>OW203768.1:32949296-33040352 GCA_934045905.1 Leuctra nigra
TAAACCCAGAAAAAAACACTCCGTGTAAAAAAGGCAGCCAAGTCTCTTTACTTTAAAAAAATCAGCACCGAAAAGGAGTGATATCAAAAAAGGAGCCAAGTCAATGACATTTCCAAATATTTAATCGTATCTTTGAAATAAAAGTATAAACACCGAGAAATACTTTACAAAAGGACTTGGCGCATCGTTTTTTTAAAGACGTCATTCTATCCTAAAGTGGACAGAAATTTACAAGAAGGTACATTATCCCCTTTCTTTTAGAGCCAGTATCTATGAATCAAGCTACTTTTAGTAATGGATATTTAATATTTTTGTCAATGGCGATAGAAGAAAAATTTCATGTTGTAATAGGTAAGTAATATGGTGGAAAAATTAAATAACAAGGAAGTGGGCTCATATACATTCTTATATATTAGAAGGGTATCTTTTCATAATTTGATCTTGACAGAGGGAAATCATAAAACGTTGACATATAATAACTAACTATCTATGGAACACTATTATATATTTTTGAAATTTCAAGTGTATAAAGTTAAAAAATTTAAAGACATTCAATGTGCCGTCACTGTGTACTTTGTGAAATGTATTGTTATTAAATGCGGATTAACATAAATTTATTTCATGGTGAGAAGGTATAACGCATAAGACTTAATTAATATGTTGACCATGAAACAATATTACGATGATAACTATTGTGTATTTATTACAAACATAGGCAACAAGTTTCATCGTTTACATATTCAAATAGAAAATATTTTGCTGTAGGTATATATAATATGTAATTGAAAGATGTTTCCCTATTATTCTAAGAATTCTAAATGACCGTTGTATATAAATGGCATATGCTTATGAATAGAAAAATGTCTTTAAAAAAACGATGCGCCAAGTCCTTTTGTAAAGTATTTCTCGGTGTTTATACTTTTATTTCAAAGATACGATTAAATATTTGGAAATGTCATTGACTTGGCTCCTTTTTTGATATCACTCCTTTTCGGTGCTGATTTTTTTAAAGTAAAGAGACTTGGCTGCCTTTTTTACACGGAGTGTTTTTTTCTGGGATATCACTTCTTTTGTTAGTTTATTCATAAAGCTTGTAACAAATGTCGGAGGAAGAAGGACTAATTACTTTAAAAAAATACGCCTCAACCTATATGGTTACTAAGAAAATATGCGTTTGGTAAGCTAAAAATGATTATCCACGAAGAAAAGCCAAAGTTTCGTTACAATCGGTCCAGCCGTTTTCGATATATGACGTTACTTCCGGCTTTGAAATAGCGGCCGAAAATAATGTCGTCTTTAATTCATAATTATAAGTCCTACACATTTCCAAAATTTGGTTGCAATCGGTACAGCCGTTTTCGATATATGACGTCACTTCCGGTTTCAACAATGGCGGCCGAAAATATTGTCGTCTTTAATTCATAATTATAAGTCCTACACGTTTCCAAAATTTGGTTGCAATCGGTACAGTGGTTTTCGATATATGACGTCACTTCCGGTCTTAACAATGGCGGCCGAAAATAGTGTAACTTGAATATATAAATATAAGTCCTACACGTTTCCAAAATTTGGTTGCAATCGGTACAGTGGTTTTCGATATATGACGTCACTTCCGGTCTTAACAATGGCGGCCGAAAATAGTGTAACTTGAATATATAAATATAAGGGCTATATAATAACATAATTTAGTTGCAATCGGTACATCTGTTTTCGATAAATGACGTTACTTCCGGTTTTAAAAATGGCGGCCAGAAATAATGTTGTCTTCAATTCATAATTATAAGTCCAACATAATTACATAATATAGTTGCAATCAGTACAGCCGATTTCGATATATGACGTCACTTCCGGTATTAACAATGGCGGTCGAGAATAGTGTCGTCTTGAATTCATAATTATAAGTCCTACATAATTACATAATTTAGTTGCAATCGGTACAGCCGTTATCGATATATGACGTCACTTCCGGTTTTGACAATGGCGGCCGAAAATAATAGCGTCTTCAATTCATAATTATTAGTCCGACTTCATTCCAAAATTTTTATTATTTTTTATTAAGTCTATATTCTCAACAGAGCCGAGGCTGATGGTCACCCATCCAATCGCTGACCGCGCTCAATGTTGCTTAACCTCGGTGATCTAACGAGAGCCGAGGTATCCAACACACCAGCCGTTGGGCTGCAATCGGTACATTCGTTTTCGATATATGACGTCCCTTCCGGTTTTAACAATGGCGGCCGAAAATAATATCGTATTGAATTCATAATTATAAGTCCTACACAATTCCAAAATTTGGTTGCAATCGGTACAGCCTTTTCGATATATGACGTCACTTCCGGTTTTAGAAAATGGCGGCCGAGAGCACTGTAACCTTGAATTTATAATTATGTACAATGTATGTTTACTAAATATCTATTTAAAAGTATAAAGTGGTGAATTTAGTGTCATTTAGCATATTAGTGACATCATTTAGCATTTTTATGACGTCATTTCCGGTATAGGATATAAGAAAACAAACTAGTTTTATCTAGTTGATACTTCATGAATGACGTACTGAATTCATTAGCGCTAATTTCCGTCAAATCGCTCATGCCGTTTTCAATATATGACGTCACTTCCGGTTTCATTTAGTGGTTCCTGCCGCCATTTCCGGTACCGTTATTTGTATATTCATTTATCCCAATTGATTTTTCAAATAGATTGCAGAATGAATAGACAGGAGCTAGTTCAGTGGCAATCGGTACAGGCGTTTTCGATGTATGACGTCACTTCCGGTTTCAGGAATGGTGGCCGAGATCACTGTGTTTTTGTATTGTCTATGTTACAATGTAAGATAATTATATGTGTATTTAAAGTATAATTTGATGAAATAAGCTAAATATTGCAAATTTATGACGTCACTTCCGGTTTAGAATATAAGAAAATTATATTTTTAAGTAACATACTTCATATAGATGACCATCTAAATCGAATGGCGCTAATTTCGTTCTAATCGGTCCAGCCGTTTTTCATATATGACGTCACTTCCGGTTTAAAAATGGCGGCACAAAAAATCACAAGAGGCAAGGTATCATCAGACGCCAAAAGTGCATATGTGGTAAAAATTTCAGGTTGATCGGTTCAGCCGTTTAGGCTGTGGCGGTGACAGCGACCTTTTCTGATATCATCTGAAGAAGAAGAAGAAGAAGAAGAAGAAGAAGAAGAAGAAAGCGGTGTAATTTCACGATTTTCACTGCCCTCTAGGTCGTAAACGGCATGACTGGTTGTTGTCGCGTGATGTATATGTTGTCAGGTGGGCCATAGCTCAAAATTAAGACATTTCACAACAATGAGAGATTTTTCATAGTTGAGATCCAGTAGGCTGAAAATGCTATGTTGTTGCTTACAGTAAAAGTAGTTGGTCTGCTCCTCAGTTTATATAGGCATTTACGGTATATGTAGAGTGACTGTGAGTGTACGGTACGACTTGGCTGTGTGGAGCGACCGCTCCACTAGATTTGTGACTAATTCGTTACATTGACAAAATGAGCCAATATATTTTACAAATCACTCTCAACAAATATAAGATTTGCATTATTTTGTAATTGATGATTAATTTGTTACGTTTTAAAATTTCTCAAGATCAGAGTGCAACTATAGAAAATACATATTTTATTTATCACTTTATTTATTATTTTATTTATTTATTTGGTAAATACACAACTGAAAACAAACTTTTCTGTACATAACACAATTGCCTTTAGTAGTTATGAAAATTGTACAAGAAAAATGTAATTCAGGCTGATGCTCAAAAGTTAAATAAAGTTTTTTCTGAATCTACCAGGTCTCTGTTAGAGTGTTGAGGTGTTTCTGGTACTTTCAAATTGGCCGTTACAAGAAAATACAAGTGGTGTTTCCTGTATCAGAACTATGCTTAGTGGAGACGTCCGATTTATAATCTGCTTGAATCTAATTTGACGTAGTTTTGTGTTAATTTCATGTTTTTACTACCATTATTTCCATTCAACAAACTTACATCCTAAATCCTTCCATGACAAAAACGTCGGTCGTGTCTACAAAGCGACGAATAATTAAACCCAAGATTAATATCCCGAGTAGACGCAACAATATCAACCATTGTGTCTCACACAAAGACAAAACGAACACGAGTCGAACCTCCACGTCGAGATTACTTTGTAGTGGAGCAAAAAGCGTCTTCGCCCGAGTCAAAGGTCAGAGGTAGCGTCAGCCGAGTGGAAGTGATCACACTTGCGAGCTTTTACCCGAGCTTTTACCCGAGCTTTTACCCGAGTGCGTGAAGCCGCGCGTGTCATCTTGTCTTAAAGTGAAACCGCAACAAGTTCGGGCGGTGTGGAACTTACTGGGTGTGGAACCGCGGTTCAACCGATCATTGTTGGAGGGAATGGAAGGACTTACTCGCAGTGTTGAATCCAGACATTTTTCTCGGGAGGGGCACTTGAATAGTTGGGGGTGGCATATTTTTGGGGAACCTTTTGGATGTTGGTGTTTCGGGGGGGGGGGGGGGGGGGGGGGGTAGAGTTAATTTATGAATATGCTTGTAGTTGTACAAAGCACAAAGCACAAAGCAATTATTATACGCAATATATTTTGAAAAGTCACAGTGGAAAACAGGGGGTTTGGGGGGCATAGCCCCCGAGAAAATTTTTGATCAAGGTCATTCGTTTAGGTACAATTTTGAATCACAGTGTATAGCTATTTTGGGGAATTATAAATTGCAAAATATCCAAAAAATGTTCTAAGAGATTTAAGAATAGGTAAATTTATTGAACTTATCAGGATATACATGTCCGGGGCGCATAGCCCCGGAATATTTTTGGAATTTTAACTCAATTCTAACCGTTTTGGAAGGTTTTAGACATGATCCGTCTATTTTTACGTGTTTTTTTCACATATTATTTTGAAAGTATTTTGAATAGGTATTTGTGCCGGGGGGGGGCACATGCATACCTCGGGGGGGGGGGGGGGGGCAGTGCCCCCCCCCCCCCCCCCCCCCCGAGGTATGCCTGGATTCAACACTGCTTACTCGATGTTGGCGTCGTTTAAATCGGTTTCATTGTCATTATGAGAAGACATAAAAAGTATATACTATCTTAACCACGAAAGATGGAGAATATACATTCTACATAAAAATGTGCTCTTGTCTTTAAAAGGATTGTTTTTTTTCAAAATTGCAAATATACAATTAAAATGATTTGCCTGATTTTCCAAATAAAAAAAACACTATTTCTTTGGATTCAAATCTTCTTCTCTGTAAATGTAATGTAGGTAGTAGAATTATTTTAAACCGTAATTTTATAAAGGTAGAACAAAAACTTTATTATTCTTAATGAAGACTGGACACTTAATCATTTCGCAACTCTTGAATAATTATGACTTATGGGGGAGGGCATTATTGAGAGAAAATAATTATGAAGAATGGGTGGGAAGAAGACTGTCGAGGACTATTTAGGGAACCTTCCCAGCATTTGTCTCTTGACCGAGGGAAACTTCGACGGAGAGACAACCGTGGGAATCGAACCCGAGTCTCCAGGGGGCAACACCAGAACCTGAGCCAACTTGCACATGTCCTACAATGTAGGGCCGTGATCCCAATGTGCGAAAGCTGGCGTTTTAAATATTATGTATCTCGGAAATGGAAGGCCCGATGTCAATTTCAATTATTCTTAATCTTGAGGAGACTCAAAAACCAGCAATTTCGCCTTCATCCAATCTGAGTCTACCTAATGGTGACACGAGAATTCCTTGTTTAGCGCAAGTGCTATCTTTCACAATAGTAGTACAATACAACCACACACGACTATAAACCAAATCCTAATTAAGATATCAAAATACTCGTTTCCGCCATCATAATTTCCAAAAGTTTACATTTCAAGTACTCGCACTCCTCACAACAAAATACTTGTATTTTGTTGACTTCGAAAAAACGAGAAAATGGACATCAGGCTTTCTATCTCTAAGTAAGCTGTTTGTTGAGCGAGCGTAGCGAGCGTCACCACGGTACTCTTATGGCACTTTCTCTGTGTGTTTTTTTTTTTTTTGTGGTCACAGCCCAGGTCAAACCGCTCAAGCAATCGATCTGAAATTTTGTACACATACTAACGTAATCTATGCGGTCCCTGGGATCGTTTTTGAATGGGCTCCCGTGATTGGTTCAAATTTTAAAAAAATTATCTTTCGATTGGGTGCTTCGATCTATTTGAAATTTAGCAAAAACATTGCAACCAACATTGTACCCAATCATAAAAAGTTTCAGCCAAATCCTCCTATTGGTTCAAATTTAAAACCATTTTTCATGTGATTTTTGACATTTAAACTAGAACAGATTGACCGATCAACTTGAAACTTCGCGTGGTCATTGGTACCAACATTTTAGATATTTTTGCCAATTTTCAGTCTAATCTGTCGTTATTTTCAAAAGTTTTGTCATTTTAAGGTCATTTTATTCCATAATCTTGAAAAATGTATACTAAATTGTCATCCCTGCCTTCTTTAAGCTTCTGCTCCAAGGCAAGGCTTGTAGAGCAGCCAAGCTATCCACAATGTACAGTAAAATGAAAGCATTTTTGAGCTAGCGCATAAAATCGGATGCAGTACGAAGGCCAAATCCTCTAATTGGTTTAAGTTTAAATAATGTCTTCTGATTGGTCGACAATAAAAATGTTCACATTAAGTTCAAATTTTGCATGGTGATCAAGACCAACTTAATATTAAATTTTACATATTGTAAGCCCAATCAGTCAAGTATTAATTGTAATTTTACGAGTTTAGTATGGGATGTCACAAGAGATTTCTGGAGAAGGTATGTAGGTAAGACTTCACGACACAATGGATCTGTTATTCATCCAGAGTATTATGGAGATTGAAAAATTGCAGAGAAAATCGTCTTGTGCCGTGTCGTGCATCGTTACTATGGGGATGTTGCATGTTCTGTGCTCGCTCATCAACGCGTTACACTGAGCGTTTTCCTAGTTAATTTCTTTATTTTACTTTAATAATTCAGTCCGATCTCTACAAATCATGCTACATCCATTACCTACGATTAGGAAAAACTAAGTTGATTTTATATTGCGCGCAGGAATTTCAACTCTTTATTGTGTGGATATGAAACTGAAAGGGATGGTTGGTAAAGTTCACTGCTCTTTGAACTTTGAGAATCCATCTCTCTGCTGGCATTTCAACTGTATTTGCACAGGTATTTTTATTCGAATAAAGCGTGAATAAGCAATAACGTGAACAGGGCAGGTATGCAGCTAGGCGGCATTATATTCCACTTGCAAATTCTCTGCTATGTCAACACTCGAGTTGGATAAAGAACTTTTAGAGTACCTCACACTTGAAATATTACATCTCACTTGAAAACAAAATGACTGGGGATGATGGAGCAAGAGTACCTATATGAAGAAGGGTAGAAAGGAAACGGTCGTGGACTATTTCATGGCTCTATTTTTCTCAATCTAGATGGTTATTAGTAATTGTTACCTACATACATGCAAAACTTATTTAATAAAAATAATAATGTGTGAACAGTGTTATAAGACCTATACATATTTGATACTTCTATCGAAATTTTAGGGGGAAAATATAACCGAAATTTCAATATTTTGCTTTGATGATGTTGTGGCTTTCAACAAAATAAAGAGTTCTGATAAAATTCAACTTCAGAAATGCTTAAAACCTTGTAAATCCAATCAAGTATACCCCCACTGATTTATGTGTATTTTGTGAGTGTGGAAATGTTTGTCCCTTTTTTAATTTTCGGGGATTCTCTGATGCTTTATATTACCGTTTTACATGAATAATTTGTACCCAAACTAAAATTTATTTTCCCTCTCTTGTGAAATGTCTGAAATCATCAATGGTTTTGAAATATAATTTTTGTAACAATTTTTTTATTTGATTATATATTTTTTTTGATTTAATCATTTTGATTTTGAGATATAGGTATTGATTTGAGAGTTTCATCTCAAATATTATCTAGAGAGATTTTGGTTTAGTGGAGATTTTTAATGAGTTGGAAAGCAAAGCTTTTAATTTCAAAGTTCCCATAGTCACATATGAGGAAGTTATTATTTTGGATGGAAGAATAAAATAATCAATATCTAACTAAAATTTTTTTCATTTTGTTTCAGGTTTCATTGTGGTCGCAGCTTGCGTGATGACCTTCGAAGCTCGCGACAACGCAGCCAAGGTCGTCCCCGCGCGTCCCAGGTACAACCCGCACCCGACCAAGACCAGTCCGAACCCCTCGAAACACCACCACCCGTCGCAGCGCTCGGACAACGGTCGTCGCAACAACAGCTGTCAGACCGGCAAGTGGGACAACCATCTTGGCCTCTTCCGCACGACCAACCACAGCAACAGCAACGTCGAAGCCGGCGGCCCGTCGCCAAGCGGCAGCGAGGCCGTCAACCGTCGCGCGTTGACGGCAGCGTTCGTTCAGTTCTCTCGCGCGCTTCAGCAGCAGCACTTGAGCAACCAACACATCGCGGCGATGAAGCGAAGTCCGTCCGCTCCGAATCTGACGGCGGAGGTGAAGTTACAGCCGCTTGCGTTGACGCAGATCGCGAGGCCGGCAAGATCCCCCGAGAGGAGGAACAAACCTCACGGCAACATCCTTCTGCATCCGATGGGAGGAGGATGCGCGATGCTGAGTCCGTACCTGCTCCAGCGTCAGGCGTTGTCGATGGACAACCCGAGGTACGACGGCTGCTCGTATTATTCCCCGCCGTCGTTGTCGCGACAGAGGAGCCATCAGAGCGGCGGGAGTCGAGAGTCGATGGAGTTGGGAGCGAGTGCGGGAGTCAGCGGATCGCAAGCGTCCATGGCGATGGATCTGCATCTCCCCAACGACTGTCCCGTCACGCTCAAGGTCAAGGATCAGTCCCGGAAGTCCGACACCGCCAAGAAACACATGTTTGTCCGACAGAGGCCGGTGGAGGAAGACGTCGACACGATACGATGCGGCTCTCCGGACCGCCGGGGGGAAGCTCATTCGTGCAGCCCGAGGATGAGCGGATATTATTCCAGAAGCAACACAGAGGACTCCAGAGGGAGTAACTGTTCCGGAACAAAGTCTCACGATTCCAGATACAAGTATCGTCAGGATTCTATAGTATCAGATACGAGGCACCACCGAAGGAAGGAATCCCGGCATCGGAAACGGTCGTCGTACGCTCATCCCATCGCTTGCTCACGATCCAACGACGAGGAGACCAGACAACGAAGGCAGTCCATCGCGCACAACGATCAATATAAACGTAGACGCTCGAATCAGACGATCAATCACTACTCCAGATCAAACACAGACGACTCGAGGCATCATCATTCCGACGGATCTCCGTATTCCATATCTCGAGCGAACACGGAGGAGGATTCGAGACATAGCAACGAGTTCGAGCTGTGTTACGTGAAGACGGATAATCCGCATCGCGTGTCTCAACCCGAAGACATCATCGAGAGGTCCATGGAGGCGGAAGAAGACATTCATAGGATAGAGATTGGAGTGGACGACATACAAGGAATAGACAATCAAACGAAACTTTAATCCCAGAAGAAATTTTACCGACGAGCTTATTTGTTTAGACTACATATGTAAAACCTATCATTCATGGATAGAACACTGTATTTAGATTTAACAAATATCAGATTTAGAATGTAAGTAAACTTTCTGCGAAACCAGAGTGTCCGCAACTCGATCAGTCGGCAATGCTGACTTTAGCGTCCATATTCTAAAATAATAATCTTTCATTGTTTTCCCTCCATCAGTTCTTAGAGATCCATCACATGTCTCATACAAACTATCTTCAGTAGAGGTGCCAAAAACGATGTTTCGAACATCAACCATCTCGCTCTCGGCTATATTCCCGACTCTTCTCCAAACTACTTGTTACCTCTCTATACTTGACATAACCAATGATACTTGTTAGTCGTACCAACGATCTCCTAGCTGTACGTATTCTAGTTTAGCTTGTCCAATTGTTAAAGCTGTTGTTACGAAATACAGCTGTTACGTGTTATGCTAAACGTTAACTGAGATAGATGAACTCCTCTAGTCTTCCTTTAGTAATAGATTTATATTTCTCGCTCACTCAAGAAAACTTTGCTCCACAGTACTTGAGCCTCTTAGGCAATAAGATTTTAGACTCCTTACCAACTACATCAAAGCTCATTCCTTGTATTAAGGAATCTTGTTTACCATTTAATACTGTACCTTGATAACATAATGTGAAATGTACTAGCATAATCTCAACGTATATACTACTGTGATATTTGTAGTTTTGTCCAGGCAAACATGGATCAAAGGACTAAAAGAAAGAGAGAATATTAGGAAGAAATATTTATTCATTAATATTAGGTAATGTATAATACATAAAATAGCAATAGATATCATACTTATTCAATAATTACAAATAGGAAGCCCTACAGATTATGTGAACGCGAATTCCTTGTTAGCATAGTATGTACTATGTATTTAATATTTAATTACTGTTGAATCTTAAAACATAATCTACATGTTTTATAAATCAAATTTATACATGTGCAGTTAGTAATGTGTTAATCGACCGTTATCGACAAATTCTCAACAGATTTTTAACTTGACGGAATAATGTGAATAGCCATAAAATATTTCAATTGTCGTCAGTTATTATAATAATAATTGTTGTTGTGTATTGTTGTGTTATGTATATTTTGTGTAAATTGAATAATAATTAAAAACATGTTTGTGTACAACCATGGGGATTTATCAATCATTATTAGATACCTACTCATTATTGTTATTTTCAGGATTAACAATAATTACTTAATTGAACAGTGTACAGATCAAACTTACGCATTATAACAGGCATGAAATTAATATAATGTCAAATTCTTATGTTGAGTCGGGTGTGAGAAGATAAGTCGTCGGGCATCAGAAGCGAAGGAATTCATCGAGCGATGGGCCCTTCCGACCGAGAGGGTCGATGGGAAAGATGAGTCGATCGCCAACCCACGTGAACAGCAGCAACCTGTTGACAATACAGACAGTTAGTTGGAGGAAACAAGGTTAAGGGTCATTATGTGCACTGGGTCCCATTCAGTAAAGAATTGATTTCAGATCGATGTTATCTTTTTGGTCGTGATATGATTACAGACTCAAAGAAGTCTCAATTCAGTAGGATGATCCCCGTACATCCCAACGTATATGGTTCATAAGTACTACAGCCTAAATTAAAAGGAGTTGTTTACAATCAAGGTTCAAACAAGACATTTACAAATTAAAACACAGCAACAGGACCTAAAGTGAAAACAAAAACAAAAAAATCAATGAGTGTGTGGGAAATCACGTCGGGGTCACCACTGTGGGAATCACAAGGCGCGGGGAACAAGATGAACACTGACACAGTAATTATGCAAAAGGTTTATAATTGGCGAAAGGTACACGGTAATGACAAAGACAGTTGGGTAAAGACGACGAGTGAATCCGCGTGGAAAAGTCTTCCGCTGGTACGTCTCTCTTCTCCCTCGTCGGTGTGTGTTCTGCCGCCGCGTGGGCAGCGCCAACCCCTCCAAACTCTCACCTCTCCGGCGCAGGTTCCGACGTGTGGTTTGCAGGCGGGGATGTTGGCTCGCCTGCATGATTCAAGGACAGGCGGGAACCGGTCTACTGCATGAGGGAAGGTTTGGTGCTGGTCCGCCACAAGTGAAACGAGTTCTTACAAGCAGGGTTGGGCAAAATACTCTGAAAAAGTATTTGAAATACGTACAAGTATCAAAATACTTTCAAAAAAGTATTTAAAATACAAGTATTAAAATACTTTCATTTCAGAGTATTTTAAAATACAAAATACATTAGTATTTTAAAATACTCAAAATACTAAAATACTATCCAAATCAATATTTTTATTATTTTTCATTTTTTTCATTATTTTTCCATTATTTACTTCTGCAGTGGAAAATACCGAATACTGATTATGGAACTGAACGAAGCACTACAGTTATTACTAATAAGACTGGAATGGCAAAAGGAATTGTGCCTACACAACACACTTTGCAATGCTCACTTTTTATTTTGAAACTGAGGGGGCTTAGGGATATTTGACGAATTGCATTTTCAAGTAATCAACTCATTTATGTGACAATGATGGCTTTGTCGGCCGGATACAGGAGTGGTTGGGAAGAGAGAGTAGTGACAGCCAGCAGGTAGTTTCTGCCATAAATGTCTCTCACCAGTCAAACCACCCCGTTAACCACTTTCAGTCTTGAAAGCCAAAAAGAGGGTATCATTCAAATGCAGGTGTGCTTGGTTGTGGAGAAATGAGGGAAAGTAATATAAAAAGAGTGTTTTTCAACAGATAATTGAGGTTTTTTCCTCCAAAGTATTTTAGGTATTTTGAGTATTTTGAAAAAAGTGAAAATACTCCAAATAAAGTATTTAAAATACATTATTCAAAATACTTTTAAAAAACTGCTCAAAATACAAGTATTAAAATACTTATGTATTTTGAAATACTATTTTGAAATAGTACTTGTATTTCAAATACTGCCCAACCCTGCTTACAAGTGTATAAGAACTGAAAACTACATTATATTTGAATTAAATTAGTTAAAAGTCTCGCTGAAGACTTGATCTCGCTAGTCTTGATTCAAACATGTGATCCCTGTAATACCCCTTTCAGACGCTCACTTAAATAGAGTATGTTGAAGGTACATTTAAATGATGACCCGTGTTAAAACATGGAAGGCTTGTACGAACTCTTCAACTCATATGATCCCTTGAAGTGAGCGTGTGAATGGGGTATAACAGCGTCTTAGTAAAGCCGACCGGACTGACCGGTGTATTGACATATGATGTGGGTCTACGCACCTCTCTCGGATGGTGGTGGCCCAGTCGGGATGCTCGGCGATGAGGTCCCGGAAGTTGTCCTTGCTGACGATGACGCCTCCCATGTGAATGGGGTATAACAGCGTCTTAGTAAAGCCGACCGGACTGACCGGTGTATTGACATATGATGTGGGTCTACGCACCTCTCTCGGATGGTGGTGGCCCAGTCGGGATGCTCGGCGATGAGGTCCCGGAAGTTGTCCTTGCTGACGATGACGCCTCCCATGTCCACGGCGGTCTGTACGATGAAGCTGTAACCGAGATCATTCCCGTTAACTGCGGTATCACTCTCTGGCAACGGCAAAGGTTCTTCTAGTTATTGGTGACTAATTCTGAGAGACACTTTTCCCCCTTTTTGGAAATAATAAAACATGCACTGCCTCTAGGATGGGAAATTATATGCTTAGGAATAGGGAGAGCTGTGAAAAAATTGTTGTTCTCTGTCAAGTCCTAAATTGCGAATTGCGGATTCCACACCCGTTAAAATAACAAGTCCAAACTTGCAGCAAATATACATCAAGTAATGCTGGTTATTTTGCCGTTGAGCGCAAATTTTTATCTGGTCCCTCGCCTGAGGAAAATGGGACCAAAAATGGTACTTTTTAGGGTTTTGACTTTTTTTTGGTAAAAAACAATTAATAAAAACTAACAATGAAGTGTGTAAATCTGTTCCTACATATAAGGTGAAACTAAAATAAAATTGGGTGTTTGAAACATCACTCCCTTCTATTCATAATCATGCCTCAAATATTGGAAAAATTTAAGAATTTTAGTCAAAGTTTGAAGGCAAATTACATTATGAAGAGTTCCATATAAGCAAAATTGTAAGGAACATAATTATAGACCGATCTTTTATGAACAAAACGCCGCAAAGATCGTTCTGTTAACTTGAATAGTATAGAAATGGCAGCATTTCTCCTGGAAGCTTAAAAACACCGATTTTCCCGTCCGCGCCATCTTTAATTACACGTAATTTGAGTACGCCGACTTAAATCGATCTGAATTTGATATCAGCTTATATGTAGGAACAACTGTGCAAAATATAAAAAAAATCAAAATTCTAGGCGCAACGACTTTGGGTTAAGTAGAATGGAATGAGCCTATTAAGATTTGGCTGTAACTGAAAATTGCCACAATCTATGACTCTCATGCAACATTCTCCTCACCGGTCATCGTAAGACGCGACGAGCTCGCCCGTGTCGAGCCAGCGGCTGGGCGTGAAGATGACCAGCCCACGCTTCTCCAGCTGGTTGAACAAGTGGGGCGCGAGCTGGCGACGGAACAGCGGCACGAACGCGTGCACCTGCTTGTGTCCGCGCTTCAGGAAGTACTCGAGACAGATGATGATGCCGCGCACGGAGTACTCCAGCGACAGTCCGTGGCTAGAGCGAGGGAAGCGTTTTTAAAACAATACCTAAATGTGTACAGTAGGTATAAAAACACATTTAATGAAGAACTAAATATTTAGCTAGTTGTCACTCGAGAAAAGGGTAAGTAGGTAGGCTCCACAATAACTTTATAAATGAACAGAGAATGAGGTAACAATAAAAGAAAGAACGTGAGCTTTATCCAATCTGTACCTCAGAGGAAGAAGGTCGTAGCTAAGTCAATTTCAATGATTCTTGAGGTGGGCTCCAAGCCCATTTATCCCAACCCAAAGGCTACTACCGGTATGCTTCATCCAAACATAATTCACTTCTATTGTTAACACTAGTCATTTTGAAATAAAATACTTCTATTATGTAGGTTGTTGATTTTGGTCAAATTGCATCTGATGAAGCTTGATTACGATTCAAAAAGTATTCAACACAAAATCGAGAAAATGAACTGTGGGGTCTTCTATATGAACTGCGGTAGGTACAGAAATAATCCTAAGAAAAGCTAACGAGAGAGCATAATTTCAATACAAAATTGCTTAAAACAGCCTTTGAAACTGGCTCAAACTGGATTGGAGCAATCGGATTTAGGGTGTACCCAACGTCGTAACAATATTCCCTTAAAGGTTGATTGAACCGATCGAGGGATTTCAGTACTCGGAAGTATTCGGCTTTTCCCACTTCGTGACGTCATGGAGTAGGACAGTTTCTATCTAAATCACATGCCGGAGCATACAGACTATCAAGCAGTTGCCGGCTGTGTCCTACTCCATGACGTCACGAAGTGGGAAAAGCCGAATACTTCAGAGTACCTACTGAAATCCCTCGATCGGCTCAACCTTTAGAAGGGAATATTGTATAGACATTGGGGTTTACCTACCTTACTTGGATTACTTACCTACTTACCAATAGGCAATAAGACCTGCTATGAATGGAGAAGACTGTTTCATCTGCCCGAGAGAAGGGAGATGAAAACGTACCTCATCGCGATGTTACTGCCATCAATGATGATCGGCCGCAGTCCGGAAGGAGGTGGCAAGTTTGTACTCGTCGGGTTATAAAAGTTGGAGCCGATGTTAAATTTGCTGGGATCGTAAGGTGAAGGAAGCGAAGTCAAAAACTCAATTATCTTTAACAGTATTTCCTGATCGTTTCCCAACGCAGAATGTTGCCCAGGAGAATTCGTGGAATGCTGATGATGTGGTCCTTGGGATCGAGTTCCATTTTTTTTCTGATTCCGAGACGAAAGAGTGACCGCCGGCAGAAGTGGTGCAGCCAGTTCTCTAGATCGATACTTAGAAGTATTACCCGGGTACAGCAAATTAATAAATGGTGTCATTATTAAAGGAGAAGCTTTAAAACTCTTCCTCGAGTTTGTTTTGAGCTTCTTTGAGACTTTTCCGCTCTGCTTTATCTTCTTACGCTTGACGTTGCGACTTCCGTTGCGATCGCTCTCGTCGTCGTCCTCTGAAGCTGAATCTGAGGAGCTCATGGTAGGTACCTTTGCTTTCTGCTAATCATAGATGTACAAATACAAGGAATTTATCTCATTACAAAGCCAAATGGAACATGTCTTAGAATATTTGAGAATTTTGTTTGCTTCAAATCCATGTGGCCGTGGTCAAAGCTAATGTCTCTGAAAATCACGGTAAATGAAAGGAACCAAAAGTAAACAGTTGATCTAACGAAAACCAAAAGAAAATAGTTCCATACACTAACTTAATTTTTTAGTGGTTGTCAATGTGCTTCACATGTACGCTCAAACCAATAAAAATCGGTACTCGAAAAGAAAATGATAGGCTGATAAGGGTTTGATAACATCATCCCATGAAGGCTGTGTTAACGCATCATCTGCCTCTAGTTGGTAAGCTTTTATTTCATTGATAATAACAAGGTTTGATTGTCAAGGAACCTTACCAGCCCAAACCTTTTCTTTTCGAGTACCAATTTTTATTGGTTTGAGTGTACCTACAGTAATTTATTTAATTTCAGATTATACAAAAAAGTACTTGTAAATGGATTTCTAATGCAACAGTTATAAACTAATTACAAACTGCTGGTATGGGGTCTCCTCCCCCCTTTCTCTATATATATTAAATTCTCCGTTGTGAAATTCCCGCCTACGATTCTCTTGTAGAATAGATGGTCTACTCTTCGATTTAGAATATTCCATTTAATTTGAATACTCGCTGTTTTGAACTATAAGGACACTGGACAGCAGGTTCCATTCGTATTCTGCTATTTCAAGAGCAATGGCAATAGCCGATGGGCCAAGATGTAAGCTCAAGTATGTGAACTGGTTAACTTTAAGTTCATTTCAAAGTAAAGAGTAGGCCGAAAGGTCAAGGGATCCATTTAGATTGATTCGTTAGTCTTCTACAAACATACCTGCTGAATCCAAAGGCAAAAAAAACGCTCCACTACCCGAAATATATTGCCGTCTGCCAACGTCAGGAAGTATAGCATATAGATGAGTTCAAACAAAATAAATTTACTCAAAACAAAAAATCATTATTATTGGAAATATATTGTACATTTAAATATCCATCAAGACAGTGTCCATCGTTGAAACTATAACGCCCAAAAATCAATCTGAACTGAAGTATGAGCAACAGCCGTAAACAGAACGCTCTCCTTAAACAATAAAACAATAGTACATACCTCAATAGGCAATGTTACATTAATTTTCATATATGTACGTAATACACATTTCATACACAAAAATAGGAAATTAAATTTTATCAAAATACCATGGTATATAAACATTAGGTCCGTTCGTTTACCCTGCCAAATCTACTACAAACTGCCAAAACCTACCACTTTCTACACTTCTTCCCAATGAGGTGTAGCTTGTTGCAGTTTGCAGCAGGTTTTGGCAGAGTAAACAAACATACCCATTGATTAAAACAAAATTCCAAATGCATCGAGTATTATTAAAATTATCTTAACATCTCGAACTCCAGATCAAGTACCTATTACCATCATAGTGCCGACTCTCTACATCCAGTTGTACGTGGTGGCTGAGAAGTCGTGAACTAAAGACAACCAGATCATTAAAATACAAAACAAGAACCTAATTGCTAACTAAACGCTATTCACCGTCATTGAAATACAAACCAATCTCTCAAATCCAAGCATTTCATAATCTAATAATGCACGAAGGAATTTTATTCCTCAAGAAATAAATGTATCATCATCACGTATGAATGACAGAGGGATCAATCCACAAGAAATAGTCTCTAATGTTCATGCCATTTTAATAGGTATTGAAAAAATCATGGCTCTTCCCTTGTACATGCTACTAGTAGGTACACTTGAATCTAGGAAGGCTCCTTGGTTTTATCATTTTATTTCAATTCCAAACGTTTTGTCGTCAAATCTGGATTTCAGGAAAAGTTTCTTCATAAATGCACGTAACGGAAACAGTCACAAGGCTAAACCATTCTACAACTCTATTAACTTAACTCTAAACATGATTGTTACTTGTAGATAAATGTATGATCTATAATAGAACAACCAGTGTGAAGAACAGAGAATAATATTAATGAAGAAATGAAAGTTTTTGAAGGAGCCATCTTAAGATACATGAAGTTTAAGAAGATCATTTGAAGTTTTATCAATCAATAAAACACATTTTAAAATTACCTTTGCCTTCCTTCATGATCACAGTAAAAGATGTGTTCCCAGTCCCACTCTTTAATAATAATGAAACTGATTGATAATGCAATGACGCGATTTGGGATAAAATAAGTGCGAGTTCTCAGACTCCAGAAGAATGAGACTAGCAAGTCTTCTTATTCGTATCGAGCGAAGGTTTGGCCCTAAAATTGGGCCCCTAATGACACATTATGACAAAATAAATATTAAATACCGAAATCCACATTTCGAATGGCTAGATTTTGATAATGTAAACAAGTTTGATAACAAGTACCATTCTATCACACTACCCACATGGTAAGTACCTTATCATGAGTTTTGCTATCATTACCAGTAAAAACGGCTGCACAACAATATTTATATATTTGTTTAGACAATTTCTGGTGGAATGACACGCAAGTCATTTACTAAATATCCAATCAACTCAAAACAAATAACAGCATGATCCATAAACGTGGTTATTTAAATAGGTATCAAACACTTTAACAATTAAATTATACCTACAAAATAATAAAATTTATTGAAATCAAATTGTAATCTCGTAGCTTCATACGTGCAGCACTTGCCCGGAGCTACAAATTGAAAAACGTTTAATTTTTACACTTGAAAACTTAAAACCTCCATTTCTTCCAGCTACAATTTCACTTGTCAATTCTACCAATGTTGCAGCAACACAAATAAGTGTGAATACGAGAAGACGTTCATGCAGCGATTTTGAAGTCAACAAAACCAGGCGCTCCATGGTATGGTTACTTACCTGCATTAAATTCTTACACGGAGCGCTACTGGCCAATCAGGCTTCAAAAACACGGATCCAGTTAAATACCACGTGGGCCCGAACATTGTCGAGCAAGTGCTCGTTTCGGAGTATTAAATTTAGAAATCGTTGGGACAGATTTAGTTTTGAATTAATAAACAAAACATCTGGCTACAGTAAGATTAGTTTTGTTAAATACAAAAGATTTTATTGAATTCAATGTTCAGCTTATAAAAATATGCTAAGTTAATAGTAGGTACTTATAATGGTATTTAACTAGGTATTAATGAACATCTTATCAAATTCAACTAGAATTAAAAATTAAAATAGTAAATAAAATATAGTAGGAAGTACTTAAAAAAACAGTATGATGAACGCTGGTCGAGTGTGGACTAGAAGCGTAAGAACCGGTCCAGCGTCGGGCCGTCTCTGCCCAAGGGGTCCGGAGGGAACATGATCATGTCCTCGACCCAGGTGAACATCAGCAACCTGGAAGCAGACGTTCAGCCCGGAACAGCCGGATGAGAACCTCGATACCAACATGCTGAGACGAACACTGGCACATGTCACACCACAATCAAGTGCAGGCATCCAGGTGGGAATGATCAGTAAGTTATTAAAGTAAAGGACACTCTTACATGACATTTATACAAAGCATTGCATTACTCCTTACATGCTTTAAAATTCAACAACTTCCAATTAAATCTAATAGAATAGAATCTTGAAGAAAAATAATGAAATCAAAGTTTACATTTTATGATCATTTAATAAAGATTACTCTCAATTTTCTGTGGACTTGAGCCTCCTCAAGCAAAACCTAGTTTTTTCTGCGAGTAGGACAAAAATTATTTGAAATAGGGATGAAATTACTCTCCAAATATTATTTGATTCTGATTCATTGAGCATTACTTAAATTTAAATACCTATGCAATTACATAAGAGCGGTCATATATTATTTCCCGCCAACGGGTGGTTTGGAGCGGTTTTAGAGGGAAATACAAAATATAAATGTCAATATCTGGCAAACCAAACGGTTATGAATATCGAAAAAGCAAGTCTGCCATGACATGTATTAAACCTTTATCTACATTTTCATCGCTTACTGTCATAACTTAGCTCCTACTATGTGGTCAAAAACACGGGCACAAAAACGCTCCGGTGATCGTCCGCCGCTCGCACGGAGCGTTTTGTAGGAGCAGTAGTAGGAGCTTGCTCAATAGTAGGAGCAAAATTACGACAGTAAGCAATGAAAATGTAGATAAAGGTTTAATACATGTCATGTCAGACTTGCTTTTTCAATGTTCATAACTGTTTGTTGCCAGATATAGTCATATTGACGTTTATATTTTGAATTTCTCTCTAAAATTACTCCAAAGGAAAGACATTTGTCATTTTATAACACTTATAACTAAAAAACAAACAATATAGGTACCTACTGACTATGTAGGATCATTACTAATTAACAGCAGTCATACTTTTCTCATGCAGAAGTGTGAAGAACTACAAGCTAAATTTTCTACCTACGTAAAATTTCAAAAATATATAATTGTGCCAGAATCATTCTTTACACTCGCTTAGAATTAGTGGAATTGGAATCCTCTAATCCGTAGTCAAGTTGTAATTGAAAACACAAAGAAGGAAAACCAGCTAGGTACTCATCTCTTCATAAGATTGTCATGAGTCCAGAACATGCAATGAATTATGTTTCAATCGGCCCGGGTAATGTATGTTGTCTCTTCAGCCAAGAGTGATGACATCATAACGACATCGATTCACAGCCGAAGTCAAATTCGATTTTTAAGTTGTAACAAATCCGGCCCACCTGTTCTTAATAACATCTGCGAAATTAGGGTTTTCTTCAAGCAGATCCCTGTAGTTGTCCTTCGAGACGATGACACCTCCAAGCTCAGCGGCGGTCTGTACGATATATCTGCCGAGTGAATCAAGCGAGTTAGCAGCTAGATCGAAACGCTCAACACATCCTAGCAGGGGAACACGGTGGAAGGGGAACCCACAGGCTTGTCACAGATAAAGAAGCCAATGGGGTGGTACAATAAAAGTACTATTGCACTTCATTTTAAGTAAATAAAATATATGCCTCATTGGCATTTGGGATTGTAGAGAATGTAACCAGTACTACAAAAATGGATATTGTCAAGTTGGTGCACCCAAAGATGACAAGTTTTAACATTTAACATAGGTCACAGAAGATGGCACCTGAAGGCTGAAACATTATAGGTTTAGTAGAACATAAGAATATCTTAAGGTGCCTGGATCGATCGGTTTTCTCAAGTATTGGAGAGCTTTCACTAATTTATTAAGTGTATAAAAATCACGTTTATAAATTCTTTTAGCACATAATTTACTTGTATAATATATTGGGTAGTTGAAATAGACAACATTTAAATGGTATTTATACGTTATCTTATTATTTTGAGCAGTATTACTGCCCCAAAGAAGTTAGTTTTGAATTGGATATTGAAGATTTTTCTATAATTTTAACAATACGGCACAATATGCTAACCTCGTAGGTACTTGGAAATTTGAATTTGTGTGGAATCATGATGGCTGAGCTTGCTGAGCTTACACCTAGAGTTTACTTTCATGAAAAGTCAAGGTATCTTTAGTAGGCATTTAGTGCCTTCTAACTACCTTGAGCACTCCCATGTTGCCAAAAGTATTTTGACTTGATTCGCAATTTGAATTGAATCGCCTATAACATTTTATTTAGCACACGATGATTGGTTTATATTTTTTTAATGAAAGTAAATAGGTACATCAAAGATTCAAATCAAATGCGTTTTTTGAAAATCTATCGGGCCAATTAAATAAAATCTTCATTTGTAGCAAATTTTTTAAACCTGCCATAAGATAACATGGGGAAAATACTACTTTCTTATTCGCCTATCTCGAAAACTAGAACGGGTCAGTATTTTATTTTTTGAAGTGTTGTTTAGGGGATACCTACCAAGGAATGAGTAGGTACAGCAAAATTGAACACTATCTGAAAAAATGGTCGATCGACCCAGCAACCTTAATATTTTCAGTACAAAATAAACGATGTAAAAAAGACGGGTTACTTGGTGTCAAAATTTAGTGTAGGTTTATACTCTTGTGTCATTCCATTCATTTTAATTTTAATGACTGCACCTCCAGGCTCGCAGCAATCAACCATAAATCTGAAATTATGCTCACACACTTCTCTATAGACATGAAGGTATGTACAATTTTAAAGTCAATATCTGCTCACGGGCTAAAAAGTGAAAATGAACCGCACGTTGAACATTTGCGTGCAGGTTATTTAGGTCAACGTTCCGTTCCATTTACAATACATACCATGCCGGCAGGTTTGAAACGCAAAGTAACTCGTTGGCATTACCGATCATCGTAGGGCGTGATCCTACGGCCGTCGACGTATCTACTCGGCGTGAAGATGAGATGCTTCGCCTTCTCCAGGTCGTCCAGGATCCGGGACTCAACGGTGTCGGGATCGCTGCGGCGGTACAGCGGCACGAACGCGTACACCTTGTGGTTCTTCTTCAGGAAGAAGTCGATGCAGATCTGAAGCCCGCGCGACGAGAAGAGGCCTTGCCGGCCGTGGCTGAACAACAGAGGGACAACGTTTTAGAACGAAATCAAAAGAAAGAAATCCATTTCACGGAAGATTACCTACTCCGATTTATAAGATATATTTTATTTATTCCTGAAGGAAGAACTATTTTTTTAAAAACTAGAATCTCAAGGCAAGCTTAAAGTACAATTTTGAATTAAGCAAGTTATGATTTCACAATCTTAGCTCTAGGTAGCTATTAGGTACCTAATATATTTATTTTTAACTGTAATTTTATATTTTAATAAATTATAACTTGGGTACTAACATACTACTAATAATTTAATAAAAGTAAAATAAACTGTGGTCATGTAATTTACGTTTAAACCTAAAGAGATAAGATTATGATTGCCCTGCTGCTACTCCCATTTTATTATCTTTAATCAATGGACCACTAGTCATTATCTTGCTATGTGACGTCACGAATAAAACAGATGACAGAAGGATGTGGGCTGTTACCGTCAAGAAGGCTGTGACAGCACAGTAATCAATAGTAATCAAATAGCAAATGGATCCATTTGGAAATTCAACTGTCTTTCCCCCACACGTTTGATTGGATCTTTCTCCCACTATATGGACAGTGCTGCTCTAGTGTGAGTAAAGAGAACTATTATTCTACATTGACTCCACCCATCACCATTGGTCCATTAAATGATGGCTCCTTGAACTAGGTATAATGTTACCGCCCATGCCTCAGAGGGAGTGTTTGAGCTAGTCTACGTAGACCAAGTGTACTGACCCCATAGCAACATTACTGCCATCAATGATGATGGGTCGTAGTCCACTCTTCGCTTGTCGTGGAGGGGTGCTGTAATTGTTGCCGTACCCCTGGCTAGTCGACTGTTGAGCCGAAGCCATCGGCTGCCATTGCTGCACCATCTGGTTGCCAAGCATCTGGTTGCCAAGCATCTGGTTGCCAAGCATTGGGTTGCCAAGCATCTGGTTGCCAAGCATTGGGTTGCCAAGCATCTGGTTGCCAAGCATCTGGTTGCCACGCAACTGGTTGTCAATCATCTGGTTGCCACGCAACTGGTTGCTAAACATCTTAAGACCAAGCATCCTTTTGGCAACTATCTGGTTTTCAATCATCTGGTTGTCAAGTTTTGGGTTGCTAAGCGTTGGGTTGGCAGGCATCGGATTGGGGTTCAGCGGAATGAATTTGCTCGTGTGCGACTTGACCAGGGAGTTGATCCTTCGATTGACAACAGCGGTTTGATCTTTGCTCGGCGACGACTTCGAGAAGAGCTTAGTCGTCTGACAGATGAATTCGATGTCCGGAGACTCGCTCGGAGAAGGATGATCGATGTCAGTTCGCTCTTGGAGACGTTCTTCCACGATGACGAGAGAGTCGTCGGCTTCCACAGAGGGTCTCGCACAAGTCTCGGTTGCTACCTTCTTGGGACTCGGAGAAGGATGATCGATGTCAGTTCGCTCTTGGAGACGTTCTTCCACGATGACGAGAGAGTCGTCGGCTTCCCCAGAGGGCCTTGCACAAGTCTCGGTTGCTACCTTCTTGGGACTCGGAGACTTGTGCCGGGTTTCAATTGGAGACGGTACCCTTGGCTGTGGGGGCTCGAAGATTTGCTGCGGTGAAGCACTTTTATGGGGAGAAACACTTTCCAGTGGAGAAATACATTTCATTGGAGAAACGTCATTCTTTGGAGACTCACTTTTCAGTGGTGATAAAACAGATATCGGAGGAGAATTATTTATCGTTGAAGATAAAACACTTATAGCTGGAGAAACAACGTTCTTCGGGGAATCAAGAATAACAAGTGAATCATCGATCAAGAAAATCTCCTCGACGTTTCCTTGTGCTCTTCTTCGTAGTCTCTTCTTGTCTCTTTGTTTACTGGGACTGCTTTCAATCAAAGAAATAAACCGAACAGATTCATCTGCATTTTCCTCCGTCGAAGGATTAGAATCATCTTCAATCAAAATGCTTGGGATCGATGTCGATGCGTTGGCTTTGCTGATTCTTTTCCTCTTCTTCGCACTACGCCATTGCGGCTCTTCATCAAGCACAATGCAGGGCATGGAGACATAGTTGCTGGCGTGGGCTTGCTTGACTCTCCGACCAGATCCGTTATCGTCGGGGTTCACGGATCTCGATCCATCCTCCGACAGTGTGACAGTGACGCCAGTGCCACGAGGAAGTCTCTCCGCATCCAAGTCCGTTTGAGGTAGCATGTAATTGGTAACGCTCGTCGCCCACGGTGCAAGACCGGCTGGCTCACCACAAGTCAAGTCGATTACATCTCGGTTCAAAGAGTTCTGTTTCAATTTCTCGCTCTCAACATATTTATTCCAGGACCCATATTTTCGCCAAGAGTCACCCAATTGTCCACGTGACCCTGATTGACGCTTTTGATTGAGGCGACGCTTCCCTGATTTCAATTTCTTCAGCCTCTGCACTTCCATGAACTTTCTCTTCCGATTACTGGTCCTCTCAGCCGAGACCGGACCTGGCTTTTGAGCGACTCTGCGATTATGTGGAGTGCGAGTGCCGTTGCCATCCACCTTGCGCTTTTTCCTCGAGATACCTACAGGTGTAGAGTCTTTGTCTAAAACAGAACTTCCTACCATCGGAGATCTCGTTCTTTTGTCCGATCCCTTCAATTTAGAAAACTTATTTTTCAGTTTTTCATAGATCGTAGTTTTAGGCTCGTTCTTAGAGCCAGATCTTCTCCTCATCGGAGAGGTTTTGTCCCATCGGGATCCCATAATTCTCTTCCTCACCCGTTCAGTGAAAGAAGTCGTTGTACTACTCGAGGGTGCGGGCTGCGGAGCTGTCGCGGCTGTCGGTTCCGAAGCAAGATTCAGTTGCTCAGAAGCATCACCTTGTACAGCTGAACGGTCTTTCTCGGAAACATTGTCGTCTACTCTTGAGGATATTGGCATCCAGTGTTTTACTGTAAACTTCTTCAGATGGTCAACATTTGATGTAGTGCTTGTAACTGTACTGCACTCCTCGTTGGACACAGCTGTTTCGGCTACTCGTTTCTTTGCAACATTCTTTTTCTGGTCCCTTACGTTCCTTTTTGGTGGCAAGGAACTTTTCCCAGTCATTGGTTCTTGGTCCCATCGATTGACTTTACTGACTTTCTTCTTCAGTGGTGTAATGCCAGATATATTTAACTGTGAGGATGCTGAATTATTCTCTCTTTCATCGTTATGGCTCTTCTTTTTCTTCGCAGGAGGTTCATTCGAATCCCAGTGGCCTTGTAAGGGTGATTTGTAAACAGACATTTTTTTAGGGGAATTTGAAGGATGACCTTCCTCCTTCTTTTGATTAATCTTGTTCATTACACTTATTGGGATAAATCTTGACGGTAACAGTGGAAGTAACAGTGGAATTGTAGTCTTTAGTTCAATCCCGTTTTCCATTGCTCCACTCAAAATTAGGTAGGTACCTCAATTCCTAGTTCGTCAATCACAGCTGCAAAATGTAAGAATAATGATTAATCTACAGTTTATTAGAACATTGACAAGAACGCAAACAATGTTACGATGGTGAAACCACTGCGATGATCACAATTCAGATGCGTGGGTACACACGACGCAAACGGAAAAATATTCAGCAAAATTCAACATTTTTGTTTGCGTCTTGCGGCCGCGTCAATCAAGCATGTGCCTTTAGTAAATTAAAGACTGTGACATTATGAAATTTAACATTAGGTACGATAACAAGATTGTACTACCTAGGTAGGTAGGTAGGTACCTACCTATCTGGACTTACCAACTAGGTAGGTATGCTATGAGACTGTAATAACCTTAGGAAACAAAAACCTAGTATTTGTTACAAACTTCTGTCTTCGACCTAGGCTACCAACCTAACTAGAATCTACTACTAGCCTACTAGGTATGGACTTACTTGTTTACGACATCATCTAAACTACAAACCACGTATTTCATTATTCATTTCGCCAAAAAGATGAGGAAATAATGCAAAAAGTATAAGCCAGCCGCCATGCGAGAAGTGAGAACGAACGACAACATTAACAACCGTCACTCGTCCCTTCACGGGGAGGTCTATCTTCACATAATTCCGGCGACAACATGGCCGCCATCAAAACCGAACATTGCCGAAGCCGAAAATATGATGACACCGCTCTCATCTGTCAGTGTCAATGGTTGAGGTTAGGTTAATGTGCGGATAAGTAGATAATTTTATTTCATAATAAAAGAACCAGCAATATATTATGAAATACCCACATTATGGAATAAATACAAGGTAAATTCTTCTATATTATTATTATTTAATATCACCTAGGCGTAGCCAATAAACTCTGGTAACTATCTGGTAACTACCTATGTTTACCTAAGGCTAAACATAATATCATCATGATAAAAGCACTGAACCACTGTAACTATACAATAATAACAAATTACCTCACATAAATTCGTAATTACTAATTATTACCTATGTAGGTAGTATCTACCTACTTGAGTACAAGCGACAGGTTGTGTTTGATAGAATTGACATAGATACCTACCTATTGATACTAGATAGAACGTTGAATGGAGTTCAGTAGGTCTCTATGGTTGAATAGATAAATTGATCCTAATATGTCATAAATTAGTAGAGACATTAATGATGAATACTAGTAGTCATATACCGTTACCGTCCTAGGTTTTACAATCCTTGGTTTTACGTAGGTAGTAGGTTCAACATATGTATTTTTACAGGTTTGCTGATGTAGGTAGCCTGCCTGACTAGTCAATTTCCGACATGACAATCTCCGGCCATCCTCCACATGTCAGCTACTGCACCAACACGATTACTGCACTTCATGGCTGTCTTACTATTCTTGCTCCGTGATGGTAGGTTTAAATACTTTTGCTTAACTCTGCAATGGAAAGGCATTAATTGTTATTTAAAAAATATAATTACAATAACTTTTCACACAACTTTTTTCTTTTAAACTTTTAATTTTTGCATTTAGGTATGCTTCAATTTCAAATTATTTTATGCTGTAGTGTAGATAAGTACCTATCACCCTCACCCACAATTTAGTTCCTAAGTAAACTGAAGAATATTTGCAAAAAAAAACTGTGCTGAATGAACAGTCTTTTAAAAGCACAATGATCATACCCCCGTAAAAAATAAACTAAGTAACCTACCTCTTGGTAATGGATATGGTATGCCGTAGTTGTTTTGTTGTGGTACAGGAACTAGAAGATTGTGTGTCTTGGAGAAGTAAAAGTCCCTCATTGGATTTAGGGGATGATTGTGTGACGTCCTTTATTATCATCTCCAGTCGTTGCGCTGCACTATCCAAAACAGTCTTATTTGGCATAGTATACGACAAATCCATCAGAATCTTCAGTTTCTCTCTAAGATGAATTTGTGCGTTTAAAACCTTTTCTTCTGATGGCAGGTTGTCTTCAGGAGTGCCGGACAAGTTGTCTTCAGGAGTGCCTGACAAGTCGTCGTCGGGAGTGGTTGACATGTCGTCATCAAGAGTTCCGGACAAGTTGTCTTCAGGAGTGCCTGACAAGTCATCGTCAGGAGTGCCCGACAAGTTGTCTTCGGGAGTGCCTGACATGTCTTCGTCAGGAGTGCCAGACATGTCGTCGTCAGGAGTGCCGGAGAAGTTGACATTAGGAGTACCGGCCTCATTGTCTGTGAGGGTTGTTCGTCTTTCTGGAGTTCCAGCTATGATTAGTGTTTCTTCGTCAGAAAGTGAAGGTTCCGGAATTTCTTCTGCATCTTCACCAGAGGCTTCTATGCCGGGTATACAGCCAACAATACCTGAAAAAAAGTAAAAATATATCCATTGTCTTCCTGGCATGTTGTTAAAATTAGAAATGGATGAAAATTAAATGAATTGGAACTTGTATAGGATTCATTTTAATCCAAGATAATTGAAGTAGTTATTATTATTATTTATTTTCTATTATTATGTAAGTATAGGTAGTAAATGTATCTATAGTTCAGGATCATTAACTAACATTAAGTTCATTTCATAGTGTCACAAACGCCTCTGTGGACTTATCCAAAACAACCAGAACCAAAACATGATTTTGTTTTAGGCTTCAGTTAAAAAAAACGAAAACAGTCCACAATAGCCCCACACTAGTCCGGTGTTAGTGAAAGAGTGGCTTTCATGTTCAAGTCAAACAATGAATCTACATCTAAGCAATATTATTGGACTTCAAATGTAATTACTATGTTAAAACTATCTCGGTCTAATGGGGACAGACTATAGGGGTCCAGTACCAGGAGGTAATGAAAGTACTAATTACCATAAAGCGCTACCAAAGATAATTACGACATTCATGTTAAAATCTGTCTGTGAGAATTTGCGGAAAAAATCTGAGTCCATGTCTAATAATAAATCTCACCCCTAGATTATAGGTACCTATCACTTAAGCCTAAGTATTAGTACATTTATTTAATAAAGAGTAGGTACTGAAAGTAGGACGTACCAGCAGAATATTGCATATCTACTAAGAAGTATGGATTGTTCTTGTATGTGTCAGGAAGACTTTCAAATGACCAATTTGGTTTGTAAATGAAAACTGCACACATGTGTTTGCACGGTAACTTCCATTTTTTAAAATCAAAACAGCTGCAAGATGGAGCATTGAAGTCAACTATGTAGTTGCTGTCTGTGGTGTTCTCACTCCGGACTGTAAATATCCCACATTCTGCTTCCTCCAGACTGTCAAATGATACAATCAAGTTCAATTTGTACTCTGTTTCAGCTGTTTTGAATCTTTTCCAGATGTGCTTGATGAAATTTATAGGCCTGTTATGAAGAAAGTTTGGAAGATTGCTGTTGAATGATTTATATTTTGGATCCATTTGGGCATTTGAGCATATGTACTTTTTGATTGAGTCAGGTAGAAACTGTTCAAGAATTACTCTGATCATTCCGGAAAGAGTTTTGTCAAATGAGTGGTGTAAGAATTTGTGTTTGAGGATTCGGTTTTGATTTTCTATGCCATTGTTTGTCGTTACTTTCCAAAGAAAATCCTGGGATTGCAGTGCTGGAACCCAGCGGTGTACATGAGGTATCCACTGCCGTGAGAAGTATTCCTGAGCCTTGATGTTTGATGTGAAGGCATCGCTGGTATTCCAAGCAGTGAGGCTGTCTTCATAATCTGTGATGTTGGTTGACTTTGCTATTGCTCGCCACAGTTGCTTGATGGTCATCTCACTGCCTGGAAGAACATTTCCACTTTTCTTCAGCCAGCGATTCCAAGCTTGCTCGCGGTGGAATGCGCACAAATACACTGTAGAATTGGGGAAAACATCTTCTACAGCATTGATCTCCGCCTCGGAGAAATCAGTCATGAAAAACTGAGGGTTCCATGAGGCATTCCATGAGGAAATCATGTTCAGTGCTTCTTTTATATTCTGAGCTGACTCGGTCTGAACCACAAATGAAGCCACTACTGTATATCCTACGTTGGTCTTGACTGCAATGAAAAAGAGTGGCAAACTGTACTTTGTGGTCTTGTATGTGGCGTCGAGCAAGGAAATATTATTTCCATATCTTGCCATTAGGTCTTGTTGCCACTTTGTTTGATGGCAAAATAAGAGTGGAAGTGTTCGACTAGGAGTAGATTCATCCTCGGTTTCATCAGCAGATTCATGATAGGGACGGAAAAATATATGGTCTAGAGGAGATTGTGTCTTCCAGGTCTTGATCATCTCTTCCAATGCCTCTTGATCAAATTTGTTCTTTTTTATTTGGAAGTTAGCCTTGTACATGTGATTAATTATGGTTTTATCAGTAGGAAAGTAGCACCGGTTTAAATAATGGGGAGGAGTTGAATTCTTGAACATGTTCAATACGCATTCTTCCAGCTGGATTTTGATACTGCGTATAGAGCACACATTTCTCTGTACGAGTTCTCTGATCTTTGCCTTTAGAACTGGATGAAGTTGTTGATTTAGGATTGACGATATTGTGGGATGTGAATGGATGCTTTCTTTGGATACATTAATATACACTCTTTCTTCTGTTTTAATCAGCTTTTTGTTGTCCATGTCTTCCTTAAGCTGCTTGATGAGCTGCAAAGTAATATAAAAATGTACTGTTTAAAAATAGTATTTTTACTTGTTTTGTGAATCTAGCCCCAAAGCGGTTCATTACTGAATAATGGAAAGTGATGTTACGATCCTTTCATTACCTACCTACCTAATATAACTATGTACTCTATAAACTGTACATTACATAAATTTCTTACTAGGGTCTTCTCGCGGCTCTTCTTGTTTTCTTTCATTTCATATCCAAGAAATACTTTAACAATTTTAATTGTCAATTTCGCAGGACAGCCAATCCGCTTTGTAGATTGAATCAATTGACGTCTTTTCTGACCAGATAGATGATCATCCTACATTGATACATTATTTACAGGTTGTTACATTGAATGTGAACTGTCAATTTTATTAATCATTAATCGACCATAGACTTCTAGTGGGAAAGTTTAACTTCAAAAAAGATAGACCAACCAAGAAGAGAAGCAAAAAGAATGGCAGAATAAGAGTGTGGAAGCTGCAACACGGTACAGTACAACAAGAGTTTAGAGAGAAGATAGCTAGTAAAGAGAGAAGAGGAGAGGTTGGACTGGTGGAAGTGGAATGGCAAGCATTTAAGAAGGTATTTGTTGACTGTGCAGAGGAAGTCTGTGGGCGATCAAGTGGGAAAAGCAAGAAGAAGGAAACACCATGGTGGAATGAAATAGTCCGAGAAGCAGTGCATCAGAAGAGAACCGCCTGGCAGACGTACGAGGCCGATAGATCTACCCTCAACAAGGCCGAATACCGAAGGTGGAAAATACGAGTAAGAGAGACAGTAGAAGAAGAAAAGAAGAAGTCCATGGAAGAACTTGCTGGTAAACTAGAAACGGATTTTGAAGGCAATAAAAAGATGCTTTATGGCATAATAAAGGAAAAGAGGACAAGAAAAGTTGGACAGGCATGCATGGTGGATGCTTGCGGAGGATTGATCAATGACCCAGTAGAAGTACAGGCACTGTGGAAAGAGTACTTCAAGGAACTACTGAATGTTGATGGAGTGGCACTACCAGAAAGTAGTAGAATACTACAGAGTGAGAACGAGGAAGAGGAGGAGTGTGCTTTGAGAGAGGGAGAAGTGGAGAAAGCGCTAAACGAGATGAAGAATGGTCGATCACCCGGAATAGATGAGATAACAGTGGAGATGGTAAGAGCTGCTGGGGAAATTGGAAAAAGATGGTTGTTTCGAGTAATGAGTGCGGCATGGAAACAGAGGACCATACCGGACGATTGGAGAAAGGGAGTGATTGTACCGATCTACAAAAAGGGTGACAGGAAGAAGTGCAGCAACTACAGGGGAATTACTTTGATGTGTCAGTGTGCCAAAGTATTCGAAAAAGTGGTGGAATTTAGACTGAAAGAAGTAGTAGAGGAAAAGCTCAGGGAGGAACAATATGGGTTCAGGCCAGGTAGATCAACCATTGATCCAATATTCACTATCCGACAAGTCATGGAGAGAAAGTGGGAGAGTGGAGAAAAACTGTACATGGTTTTTCTAGACTTGGAAAAGGCCTACGATCGCCTACCAAGGAAGAAAGTATGGGAATGTCTGAAGCGGAAGGGGGTGGGATTGGGTCTGATTGAGAGAATCAAGAGCACATATGAGAAGAACGAGAGCTGTGTACAAACAGTGGAGGGGAAGTCAGGATGGTTTGAGGTGAAGGAAGGACTTCGACAGGGCAGCGTTCTTTCCCCGACACTATTTGTCATTGTCATGGATGAGCTGCTGAGAAAAGTAGAACCAAGCGAAGACCAGGAGACGAATACACTGGTATATGCAGATGATATCGTAGTGTGGGGAGGAACCAGCGAATGTGTTCAAGAAAAGATTGATAGATGGAGCCAGATGACTGAAGAATACGGTATGCGAATAAGTCAGGAAAAGAGTGAGACACTAGTAGTGGAGAGGAAGGCAACAAGAAATGTGAAGATCAGGCTACGGGGCTTGGAACTGGCGGAGAGAGGAGAGTTTAAGTATCTGGGGAGCTGGCTAACTAAGGATGGAAAAATAGGAAGAGAGATAACATCAAGAGTACAACAGGCTAACACATTTTTCCAGTTAGTCAGGAAACTTCTTTGGAATGAGCAGTTCCCCCAGAAATGCAAGATACTCCTTTTCAAAAGCTATTTCCTGCCAATACTCACCTATGGTTCCGTAACGTGGGCGATTGGAGGAAAGGAGGAGAGCCAGTTGCAGGCAGCAGAAATGAAATTTTTACGAAGCATACAAGGAGTAACTAAGATGGACAAGATCAGGAGTGAAAAGATTAGAGGAGACTTGAAGGTAGAGAGGTTGGCATTTAAAATGGGGAGAGAGCGGCTACGGTGGTTTGGCCACATGAAGAGAATGCAGAGGGAGAGAATACCGCATCGGGAGTTCGAAGCTGCGAGAAGTGATAAAAGGAGAGTTGGAAGACCGAGGGAAAAGTGGAGAGAGCTGGTAGCAGAAGATGTACAAGAGAGACTGGAGAAGTGGGAAGAAGTGGAAGAAGGAAGGTGGTGGGAAGACAGGAAGAAGTGGAAAAAACTGGTAGAGAAGAAGAACGAAGAGGAAGAGCCAAGCCTGGCCAGCTAGCTTAGGAGTCCGGGCCCTAGTAATGGTGGCTTCGCCACCCCCCGACCCAACTCTTGGAACCGGGAGGAAGATTATTATTATTATAGGAATTCATCTAGTTACATATTGATTATAAAAGTTTATCTGAAACATTTTTGTTTTTTAAAAACTGAAAAAATATTTTGTACCTACCAGATGAGGAGGATTGGCTGCTGTAGACTTATCAGAGGTTTTGTAGTTGGATCCTTGTGAACATTCCATGTCATAATATTTTATTACTTGAAAGGGTGACCCAAAAAATGGAATGTTGCAGTCGCCTCGATCGAAGGAGTACAGGAATCTTGTGGATTCTACAATATGTAGGGAGTATGAATGTAACAACGTACGTTATAAATAATGTATATAATTGACTTGTTACATAGGTTCATGTTATACACTTTGTGATTTGTGCATTTTGTATGAAATATAATAGGTAAATGTGAAAAATGGATTTGAAATAAAATTAAAAACAGAACAGCGATTGAAACTAGTCTGTTGTTATTAATGGATAACACCATTATGATTTATGAATGATGTTAACTAGGTACCTACTACATCAAATTTTGAGAAATGTAATCTGAATAAATCATACAATTCAAATCGCAAAACATGCATGCCAATAATAAGTATAAAAATGTGAGTACCACAAGTGTTGAATGGAAATACTCCACACGCTCAATTTCAAACTAAAACTGACAAGCTAGCAGATAGAAACCTTTCTTGACAATTCAATTCAGTCAATTCTTGACTGAAGTTGACAACTCAATAACAATTAGTAGGTAGGTACCTAATTGTTAAAAATTGATACAATTTTATTTAGGTAGGTACCTACATTGATACAAACTTGAAATTATTGTCGGCAGAATGATCATGGACTAGGTATGCCATGTAGGTAATAACATAGTTTCGTGAAAAATAGTAAGTACTACCTAACTGATTTATTCGTGGAGTAGGTAATTGATTCATGTTTGGAATTAAATTATGTTTGTGCTGAATGGCAGAAGCTTCTTGTTATACGGTGTTAGACTAGCCGCTACAGCATTTACCGAAGGTTTAAAGTTACATACTTTTAGATTTCATAGCTTTCTAAGTTTATGTTAGTACCAATAATCTTCTACAGGTATAGAGTTAGCAATTATTATAATGTTTGCAAGTACAAGTAGATACTAGTTATTATGAAAACCAAGCAATCAACCAACCTTTTTCCTCTCGTTGAATGCTATTTCTTACTACAAAAGAATATCCCAACTTTCGAAGGTCTTCATTAAAAGAATTGAACCTTTCTTCACCACCACCAAAAAACCCACTGTAGGAAGATTCATGGCTAGTGAAATTAGATAAATTAGCCAAGAGTCCAGGAATTCCTGTAGTAGACATGTTTTTTGACGTTTGCAGTTTCCGCGCCAAATGTCTGTAGTAGTCACGTGGTCACTCATTCGACAATGTTCGGTTTTGATAGCGGCCATGTTGTCGCCGGAATTATGTGAAGATAGACCTCCCCTCACTTCACTCGTCAGGCGGAAGTTGCTTTGCTAAATTTTGTTTGGCGCGAAAATAGAAGGCCGTGTTCTAGAATTTTAAAAATGATGGTGGGTATTCCGTTAGTCCATCGCCTGATAAGGGTGGGAGCCCCCCCCCCCCCCATGCGGACTTGCTGTGACTATATTTTTTTGATAGAGGGTCATATTATTTGAAGTGAAAATTCACTTCTCTGCACTTTGACCTCTGGTGGGTGTGGTGTAACTTTTTTGAATTGTGACAAGACGGTAAGAGAGTCTTTCGAACACATATTTAGAAATGGAATATAAAACTACATCGCATAGTATTTTTTAAAATCTCCTTCTACCATCAAGTCAAAATTTTGACATTGAAAAAAAGGCTTTGAAAAATTAAAAAATTAAATAATATAAGATGGTTAAAGGCCCTAATCAGTACTTGCGTAGCTCCCAAAAGGTCAAAAAGACAATTTTTTGAACATGTTCAAAAATATTTTTTACATAAGTGATCAGATAAAAAAATATATTTTGAATATGCCCCCAAAACCAACATTTTGATTTCTTCCACTTTTGGGGGTTTCTAAACTATGTTGGGCGGAATTACCCCCACCCCATGGGGATTTTCAGCCACCACATTTTTTTGATAGAGGGTAATATTTTAAGTGAAAATGTACTTGTCTGCACTGTGGCGCCTGGGAGTGGGGGGTGGGGAGTTTAGAGAGGTATAATTTGGGAAATTTTGAGACTTGTTTATAGATTTAAATTTATATATCTGATTTGATATTCGTAAATAAGATATAAATATTCACCCTTCTGTATATTTTTCTAAAGCGTTACCTCCCGAATTCAAAATTTTGACTTTTTCACATGGAAAACATCTGAAAACAATTAAAACAGATCATATTAAGTAATATCTGTGGGTTTCATGCTCTACTTCATCGATTGATGAATTTTTAATTTTTAAAAATAAATCCAAAATTGCACCTAAAACCGCCCTAAAGCTACCTTAACCAACCGCAAAAGTTAATACTAGTTAAGTTTTACAGAAATTATAATGTTCAATCAAAAAATAATAGTTTTCGAAACTCCGCCTGGTGGGTGGAGTTTTTGCTCTCTCGACCCGTTTATATAGAAAATATAAAATACACAGAAAATAATGGGAAATAAAATTTGTAGACATTTATCATAGAAGTAAATTCCCGCAAAGAGTGTTGAAAATATTTATTCGTTCGTGAGTTACTCCGTTTACAAAATTTCACAAAATTTTGCTACTTTTGCCGTTCAAGGTTACACAAAAAATGCACCCTACATTTTTTTGAGATTTTTTTATTGTTGATTTTGGATTTGAAACCCGATTCTAAATCGTGTGCTTGCAATAAAAGATATGCTGGTTGGAATTATTGCCTAATTTTTACTTTTTGGGCCCCCCTGACCGCACCCACCAGGTGTCAAAGTGCAGACAAGTGAAATTCTACTACAAATTTAACGATCTTTCGAAAAAGTATTGTCTCCATGCGTCAGCAGGGGGGGGGGGGGGGGAGGGGGGGAAGCTTCGGCCACTTGGGCGATGGACTACGTAGGATCATCGTGAAGGGAAGGTGCCACACAGGCGCGTAGGAAGGGGGGGGGGGGGGGGAGCTCCGGTCACTTGGGCGATGGACTACGTAGGATCATCGTGAAGGGAAGGTGCCACACAGGCGCGTAGGAAGGGGGGGGGGGGGAGCTCCGGCCACTTGGGCGATGGACTACGTAGGATCATCGTGAAGGGAAGGTGCCACACAGGCGCGTAGGAAGGGGGGGGGAGCTCCGGCCACTTGGGCGATGGACTACGTAGGATCATCGTGAAGGGAAGGTGCCACACAGGCGCGTAGGAAGGGGGGGGGAGCTCCGGCCACTTGGGCGATGGACTACGTAGGATCATCGTGAAGGGAAGGTGCCACACAGGCGCGTAGGAAGGGGGGGGGGAGCTCCGGCCACTTGGGCGATGGACTACGTAGGATCATCGTGAAGGGAAGGTGCCACACAGGCGCGTAGGAAGGGGGGGGGGGGGAGCTCCGGCCACTTGGGCGATGGACTACGAAGGATCATCGTGAAGGGAAGGTCCACACAGGCGCGTAGGAAGGGGGAGGGGAGCTCCGGCCACTTGGGCGATGGACTACGAAGGATCATCGTGAAGGGAAGGAGCCACATGCTCACTAAATGCATAATAATATCCACGGCCTCCTTTATAAGTTCCGTTTCACTACACGTTTCCCGGCCTGTCCACCAACTGAAAATCAGAAGTTCCACCTTTCGGCACAGGCCAAGAGCGCTAGTTGACACCCTACGCCTTCCTTATGAAAATAGTACATGACCAACTGAAGACAACATAGTGTGCAGTGGTTGCTTTTGTCTTTGAAAGAGCTGTCAGTTAAGAAAATGCAATTAGTAAGCCAATATTGTTCGTGAATTCAACATTAAATATGATTTTAATGCTTTTAAGTAATATTTTAAACAATTAATAATATATTAGTTCTTGAAATATAACCTCAGCACCAGTTTCGTCTACTATTGAATGTGCTAGGTCAGGTGATTTTACGTCTATTTTCTTAACCTCACAATAAATTTCGTATATGTACACATTCAATATGTAGACGAAACTGGTGCTGAGGTTATATTTCAAGAACTAATATATTATTAATTGTTTAAAATATTACTTAAAAGCATTAAAATCATATTTAATGTTGAATTTACGAACAATATTGGCTTATTAATTGCATTTTCTTAACTGACAGTTCTTTCAAAGACAAAAGCAACCACTGCACACTATGTTGTCTTCAGTTGGTCATGTACAATTTTCATAAGGAAGGCGTAGGGTGTGAACTAGCGCCCTTGGCCTGTGCCGAAAGGTGGAACTTCTGATTTTCAGTTGGTGGACAGGCCGGGAAACGTGTAGTAAAACGGAACTTATAAAGGAGGCCGTGATAATATCATTGATAATATAGAGGTACAAAGCCTAAACATTTTTTGTGCCACCCCCAAATCCCTGATGGGGTCTTGGGGCTAAAGTTATTCATTCATGTAGCCTAACCGAAAATACATAGAGGATTTTTTTATTTAATATCAAACTGAATGCCCTATTGTGAAAAAAATTAAATTTAAACATTTTGGGCGCTATCTTGGAAAAAATGTAAACCTGAGAATTTATCTACCCTTTAATTTGGTAGTTTGACGCATAGGTAAATGTATCAAGCAAAAGTTATAGTATACTCATTAAATGCAATAACTTTGTATTTTTTTTTCTACCATCAATACTTTATGAGTAAAAGCTGATTAAGTGCCGTTTTTCTGAGCGGGATAGGGTCTACAATGTTAATTGCTCTCGTGGGGCCTTGAACGGCGTGAATTTTACCACCTTTTTATTACTATTGCCTACATTGTACCGAAACCGTTCATTCCATCTAGAAAATCTTTGCAACATAATATGAAATGTACATTCTTTGGGTCAACTTTCCCGATTTCGCAACAATGCTCAGTTTTCCATTGTTGAGAAAAAAAAATATTTCTTGAATAGAAATCGCTAATATTTATAATTCGTTTTTATGGAGGTACCTATATAGTACCTAGAATGATGGCTGGCCAGTACAGGCACAATATACCGTAGGATTTTTGTGAAGGGGGTTGGCATCCTTTAATTGATAAAGCATGATTTTAGATGTATGAAAAGTCGTGGTGCCTACATCACAACCCTGGCGGGGGGGGGGGGGGGGGGCGTAGGGGGTGTAAGTCCAAAAATCAACGACTTCAAATAAAATTATGAAAAAAAGCATATGAAAATTGGACAAAAGAATTTGAAAATAGGAAAACAAAATTTTCGAAAGCCGCCATCTATCTTTGAAGAAAAAAGGTTACAAACAGATTTTTTTACATACTGAACAAAGTGGGCCACATATTAAATACCGGGTGGCGCAAAAAAGGTCCAATGAGCGAGACACCGTGATGAAGCTTCTTCAGGAATTTGGCTGAATATTTCACATAATCATACTAATAAGGTGAAGCAAGCGCGAGCGATTTTGCTGCGTTTTGCAGGCACTTTTTTGGATACGATTGGAGACAAAATGGGTTGACGAAATGATTTTAGATTTAAACCATGGTTAGATAAAAGACAAACTTAGGGTTATCGCTTGGTACATTTTTAATTTTTTGCTTCGTTAATAAGTAATAATAGTTGATTTTTGGTAAAAAAATATATATATTTTTTGTCTCATTGGGTGCCGTGTGAAATTAATCTTAAAAATGTGCCAAGGGATAACCCTAAGTTTGTCTTATATCTAATCATGATTAAAATTTGAGATCAATTGGTTAACTGGTTTGGTCTCCAATCGTATTGGAAATTTCATCGTATTACGCGGTTTTGTTGAATAACCAGGGCTTAATTAACAATGCAAGAAGCAAAAATGAAAAAGTTCTACAATCAGACTGATCATGTTAACATCCTATCAAAGTTACACCCACTTATGAAACAATTTATCTTTCTCAATTTTCTAAAACCCGAGCTCTAGTATCACCCTAAAGTTACACCTTCGAATTTTGTTCGAAACCAGTTCGAAATTGATGATGATGATGATGATGATGATGATGATGATGATGATGATGATGATGATGATGATGATGATGATGATGATGATGATGATGATGATGATGATGATGATGATGATGATGATGATGATGATGATGATGATGATGATGATGATGATGATGATGATGATGATGATGATGATGATGATGATGATGATGATGATGATGATGATGATGATGATGATGATGATGATGATGATGATGATGATGATGATGATGATGATGATGATGATGATGATGATGATGATGATGATGATGATGATGATGTTGATGATCATGGGCGCCCGCAGGGGGGGACAAGGGTGGGCGCTTGCCCCCCCCCCCCCCTGGATGTCAGGAAAACATAAAAATTGTATGGGGTTTAACGTTAAGGTGGCTGCATATCACGTGACTTTTCAACCAAAAAGCTACACATTTTCATTTGGAAGGGTTCAGTTTAGCAAATACTTCTCACTCATCAGATAAGTTAGGACACATCTGTTGGACCTAATCTACGCAGAAAAGAACTGCGAAAATAACTTATTAGATGATTTTACTTCCTTGCACCCTAATATTCTCAAATCAAGACCTGAAGTTTAAGGAAATCCTATGAGTTGCCAAGAACAGCAAACTTTAATCTAATAAAAGGGCACATATGCATCACAAACCTGACACAATTTTGCCAACAAAACATGCGCTCTTTCTTCATCTTTCCAACGAAATGTTGAGATATTAATTATATCCACTATTATGAATATAATATTTAAAATAACAGCACTGGGTTTTGGCAGCTTTCAAACGCGTACGGATACACACGATTTTCATTTATTGTCTTCTTAAACCACTGCAAAAATAAATATCATTGACTGAAAATATTGATAAGCTCCAGTATGCAGTGAATCTACTTCATAAATCACCTTGGATTACTCAGCATGAACGATGTAAGGTATGTACTCATAGGTAACTATTTCTTTTGATCGGATGTAGAGAAATAAAGTCACGTGATATGTATTGGCCTTAAGTATCATTTTGTAATCAAAAGAACTAAACAAAAATTGATTTCACAGTGTAAAAAATCCAAAAAATGCCCTGCGGGGCAGTTTGAACATGTCCCCCACCACCCCAAAGTGCAATAATTAAAAAATATTGAATATTTCAACGAAATACACCTCAAAACGTTTTAAAATTGATTTCAAAGTGTCCAAAAACCAAAAAACGCCCTGCGGGCAGGGTGGGGGGCGCGCTCCCCACACCCCCCTTAAACTTGTAAAATATTGTTTTCCTTGACCTGCCCCCACCTGGCAGAAATCCTGTGGGCGCCCATGTTGATGATGATGATGATGATGTTGATGTCAATCGTTGAGCGGTCATGGCCTATTAGGGAACCTTCCCATCATTTCGCGACTAAACCACGAAAGACTCTCAATAAAGAAGAACGGCCGCGGGAATCGAACCTGGCAACTCCAGGACGTTGCTCTTGAGCCAGCTTGCTCTATTGAGGGGGGGGGGGGTTCTGCAGTATGTTGTTTGGAATTCCGATGGAGTGGAATGCGATCGAATTAATTCGCTCCGACCCGAGGGCAACCGACCACTCGGAATGCATGAATGCGCCAAGACACATAGTTCTCACACTTGCAAGTCTTCCCACGTGCATCTTTCATTAGTGGATCGGAAGTGACCATTATCTTCAGACATTTCATGTAGAAGTTTTACACAAAAACGCTCTGTGGACCTAACCAGCGATCAACCTAACGCAGGAGTCGGCAACCCGCGGCTCCTTGATGGTTCTTCAATGGCTCTTGATAATTAAAAGAAAGACCTGGTATCGAACATTTTTAAAATTCGACAAAAACCGCCCTGCGGGGCAACAATTAGAAGGTTATTTGATTGAGTTTGTTCATTTTAGAGTCCTAGAATCACTTTTAAATTCTTGACATTCTTAAAAACGCCCTGCGGGGCAACAACTGGGGGACAACGATGATGGGGCTTCGTCAAAATATCAAAATAAACTAGAAATTAAATTTTTTATTTTCGGTGTATTATATTTGATTGCCTCTACTGCGGCTCCCATTATTATCTAATTTATGAATTTTCGGGAAATTGGCTCCTTCACCAAAAAAGGTTGCCGACCCCTGACCTAACGCTATGAAAAGCTACATATATTTTCATGCGTGATGTGTGCTGCGCATGAGCTGTTGGAATGAAAACATGCTCACTAATTTTCAAGGGATTATATTGCTGTAGCATTTATCTTCTTCTTCTTCTTCTTCTTCTTCTTCTTCTTCTTCTTCTTCTTCTTCTTCTTCTTCTTCTTCTTCTTCTTCTCCTTCTTCTTCTTCTTCTTCTTCTTCTTCTTCTAACACAAGAACATACAAACGCGACCTTTACTTTTTTCAAAACGGCTAGTCCGATTGTCTTAAAAAGTAGTTAAGTATAAGGTGTAAATTGGTGTCTCCAGTACCCAAAAAATGTTTTGCTGTATAACAGGGGGATAATGGAAGATATTTTTGGAATATTTGCACCACTGCTATAAATACGAAATAAAAAATTTAAAATCGTCACTGGAGACACGCATTTGCTATTTATCCATAAAAGTGCAATTTTAAAGACCTTCGGACAAGACGTTTTATTACGAATGGGTTATCCGTGTATACAATGCTGTAGAAAAGAATAATTTGCTCTCTATGGAATATCCCTTCCTTCCCTAGAAGTCCCGCGACGGAACCCTAGTTATGGCCTGTGGTTATTGTGTACCGGGGCCCTATTCTAGAACTTTTAAAGTCCCAATTCCGATGGAATTCGTGTTATCATTATGGCCGTGACCGGATTCCAACAGAATGGAATTGGGAAAACGTTCTGGAATAGACCTCATGGACACTTGCACTTGCAGAGACGGCTTCAACACAAATGTTATCAATTAATCTGAAGCGATTGTCATGGAATATGAGTGATAATCAGTCAAGATAGACAGATAACGTATTCCTAGACTCGCGTGTCGACTCTTATCTCTATCATTCTTAGTAGCATTGCACTTCAATATTGACAACATCAAACTCAACATGAGAAGTAAGTATAACTACCAATTTATTTCATTATATCCTTGATCAGTATTGCAAAATCAAAAAAAATGAGGGTTTTAATTTAATTTTGGTTCATTTGAAAATATTGTTGCCACGCTCTTCAAAATACTAGGAAAACGCTCAGTGTAACGCTTTAATAAGCGAGCCTTCGTATTGCATGCGATTTAATATGTGTGTCAAATAAGTTTATCTACATACATTGAGATCCCTCTTGAAGATAATCTTACTCAAGGCCCACTAAATCTAAACTAAAAGATTTAACTAAAAGATTTAGTTGACCTATGATGACATTTTAATAATTTAGCATAAAAATCTCAGTAAAATGTCTATTACTCTTGAAGTTCATTACATATTTGTCAAAAAACACTTATAATGCAGGTAGTACTATTTTTTTATTATTTCACAGAGTAACTGCACCCTTCCAAATTAAATTGGAGTGGGAAAAACGTTCACAAATAATATAGGCCACAAAACATGTACATATAATGCCGGTTGGCCAATCCTGTCACACTTTTTACCATAATACGTACTAAATCTACTCCAATCTAATTAATTCAATCTTCCTCTTCTTCTTCTTCTTCTTCTTCTTCTTCTTCTTCTTCTTCTTCTTCTTCTTCTTCTTCTTCTTCTTCTTCTTCTTCTTCTTCTTCTTCTTCTTCTTCTTCTTCTTCTTCTTCTTCTTCTTCTTCTTTCATTCCATTTTCTTCTGTCCACATCTCTTCATCTTCTCTCCTACTTTAATTTTCATTCACATCATTTCTTCACTGCTCTCTTTCGTCTCTACTTCCTTTCTATCCAATAACTCATTCCATTTCTCCTTCTCTCTCCACAGTTCTTGGTTATCGACACTCTCCCACGTTTCCCCACGAACTACAATCTTGTTTTATCTGCTCAAACCATCTTGTACGAGGTATCTCAACTTTTCTTTTCATATTATCATATCTTTACAAACTCTATTTTGGCCAATTAGTCCAGTAATTTTGTGATTATACCCACCACTAATTGCAACAGAAGGTTTCAATACATGAATCGATTCAGAAAATTGCCCTTTACAACATATCCAAAATCCTCCTGAATCCGAGTGCCGGAAGTTCTTTTTAATCACTTTTTAAGTTAATTTCCATGTTAATTCCATCTTCCAAAAAAAAAAATTTTTCATGTAACTCCGATTTTGTTCACCATTCTAAATGAACACAAATAGCTCTCTTAGCGTTTACCTCTAAATCTCATCGTTTGGGAAATATGACCCATTGAAAAGTAATATTTTAGTCAGTTTTCGACGATTTAGGCCACTCTGAGTGTAATTTGAAGTTTTGAGAGGTCCATATTTCCCAAACGATGAGATTTAGAGGAAAACGCTAAGAGATCGAACGCTATTTGTGTTCATTTAGGATGGTGAACAATTCTGCCAAGTTTCGTCAAAATCTGAGTTACATGATTTTTTAAATTTTTTTGGAAGATGGAATTAACATGGGAAATTAACTTAAAAAGTGATTAAAATGTGCTTCCGGCACTCGGATTCGGGAGGATTTTGGATATGTTGTAAAGGGCATTTTTCTGAATCGATTCATATATTGAAACCTTCTGTTGCAATTAGTGGTGGGTTCAGCTCTTTTTTTGCTTTAAATTACTGGGCTAAATCTTGAATCCATCATCATCTTCACTTTTCGGAACCACCTTAATCTATCTCTTCCAACTGTGTGCTTCAATCTCTCACTCCAACTTCCTTCCTTAACGTTTTACTTTTTATCCGGTCCAACATTGATACTCCACACATAGCTCTCACAAAATGTCAATTCAGCCGCCTGAATCATACTTTCCTCTTTCCACCCAATATTCCAAGTAACCGCTCCATAACTTAAAATAGGTAAATATAAAATAATATTGCTTAAATAACACCAATTTAAATTTTATTGGGAGCATTTTGTTCCAATCAAGTGTTCTTACTTGTTGATAGAATCCGTCCGCTTTCCTCTTCACTTCATCTCCACATCTTTCATTCTCTGTCTGCAAGCTTCCCAAGTATGGGAATGATTCTGTCTTCTTCATTCTGTCTATCATTCTTCCTTCATTTTTCATTGGGGAGGGGCCATGCAAAATTTGGCGGTGATCGGTCAAACGATTCCAGTTTTATTGGCACACAGAGTTGAGTTTCTTCTATTTCCAAGCGAAGTACGTACTAAAAATCAAGTTTCCGATGAAATTAATAGACCGATTTTGCTGGAAATCATTAGTCTTGTCGACAGCGAGGTCATTTTGCGCACATTGGGGAGGGGTCGACCAAAGGGACCCGGAGGAGTCCAGCACAGAACTGGTGGGAAGGTCAGGCCGGAATGGGGACGGACCGGGGGGAGGGAGGCTTCGGGCTGTGTGACCCGATTTCAGGGGGATCACCATCTCGAGGGGGGGGGGAGGCCGGCCCGAGGGGCCCGAGAATTTGGGGAGGGCATGGGACCAGGTCAACCCTGTACGTCTCTTATAGCTTGGACCGCCCGTAATGTGGGTTGACCCCTTCAGCCCCACCACCGCGTCAAGGTGGCAGTCCATCGGGGGGTTCTGCATTAATGAATCTTTTGTGAAAAAAGTGGCCAGATCCGTTACTTCGTTTAAAGTATAATGCAAAAAACACAGATAAACAAAAAACAAACAAAAAGCAGTGATTCGAGCCATAAGTTTCGAGTGGAGTCGCTCGCTCCGCTTGCATGATACTGTCCTTGAGGAAAAGTCAATGACATCCCGTGCATTCGTAATTGAATATTAAAATTAAGAGTGGATATTCAATGTTAGTATAATATAGTGATGTAGTGAAAACTCTTTCGTTGTTATTAAAGTTTTTCCCAGCCATGGTGCATAGAATTGTTTGTAATTTATGCAAATGGTAATGACACCATACCACATATATAACCAACATCACTTCGGTTGAGTAGGTATTACTAATAATTCTATGATAACACCTTACAGAATGAGGAGACAAGGTTTGCATTTTTACTTTTACCACGCCAAATCAGCTCATTGCTTGCATTGCACTCTACTGTTGTCATACTTATACCAAAAATATTATGAACAACTCCCGTACTGTAGTACATTCATCACTTACCTAAAACTCTTTTTCTCTCTTATTTGAAAGGTCTTATATTTTCGAACGGCAGTCTTATCCCTTTCCCGGGCACGACATTTGCAGCAACATTTTAAACCTTTTTTTGGTGGAAAGCTCATCTATTGCACATTGTAAGACCAACTAGAACAATTTTGGATTCTTGTGATATCGAAATCACCCCTAAATTTGAGTGGGAATACTTCTTCCCACCGCCCGTGGTACATGGTGTTTTTTAATTAAAATCTCATTATTTGACCCAAATAATTATATTATTATGCTTAAAATAATTTAAAATAATGGAATTATGTTACTGATGGCTCAAGTATAAGAATGTTGTAACAATAGTAAAATATATATGATTATTTAAAATTTGCAACAATGAAAAAATAAAAAAATAAATAAAATCGCGTTATAATTTTTTGTATTATAATTATGATATATTGTAACATATATTTTAATGTTGGGCTTATTGTCTCACAAACACTAAAGATATAGGATCAAAACGAAAAAGTGACGACAAATTTGCTGTAGAAAATGAGATATAATGCAATATACATCATTTGTATAGTGCCAAGATCATGAACTACCATGAAAAGCAATTTTTTTTAGGAATTATTGATGTCCCCACTAGATAGCAGCACGTTAAGATAGCGGGTTATGCGCGTCCCTTAGCCCATTTCAACAGCAATACCTGGTGGGAATACATCTTCCCAAGACCTACGAAAGGGTTATTCTAATTTTTATGATATTTTGTAATTTCTCTTGAGGTTTGAAACTTACAGCTCATCATCATTTCTATGCGACGAATTCCTGGGACCGATCAGGGTCTTAGATCATCATAACGTTTTCCACTAGTTGTATCTACTTATTGAAATTCCTAAGACCTTCGATAGACAAATTCCTTAGAAAAAAACACATTTCTTCTCTTGTCTAGTTTCTGAGGTAATTTGAGTTCAATATATCAGTTGTCAACTCATGTTTTCTTATGGAAACCGAGCAAAATCGTGTCACTTTAGGCATAGACATTGTATAGCCTTCCTTTAGGCTTACAATGATTCACATGTTGTAAAAGTTCTGGTAGACGGATGGACATACTAATACAAAAAGCTTGAAAGCTTGAAAGCTTCAAGCTTTATTTTAAAAGTTGGAAAAAAAATCGGTATGATTTTCCTATACCTCCTATGGTATCCCTCCTTCATTCTCTGAAGACAATAAATTTAAACCTCATTATTTATTTGAAGGGTACAGAGAAAGAACGCTATACATTCGGATGAAACTGAGAAAAACTGAAAAAAATAAGGAATATGTTGAAACTTGTATCTATCTTCCATACAAATCGATATTTCAATTGTGTTTTTGAAGACTTTGTGGCAATATTTACTAAAAACCGAGGGTATATTCTGAAAGCTACCACTGCAAGATTACACCTAAAACTCTTTTTTTTATGGACTTATAGTACCTATTCTATAACTTTCAATAATATCTTTGCCCATACCAAAGATGTTATTGAGTTTTAAAAAATATCTCCTTGTACCCCTCATTTGCTTATTTTTTTCAAAATACAAAAGCCGGTTTCACATAAAGCGCGTTTCGCGTTTTACGTTTCGCGTTTTTCTTACCGACCAATCACAAGTCCAGAAGTCGCTCAAGGGAGACTTGTGATTGGTCAATAAAAAAGACGTGAAACGCAAAACGCGAAACGTGCTTTATATGAAACCGGCTTTAAACCTCATAAAAACTGAAAAAAACACGTTGCCTTAAAATAACTATGAATGGCTAATTGGCTGATCCATCCCTCTATTTTGATTCCCCACGATGTCTCGTGAGGGTAAACAATGTGCCTCACGTGTTCAAACCCTTTCATTAGGACACACCGGTCATCGCGTAGTGGTCGGCATTCACAACGGCAATCCATGGGAGTCGAACTTCTTCAGCTTCGCCAAGGGAGATCGGATGGAAGTGCTCGACGACACTGAACCTGATTGGTGGAGAGTTCAACATCTCGGCACGCGCCAGGAGGGACTCATTCGACGTAACTTCGTAGCGGAAGAGAAAACTGTCGAGAGCGAAGAGTAAATCATTTACAAACGATTCATTGTTCGGGATTTTAAATTCAATCGGCGATGTATGCTGGAAACTATTACATCCTAAATCTTATCTTGTTTAATATACTGTGGTTCTTTCCTTGACAATATTGCATTTTAATGCCAACTGCAAATTGAAAAGATTTGCTAACTGTGGGATTCGAAACCTTGTCCCTGAATTGCCGGTCCAGTGCTCTGACACATTTGTAAATTTCTAGGAAATTATGTAAATATATTACAAAATGGCCCAAGAATAAATAAATAAAAATAAACATTCTTCTATTTTAGATGGTATTTTGGTTGTACCTCTCTCAAGGAAGCGGAGAAGCTGCTTCTGAACGAGAAGAATCCGCTGGGAGCTTTCCTCGTGCGTATCAGCCAAGTCGACAAAAACCGGTTCTCGCTCAGTGTTAAGAACTGGTCTGAATCTCGCCGCCATCACATCGCACATTACAAGATCTACCCTCACGGCATGGGAATGTAATACATCTTCAAACCTCAGCCGTTCTCTTCGTTGCAAGCCCTAGTGCTGGCGTACTCAAGTAAGTTCTTGAGCTATCCTCACAGGAGCTTCACACGGAGGAGGACTTATCTTCACAGGAGTACCACACGTCACCGCATGCTTTCGTGCAGGCGTCCGCAAGTAAAGGGACAGTGAACCACACCATTTGTTTATGTTCACACCTGACACTAGTCGCACTACCGCTGTTCATCATTATTATTTGACTTGTGAGAAGTAGAAAAATAAAATAGAACAATTTATCAAAATAAAACTTTTAAAAAAATGTTTAAAGCGGCAGTGAGTCCTAAAATCTAAATTTTACTTTTATCCATGTTTGGGTGTTTAAGGCTTTTCAAGTGATACCACGTGACTAAACATATAAAACACGAAAATGGCTAAACTATTGCACAAAAGCGGAACCATTGTATTTTCCTCATTCCGAGTGATTCTACAACCCACTTGACCTTTTTCGCCTCCAATATTTTGGTCCCAATAACATTTTGACGCAATATTGCTGTTGCATTCAAACAACTCCAGCGACCGCAATTATTACTCTAGAGAATTGCAAGTGGGCTCATTGTCTTCGTTATGAATAGGCGAAGAAAACGACTACGATTTTTTTTCAATAACTTTATTTGTACTCTGGCCACAGGCAATACAAAATGAGGGGTTTCTCGATGAAAAATCCGGGACGTACCGATTTAATTTTAAAAATATTGGAAAAGAAATCTTTCTTGTCATGTCGTTCTTTTCGTATATGTATTAAGAATATTCATGCCAAGTTTCAGCTCTCTATGTTGAACGGTTATTCAGTTGGAGCTGTTTGTATGAATCGCATTTTACCCGTTTGGATCATCCCAGATAATTTTTTGACTTTGTAAAATGAAGTGATTTTAAATTAAAATCTCATACCCTCCCTAGAATTCCCTTAAGAACCCGCACATGGAGGAAACGACTAAACATGTTTCTGTCCAGGGAGCGCGCGAGGTCTGTGTCACGTGCTCACTCGGCCGTGTCGCAAGCCGACGCCGCAGATCTTCGATCTCTCGCCGGCGATGAGAGACAAGTGGGAGATCGACAGACGTCTGGTCCAGATGACCAAGAAGCTGGGCTCGGGCAGCTTCGGAGATGTCTGGCTCGGTATGTTGTGTAGACAGTGAATGCTGGGGATGATTCAATATCCAAATACTGATTCTTGCAAACTAACATTTCAAAATCTTTCTTTGGACGATTTAGACTGAATGGTACACATCCAAGACGATAATTTTTAATCTATTATGCTTGTAAAGAATAGTTGCTACTCTAAATCCTCATTTGTGTTCAAGCTGTGGATTAACCTGTGGCAGCAAAGCCGAGCTTGAAACTTGTTCTGGCGATTTACTCGAAATCAATTTCATGTCTGATGGATGCTTTATGGTTGGTGTTGCAGCATACTCCTTAAGAGGCAAACGGAAGCGAGCGGGAATCGCACGGTTCATCAGAGCGTTTTTTTGAATTGTGTCTTCCCACTTAACTATTTTAAAAAATCAGATAGTAACGACCCATAACAGCCTAATATACTAAATAATGCCGCACACTGGAGTTCATTATGACCTCTGGTCTGACCTCAAAGTGTTAAATACGATTATTTTCGATTATTTTATTAATCCCAGGATCTCGTCGGTCCTGGGATGTACTGGGCCATGGTGCTTAGATAGCACATGCCACTCTCTTTTGTTTCTAGCTAGTTTTAAGAGAAAGATGTTCAGCATTGTCCATTGTTACCAAGCTGGAATCACCTTATCTATTCTTTCCTAATAAATGTAATTATACCTAAACTTCGTTCATGATTACTTCTAAGTACATAACAGGTCCCTTCCGCCCCCGGTTCGTCCCCGCATTCTGAAATGGCCTTCCCACCAGTGCTGGACTCTCCAGGACTGGTTCCCCAATGTCGATCCCTCTCAATGACCTCTGTATCTCAATGGTGTATCTCAATGGTCCTTTGTATTAAACAGAATATTTTTTGGACAGCTGTCTACGTGTCTTAGACCATTAATCTTCTTCTTTTTCTTCGACCTTTTCCCACTAAGTGGGGTCGGCGATATGTCACAGTCTCTTCCATTTATTCCTATCCTGACAGTCACTAACTGTTAGGCCGAGCTCCCGCATGTCTTCCTCTACCTTTCTCTCCAAAGTCTTCGCTGGTCTCCCTCTCCTTCTCTTGCCTTGAACTTCTTGTTTCATTCTATGGCACATCTACGGCACTCCCGCCTTTGCACGTGTCCCCACCAGTGTAGTTGATTTCCTGAAGTTTTGAAACAATTGGCGCAGTCTTCATCCTTCCTCTGATAACCTCATTCATAATCCTATCTTTCCGGGTAACTCCAAGGGACCACCGCAGCATCCTCTCTCAGTCACATGTAACAGAGCATCTTTCTTCATCTTTAGGGCCCAGCACTCCGAATCTTAGAACATAACATTAATACTCTATCAATATCCCTCAGGTTCCAACAGGAATCTAAGCTCTGGTTTGTGTAGGAACGTGTTGATCGGCAAGGACATCACGGCGAAGATTTGTGACTTCGGGATGGCTCGCGCGATCGTGGACCAGACTTACTGCACCAAGGGCTCGGTGTTCCCGATCAGATGGACGGCACCGGAAGCCATCCAACATGGCGTCTACTCGGTCAAGTCAGACGTCTGGTCCTTCGGGATTCTGCTCATGGAGATCTTCACGTATGGAGAGATCCCGTATCGAGGTACAGTCACAGATAGCAATATTTTGATTCTTTCTCTTTAAATGTGGAGTTATCACATCTGCATACTGGCGTAGTAAACTCTTCAAAGACTAGAACGAACTTTTTACTTTCTTCTTCTTTTTCAATTGTTGTAAATCTTTAGTGTTAAACTTGGTTGGCACATCCTGCATAACAAACCTCGTGTAAACAATCCATATTAATAAAACTTCAGTACCAAATGTAATTATCAAAAATGGACTTGGTTAAAACGTAATTCAAAAATATGTTTTACAAAATCAAAAAATACTTGGCGCATCGTGTATAAAATAATAGCATAGAAGTATTTTGGCCTGAAAGTAAATTAATAATGTAGGTACCTACTATAATAATAAATGTGGTCTATGATGAAATGTATGATGCAAGCTACTGTTGCTTGCAGGAATCCGAAACAACAGCGACGTGATCCATCAAGTAGTGACCATGGGCTATCGGATGAAGAACCCCACCAGCCACCCGATACCCGGCGACATCTTCGCGCTCATGAAGAAGTGCTGGCACACGAGTCCAGACAGGAGGCCGACATTCGCTCATCTCAATCGCTTCTTCTACGAGTGGCAAGACTAAAAGACTCACGGGGGGGGGGGGAGGGGGGGGGCACCAGGACCCAGAACATCATTCGACATAGTTGACTGATCTGTACCTAAGATAGCTTTGTTGTGGCCATCTCGTAAGTTTACCGCGTTTCGTCCAAATTAATCACTTGACACAATTAAAAAATAACACTCTTTCAACAGAAAGAGACAAAATATTGAATTTATATCAATAATTGAAGGGCACAGTGCAATAACTTTTGTTTAACCAATGAGAATTTTCGCATACACACAATAAACGGTATAAAATGAAATAAAGGGTAAAAAATAGTGACAATTTTGTATGCTGCGCATTCTTAATATTTTTTTTCTTACACAACAAATAAAAAAATGTACTATTTTTCACCCAATATTTAATTTTTTGTACGGTTTATTCGAGAAAATAAGGAACACGACTGACCTCTGGTGATTCTCTGGTACTAGCCATAAGGGGAATAATGGAGGATATCACGGGGATATTTATATAAATAAATTATATAACATTTGCTTTAGTTGTTTGTTATGGTTGAAAAAGTAAACTTGTAACTAAATCTAAATTTCAATTGTTTCTTCTTTTTCACTTCCCTATGGAAACACGAACTTCAAAATAGAAATGTGCACATAACTAGGAAAACGCTCAGTGTAACGCGTTGATGAGCGAGCACGGGTACGTGCAAATTCTCGAACCGGAAATGCGTACACAACGCACAGAAAACATATACATCCATATGGAATTGATTATGATATCAACTTAAAAGTGTATGCTTTTCATCGAAACTTTAAAATAGCATCTAAGCACCTGGTTCATAAAGCAAATCAGAATCAATTTTCAATTGGCACTGGAAAACATTCATTTCGATACTTCATTACTGACAGATATTAAAAATGTAAATAACTTCATACGTTCTTAACTGATTGGGATGAAATTTTGTAAAATAAGAGACAATATTGGTCTTAATGATCATGCAAAATATGAGTTTGATCAGAATTATCGAAGACCGTTTTCATTTTTCAGCCTATCAGGAGATATTTATTTAAATTTTAACCAATGAATCTGAGTAACGCGTTGATGAGCGAGCACGGATACGCGCAACACCTCGAACCGAAATTCTGTCTATCGAAAATGTCATTAAAAGCCAATAATTCTAAAATTTCGCCACAGATTTGTATAGAAATCTCAAAACATTCCTAAAATATTGGTCCAAATAACCATGTAAAGCTTTAAGTTGATCGATTGAACCTTTATGATTGAACTGTTCCGTGTTAATTTTCAAAAATCACAGGATCTCCTTCAAAAAATATACCTGAGACCACTCATATGATATAAGTGTGTCTACACAATATCAGATCGACTGTTAAACGGTCATTATCAGTTTCATTTGCGTTTGAAAGTTTCTGCTCTAACTACCTTGCCTTGAACTGAAGAGTCTAAGTCGCCGTGAATTTGACAGCCAACACGCAAATAGTCCGTAAAATGTCAATAACGTTTGGATTTAAACACAGATTAGTATGAAAATTGTCAAAAATGCAGATAATGTTGGTCCCAACCATCATGCGAAGTTATAAGTTGATCGTTCAATCGGTTATAGTTTAAATTTCTAAAAACACAGGAAAGATGGTTTTAAATTTTAACCAATGGGAGGATTTGGCTGAAACTTTGTTTGATTGGGTACAATGTTGGGGGTAATGACTTGTCAAAATTTCAATTTGATCAAAACAACCAATCGAAAGTAATTTTTTTTAAATTTGAACCAATCAATGGATTTCAAAAAAATTAGGGTCTGCAACAATCAGAAATGTTACGTACATGTGTGCAAAATTTCAGCTCGATCGAAGAAAAACTCTAACCTGTATATCGTCAGTAACAGAAAAAAAAAAAAAAAACAAAAAAAAAAACAGAGGTCCGTGCCAAAAGAGCCAAATGGAGACGCTCGCTTCGCTCGCTCAAAAAGTTTCATGCCAGAAGTGGCTCCATCACGTATCGCTTATTTGTTCGAATTGCGTGTACCCAAACATTTTCTCTCATTGCACTGTTATAGTGTCGGTATCGATACATGTGTAATTTTTTAATACCAATATTCATTGCCTCTTTCAGAGCACTTGTTCAGGGAATAATTTGGACGATACATGGTCCCTTGCGACATAGCCGCTCTCTTGAAATGTTGGCGATGTCGTTCCTTGAAGAAGCAAAGATGATAACTCTATACGGAGTATCCCGTAGAATTTCGTGCGTATGGCTGCTCTCATCCAATCTAACTGTAATGGTGACCAGTCATTGAAAGGGAACACTTCACAATATCTGTGCTGTGGACTTCTGCCCATTTGCAATTGATAGAGCTTGATTTCATGATTTCTTGTGTCACTTAAATCCAGGGACCCGAACCTTTATTAATAAAGGTTCGGGTTCCGGTTCCGGTTCCACAATTTTACTTTATAAAGGTTCGGGTTCCGGTTCCGGTTCTTAAACAAATAATCTTAAAGGTTCGGTTCCGGTTCCGGTTCCTGCATAAAGGTTCCGGGTTCCGGTTCCGGTTCTCAAATTTTAAATCAAACTAGATTATAACACTTCAGTATTATGTCAAATTTAATGGAATTATTGGATTTGGATTTTGTCCTATGAATAAAAGCACTGGTGTAGTGTCTGTAATATGCATACAGACGTCACAGGATGGTGCGCAGACTAAATCTCAGAGTCAGAAGAGACAGTGGCGGCAATTTTCTCCATAAGACGGCGTAAACATTCATTTTGCCAGAGCTTCATAATGGTCAGCAATGCAGTTCTCATCGCAGTAGTCAGATTCAAAAATTGAAAACTCGAGCATCATTTGAAAATGAAGGATTTTCAAGAATTAAAAAACGTCTACAAAAAATACTAATAGAAATTTTATCAAAAAATAAAACTTTTTGCAACTTTGGAAATAATATTTTTTGAAAATATCATAATATTAATATCCAAGTGTTAAAAAATTAAATCGTACATGTTTCTTTTATTAAAAGGAGGAACCTTAAAGAACCTTCAAGAACCTTTAAGAACCTTATTGATTATAAAGGTTCGGGTTCCGGTTCCGGTTCTTGGGGAAACAAGTATAACGGTTCCGGTTCCGGTTCTGGTTCCAAAAATATAAAGGTTCAGACCGGTTCTAGGTTCCAGTTCCGGTTCCGGTTCGGGTCCCTGCTTAAATCAATCAAATTGACTGCGAATTCTACATTCTATAAATTCTAAAATATATAAATTATATGAACACCAAGATCGCCAATGTAGTTGTCCGTCCATGGTTGACTAAAGTCCATATTAAACAATTGGACAATTTCAATCACAAGCCAATTGGATTTCAGAGTTTCATTCAAAACAATATCTGATTGAATTTGGCATTCTCATCTGACAATTTCAAATTGTCCAAATTGAATTGTATAGTGGAATATGGACTTAATGCATCGACCACTTGGACGCTCTGGAATCATCCACAGAGACTCACAGGTACAGCAGATGCAAGGGATGCTGTATAAAGAGAGAAAGGAATAAGCGACACTTCTGATGGTTTTGTGGAAATCGAATTCATAAATTCAATTGCAAGAAATATTTTAATTGAATCTTATTATTGTAATGATGACACCAGTCTTATTAAATATTAATTCTTCGGTATAATGTATAATGTTGCCAATTGTAACATTGCATGACTGCAAAGTAGTCCAGAGTCTAAAGCAAAATATAGGCCTTAACCCAAAACAAATTGCAACACAAGCGTTTTTGATATCGTTGGATTCAGAAAAAAAACTGTATAACATAGTAAAAGTCCTCCGAAATCAAATTAATGGGCGTGGGTCTAATTAATCGATTAGTGAAAAATCAATCAATCTAATTATCGGTAAACTATAATAGTAAACCACGTCGAATTTAGTATCAAACGAAAGCTTGAAGTGTCCACTATTTATTAAAAATTATTTCAAAAATAAAAAAAAAAATCGATATTAATTACGGCCATTAATGAGCTGAAACAACCAAAAATATGGATGTTTTTAAAAATTGGGGTTGTAGACACCCCTAATGAGCTAGAAAATCGCGGTTGATGGCAAATCATTCATAAATGTGTACTTTATAACATATCAAAAGTCCTCCGAAATTATCTAACCGGAAGTGGCTTTAATTGACTAATCAATTTAAAAAAACGGCGAGATTTTTTTTCTTGACAAATGTGGCTTCATGGGTATCAATCAGAAGGTATTTTAATTACATTGTAAATTAATTACTATAAATGTAACTCAGGTAAATACAAAGGTCATGTGAGGTCACGAAGGTCAACTCAACATTTTGACCACAAAAAAGTGATATTCTTCTCTTTTTCATTATTAGTATATTAAATAAATATTTTAACGCTGCATGGTAACTGCACCAATTAGCTACTAGGATATTATTATCTGAAGGTGATAATATAGTTACTTGTCTCACTCTAACCTACGGAAAGACTAAAACCAAAATTCAGCAGATTTTTCTCAGTGAGTAGGTAGAGCTATTTTTAGCGCTGTCTCCATTGAAAGCAGTACAGGAAATGTTGCCTTTCTTTGCTTCGCTTGGCCGCAACATGTATACGAAGTGCGCATCATTGTACCTGCAGAAGATGGTGCAGCTTGAAGATGATCATCCCGAAGTATTCAGACAATTCTCCGAAAGACTGAACGTGATTCGTAGGACAGATCGGTATTGGGCCGGATTATCATCCGACCTAGTCATCGAACAAACCGTAATGAAAGATATGAAGTCTCGAGGAGGGTTGACGTGAGGACGTGGGATGACCGAGATACAGCGAGATGTCTGGATTGAGGTGATGCCCAGCTGTTCAGCAGTGAATAACGCAATGCAGTGTCTGTCTGGACTCGTCTTCACCACCTCGGACCAACACAAGGATTTGTCAGAAGCCAGGCAAAAGCGTGATGGCAAGGATACGTGTAAATTGATGTCATTTCTGGGCCATGAATCCTTTTGAGGGGGACGACAGTTTGCGCAGTATCTCGACAGGCGTTGTGGCCCATGATCACGTAAATGTTGACAGAGCGCAGTCAATCAGGAGTAAAATATTGGACACGATGAAGAACGAGGATGCATTGGTGTATACATTTAAGAAGAAATCACAAGTAATCAACCTAACATCTAAGTCAACCGTGAAGATCGATGGTGAACGTGTTGATATTGATCCACAACTCTTGTTTCAACGCTTCATTCTGGCAGCTAAAGCTGGCGAGGACGACGTTTGCTCAGCTTTTGAACATGAGTTGTGTAGCCAACCTGCCGCTCTGTTCGACGCATCAGGTTTGTTGCTGGAAGCAAATAAGCCACAAGTAGCCGAAGCCATATGGAAACTCCTTGATGCCACGAGTCAGTCAACATCGACCGATCCTGAAGGATGCGCCTATGTCTTGGATGGAGGCTCCTTGCTTCATCGAATACCTTGGCCTGATCAAGCAACATACCAAGACATCATCGCCAAGTACGTTGCATACGTTAAGAAGCATTATGGAAATGCAACTGTGGTATTTGATAGCTACAACAATGAACCTTGCACTAAAGATGTTACACACTTTAGGCGCTCTAAAAGTACTTGCGCAACGATACAATTTGAAGTTGAAGTGGTAGTCCCTCTGTTCATGACGAAGTTTTTGGAAAATAATGAAAACAAACAAAGGTTTATAAACGTTCTTGCCAGAAACTTGACCGAAAATGGCTGTACAATTTTGCATGCAAGAGATGATGCTGATCTTCTCATTGTCCAGACGACTATTAACTCGTCGAGGAACCAGCCAACAGTTTTGATTGGAGAAGACACGGACATATTAATACTATTGTGTCACCATGCCACCGCTGATTGCCAAGACATCATCTTCAGGTCTCAACCAAAACATAATTTGAAAAAACAGATGAAAATATGGAATATTTCAAAAACTGTCAATAGTGTCGGTCCCCAAGTAATTAGATTTATTCTCTTTGCCCATGCATTTTTTGGGTGTGATACCACTTCAAGATTGTTTGGAATAGGAAAAGGTTCATCTATCACTAAACTGAAGACCAGCATTCCATTCCAGACAGCGGCAGAGGTCTTCACCAAGGATAATGCGAGTCACGAGATGATTCAGGCAGCAGGAGAGAAGGCTTTGCTATCTATGTACGGCGGCAAAGATAGTGAGACTCTGGACACTCTTCGGTATCGCCTTTTTTGCGAGAAAACTTCAAAAAGCAAAACTCATGTGCGACCAGAACAGTTACCCCCAACAGCATCGGCCGCCAAGTTCCATTCATTCAGAGTGCATCATCAAGTTTGTGCTTGGAAAGACCAACAGTTAGATCCATTGCATTGGGGATAGAAAGGCAGGCTTTACCCCATCACTTATGACTAACCACCCGCCCCACAACATCTCCTCCTCATCATACGATGCAGCTGCAAGACAGACTGCAATGCAATACAATGCGATGCTCGTGCAGGAAGCTGGGAATGACTTGTTCAACAGCGTGTACAAACTGCCAGGGAACGAGCTGCACAAACACTACTAGTTCCGACGAAGATACTGAGGACGAAGAAGATACAGCGGATCTTTAATAACTTGTAAGTAGCGTGTAATAGCTTATTATAGTACCTGGCTATATTTTTAGTAGGTAGTCATAAACAATGGATGCTATAAAGGACCACCATAATCGACCAATGTTGGTAAATTCAGTGTAATTGACTATTCATTTTTACAAATCGATGCAATATATCGATTTATAAATCGAATTTTCGTTCGTTAGGGGTGAAAATTTAAGTTGACCTTTGTGACCTCACATGACCTTTGCATTAACCTTAGTTACATTTATAGTAATGAATTTACAATGTAATTGAAATAACCTTTTGATTGATACCCATCAAGCCACATTTTGCAAGAAAAAATCGCGGATTTTTTTTATAATTAATTAGTCAATTAAAACCACTTCCGGTCGGATAATTTCGGAGGACTTTTGATATGTTATAAAGTACACATTTATGAATGATTTGCCATCAAACGCGGTTTTGTATCTTATTAGGGGTGGCTACAACCCCTATTTTTAATTATTTCCATATTTTTGGTTGTTTCAGCTCATTAATGACCGTAATTAGTATCGTTTTTTTTTTAAATTTTTGAAATAATTTTTAATAAATAGTGGACACTTCAAGCTTTCGTTTGATACCAAATTCGACGTGGTTTACTATTATAGTTTACCGATAGATTGATTGATTTTTCACTAATCAATTAATTAGACCCACGCCCATTAATTTGATTTCGGAGGACTTTTACTATGTTATGTAGTTTTTTTTTCTGAATCCAACGATATCAAAAACGCTTGTGTTGCAATTTGTTTTGGGTCAAACCATTTAGACTCTGGACTAAAGTGTAAGTACACGTGATATTGTTAGTGCTGTGTGGCCGATGATATTATTATGATATATACAATTGGCCGTATTTTTATGATAAATTATGAAATACTAGGAAAACGCTCAGTGTAACGCGTTGATGAGCGAGCACAGAACATGCAACATCCCCATAGTAACGATGCACGACACGGCACAAGACGATTTTCTCTGCAATTTTTCAATATCCATAATACTCTGGATGAATAACAGATCCATTGTGTCGTGAAGTCTTACCTACATACCTTCTCCAGAAATCTCTTGTAACATCCCATACTAAACTCGTAAAATTACAATTAATACTTTACTGATTGGGCTTACAATATGTAAAATTTAATATTAAGTTGGTCTTGATCACCATGCAAAATTTGAACTTAATGTGAACATTTTTATTGTCGACCAATCAGAAGACATTATTTAAACTTAAACCAATTAGAGGATTTGGCCTTCGTACTGCATCCGATTTTATGCGCCAGCTCAAAAATGCTTTCATTTTACTGTACATTGTGGATAGCTTGGCTGCTCTACAGGCCTTGCCTTGGAACAGAAGCTTAAAGAAGGCAGGGATGACAATTTAGTATACATTTTTCAAGATTATGGAATAAAATGACCTTAAAATGACAAAACTTTTGAAAATAACGACAGATTAGACTGAAAATTGGCAAAAATATCTAAAATGTTGGTACCAATGACCACGCGAAGTTTCAAGTTGATCGGTCAATCTGTTCTAGTTTAAATACAAAAATCACCGTAAAAATGGTTTCAAATTTGAACCAATGGGAGGATTTGGCTGAAATTTATTATGATTGGGTAAATTGTTGGTTGAAATGACTTTGCTAAATTTCAAATTGATCGGAACAACCAATCGAAAGATAATTTTTTTTAAATTTGAACCAATCACAGGAGCCCCTTCAAAAACGATCCCAGGGACCTCATAGATTACGTTAGTATGTGTACAAAATTTCAGATCGATTGCTTGAGCGGTTTGACCTGGGCTGTGTCCACACAAAAAAAAAAAAAAAAAAACACACAGAGAAAGTGCCATAAGAGTACCGTGGTGACGCTCGCTACGCTCGCTCAAAAATGTGTATTTTGCAGAAGCCGGTAAGATTTCAAATAAATAATATAGGTATGTATATCTATGTACCTGTTTTTATAGTTCCACTGGAACTGTGACATGGCAACATTGGAAGTGTGACATTTTACTGTACCATTGTAATGTGTTCCAAAGTTGTCAATAAACTTACTTACTTACTTACTTAAATAAATACTATTTATACGTTTTTAACCGCAAATTGAAAGTTAAATTAGATGACAATATTTAGATTTTAGAATTATTAGATTATTATTAAACTTCCAAAATCAATTATTCGAAGATGGTTGCATGGAAGATCAATGGTTGCATGGAAGATCTATGGTTGCATGGAAGATCAGAAAATGTAAATATTTATTTATGCATAATTTGTGAATATTTATTAAGAAAATGTGAATGTCGCCTTTTGATGTAAATGAAACCATAAAAAACACTCCGTGTAAAAATACCAGCCAAGTCTCTTCAACTATAAAAAAAGGAGAAATCTAAAACTTCAGCACCGAAAAGTAGTGATATCAAAAAATGGGACAAGTCAAAACTTAATTTTAAAAACCAAAATGTACTTGGCGCATCGTGTATAAATAATATAGACGTACCTACTATATGCCAAAAATCAAATGTACATAAATATATATAAAATACCTATAATGTCTTTAAACACGATGCGCCAAGTACATTTTGGTTTTTAAAATTAAGTTTTGACTTAACCCATTTTTTGATATCACTACTTTTCGGTGCTGAAGTTTTAGATTTCTCCTATTTTTTATAGATAAAGAGACTTGGTTGGTATTTTTAGGAGTGTTTTTTATGGGAATATCACTTATTTTTTTAGTTTATTTACACAACTTGTAAAACATATTGGAGCAACAATGACTAATTCCTTTAAAAAAATACGCCATTTCCGAATTAGTTACTAATAAAAATTGTGTTTGGAGCTAAATATAAACTTAAAGTGATATGCCATGAAGAATTGCGAAAGCATCGTTCCAATAGTTCCAATAGCCGTTTTATATAAAGGGGAAGTGAATTTAGGCAGATTTCGCTAAACTATGACGTCATTTCCGGTTTCAGTAAGTAGAAAACTTTAATTTCACTATTGTTATTTCATATAGAGGACCGTCTGAATCGATTGGCGAAAATTTCGTTCCGATCGGTCCAGCCGTTTTCGAGGTATGACGTCACTTCCGGTTTCAAAATGGCGTTTTAAAATATGATTCAAAAATCATAAGAGCAAGGTATCATCAGGCAGACGAGCTGTATATGTGGTGAAAATTCGGGTCAATCTACTTAGCCGTTTAGGCTGTGGCGGAGACCGTGGAATTTATTGGAAGATGAGAAATAATAACTAGGAAAACGCTCAGTGTAACGCGTTGATGAGCGAGCACAGAACATGCAACATCCCCATAGTCACGATACACGACACTGCACAAGACGATTTTCTCTGCAAATTTTCAATCTCCATAATACTCTGGATGAATAACAGATCCATTGTGTCGTGAAGTCTTACCTACATACTTTCTCCAGAAATCTCTTGTGACATCCCATACTAAATTCGTAAAATTACAATTAATACTTGACTGATTGGGCTTACAATATGTAAAATTTAATATTAGTTGGTCTTGATCACCATGCATAATTTGAACTTTATGTGAACATTTTGATTGTCGACCAATCAGAAGATATTATTTAAACTTAAACCAATTAGAGGATTTTTCCTTCGTACTGCATCCGATTTTATGCGCTAGCTCAAAAATGCTCTCATTTTACTGTACATTGTGGATAGCTTGGCTGCTCTACAGGCCTTGCCTTGGAGCAGAAGCTTAAAGAAGGCAGGGATGACCATTTAGTATACATTTTTCAAGATTACGGAATAAAATGACCTTAAAATGACAAAACTTTTGAAAATAACGACAGATTAGACTGAAAATTGGCAAAAATACCTAAAATGTTGGTACCAATGACCACGCGAAGTTTTAAGTTGATCGGTCAATCTGTTCTAGTTTAAATGTCAAAAATCACATGAAAAATGGGTTTAAATTTGAACCAATAGGAGGATTTGGCTGAAACTTTTTATGATTGGGTACAATGTTGGTTGCAATGTTTTTGCTAAATTTCAAATTGATCGAAGCAACCAATCAAAAGATAATTTTTTTAAAAATTGAACCAATCACGGGAGCCCGTTCAAAAACGATCCCAGGGACCGCATAGATTACGTTAGTATGTGTACAAAATTTCAGATCGATTGCTAGAGCGGTTTGACCTGGGCTGTGACCACAAAAAAAAAAAAAAAAAAAAAAAACAAACACACAGAGAAAGTGCCATAAGAGTACCGTGGTGACGCTCGCTACGCTCGCTCAAAAATAATCACTAGGAAAACGCTCAGTGTAACGCGTTGATGAGCGAGCACAGAACATGCAACATCCCCAATCACCATAAACGACACGGCACAAGACGAGTTTCTCTGCAACTTTCCAATCACCATATACATACTCTGGATGAATATCAGATCCATTGTGTCGTGACTTTCCTACGTCATACTTTTTCCAGCTTTTGACAACCCATACTAAACTCGTAAAATTACAATAAATACTTGACTGATTGGGCTTAACATGTGTAAAATTTTAGATAATGTTGGTCTTGATCACCATGCAAAATTTGAACTTAATCGGAACATTTTGATTGTCGACCAATCAGAAGATAATATTATTTAAACTTAAAACCAATTGGAGGTTTGGCCTTCGTACTGCCAAAGATAATTAGTACTGCATCCGATTTGATATGCGCTGGTTTCACTGTAAATTGTGGACCGCTTGGCTGCTCTACAGGCCTTGGAGCAGAAGCTTATAAAGAAGGCAGGGATGAAAATGTAGTTTACATTTTAAAATATTTCAAGATTATGGAATAAAATGTCCCTAAAATGACAAAAACTTTTAAAAATAACCACAGATTAGACTGAAAATTGGCAAAAATACCTTAAATGTTGGTACCAATGACCATGCGAAGTTTTAAGTTGGTCGGCCAATCGAAACTATAGTTTAAATTTCAAAAATCAAATGAAAAAATAGTTTTAAATTTTAACCAATGGGAGGATTTGGCTGAAACTTTGTATGATTAGGTATAATGTTGGTTGCAATGTTTTTGCTAAATTTCAAATTGATCGGAGCAACCAATCGAAAGATATTTTTTTTAAACTTGAACCAATCACAGGATCCCGTCCAAAAACGATCCCAGGGACCGCATAGATTACGTTAGCATGTGTGCAAAGTTTCAGATCGATTGAATGTGCGGTTTGACCTGGGCTGTGACCACAAAAAAAACACACAGAGAAAGTGCCATAAGAGTACCGTGGTGACGCTCGCTATGCTCGCTCAATAATCTGAAGAAAGCCGTACAATTTCACGCTTTTCACGGTCCTCTAGCTTGCAAACGGCATAACTTATTGTTCCCAAATTTGGTGCATGTGGTGGGGTGGGCCATAGCTCGAAATTAAGTTATTTTGCAACAATGTGAGATTATCCAATTTTATGATCCAGTAGGTCGAAAATGCCACTTTGATGCTTACAGTAAAAGTGGGTTGCTCCAGCCAGCCTTTTTATATGAGAGTGGGCGCGCCGTACGTTTCAAGTTTCAAGTTTGTTTATTTTTCCAAGCTTTCATACATTGTATTACAAATAGATATGTATATGCCCTTCTAAGATATACTTGTGGCAGGGCATATGTCAAGAGTAGTTTAAGCTATGATTACGTAGTAGGTATTTTTACTAATTCTAGCATTATGTTATTTGGCACTAGAGTACAAAATCTAATATTACTAAAAAAAAATATTTTTGAGTATTAGGATTAATTTACTCTTAGGTACACTTTACTCATTACTCCTCGAGTCAGTATTAACTTGTTCTACATACTATACTAAGCCATCTACATGTTTCTGGTATTGGTAAGCTTAGTTAATTACTACTAATCGTGTACCTGGATAAATTACTTTATACTTTCTAACTAGGTAAATAATTATTATAGATTAACAATGTAAAAATTATAATATATCTAAACAATGTTAAGTTCACGATATGATTTATATTTTAGTTCGATAATTTGCTCAAAATACAAGAGATGTGGCTTTATGTTGCAATAAGTAATATAAAGTTAAATATATTTGGACTTATAAAAATACAGAATCTGTTTGCAAAGAAAGATGATCACACTTACATTATGGTCGAGATGGTTTACAGTTAATAATGTTATTGAGGGAGTCAACTCTGTAGGCTCGCAGCTTAGCTCGCAGCCAAGCTTTCATTTCATAGTTGAATGCTTTTTTGGATTTGATGCTTCTAATGCTCTCCGGGATCAAATTATACAATTTTGGTCCCAAGAATATGGAATGTCTCTGGGTAATTCCTTTGTTGACTCTGGGTTGAAATAGTTTATTACTAGATTTGGATCGTGTTTGCATACCGACGGCGACACATGTGCGAGTATTATTCTGGGTGGAAGGGCGTGTGGAAGTGGCTGTTTGGCGTGTATTTGCTGGAAGAGGGCAACGGCATAGAGCTTACGCACTTGGAGTACCCTTGTTTGCTCATAGATTTTCTCAGTAGGATACCGCTGGTCAACTTTAAGGATAATTTTTAAAATTGTGTTTTGTATTGATGCTAAATTTTTTCATGTGGCAGTCATAGGCCCCACCCCAGCCAGTAATGCCGTATTGGATGATTGACTGAGCAAGAGCGTGATACACTTATTTTAAGCAAGGAAAGGAGAGAATGGATCTGATGTTATAAAGGTTCATTATAATATATCTCAATTTTTTTCTACCGATAGTATGTGCTCGTTCCATTTTAGATGTTGATCAATAACAATTCCAATATATTTTGTTGATACAGTCTTCGCCAAGGCAAGGCAATTACAGTTTTGCGAGGCGACATTGCAGCTGTATTTGTGTATTTTTAGAGAAGAATTTAGGGCTGAGTGTTTTTTCGAGGTGAGAATGTCATGTAAGTTGTCTTGTCATGATTAAGAGTGAGAAGGTTACAGTTTAGCCAAAGTTTTACTCTGTTAAGTCCAGCCTCCGCAAGAGCATGTACTGATTCCCAGCTACTTGAAGAGAAGAGTAGGACCGTGTCGCTGACGACTTCGCTGGCGTGGAGCGACCGCTCCACTAGATAAATAAAGATACATTGAAATTGAAAAATTGAAAAGATTATTCAACCCATAACAAATAATAGTACAGGTCGTGGTTTAGGCACATCTCAACTATATACTGCGGAACTCACGCCTCATTGTATATTGTTTTGTCAGGTCGAACTATTCGACGATCGATCAGACATTTTGTACACACACTAATGCTGTAAGAGTGGTCTCGTATACAGTTTTTAAAGAGGATCCAGTGATTTTTTTTACATTATCAATGGAACCGTTTGCCCAATCAACTATAAACTTTGCAAATCGTTGGAACCAACATTTTAGGTGTCTTTTAAACTTTTCAGACACATAATGTCGAGAAATTTACCAATAAGAGTTATTGTTATTTTACGAACATTTTTATGCTTGTTCTGCAATCAATGTATTCAAAGAAAATGAAAAGCAAGATGATCACTGCTCCTCGACACGTCATGTCGCCATCTAGAGATCATATTAAATTCGCATGCAATACGAACATCAAAGCGTTACAACATTTTCCTATAGTAATTAATAACCCCATAAAAAAACACTTCGTGTAAAAATAACAGCCAAGTCTCTTCAACTAAAAAAAAATATGATATCTAAAAATTCTGCACTGAAAAGTAGTGATATCAAAAAATTAGCCAAGTCAAAACTTTATTTGAAAATCAAAAAATACTTGGAGCATCGTGTACTTATATAAATAGCTTGGAAGTATAGGCCAATTATAAAATATACATCAAATATACATACATACATACATAGTATACATACATACATAGGGCATTACATAGTAATGCCCTAAAAAACTGATGCACCAAGTATTTTTTTATTTTCAAATAAAGTTTTGACTTGGCTCATTTTTTGATATCACTACTTTTCAGTGCAGAATTTTTAGATATCATATTTTTTTTTAGTTGAAGAGACTTGGCTGTTATTTTTACACGAAGTGTTTTTTTTATGGGGATATCACTCCTTTTTTTAGTTTCTTCTTAGAACTTGTGACAATCGAATGAACAATTACTAAATCCTTTAAAAAAATCACCCTTTACAATTTGGTTATTTTCATCAGGAATAGCAAAGGTTTCATTCCAATCGGTCAACCCAGTTCCGAGATAATGCAACACTTCGGTTTTCAAAATGGCTGCTGAACTTTCTGCAGTGCCACATAGAATTTATAACTATAAATGATGTGTATTATTTTAAGCTTTCTAAATATGTATTTATTGTATAGGAGGGGATTATAATAATTTATAAATTTGAATGACGTCATTTCCGGTCTCATTAATAGGAAAATTCTAGTTTGACTGTTCCTATTCCATAAAGATGGCCTTCCGAATCGTTTGGCGCTAGTTTCATACCGATCTGTTTACCAGTTTTCGAGATATGACGTTTCTTCCGGTTTCAAAATGGCTGCTGAAATCACGGACCCCTTGAATTATAATTTAAACATGATAACATTTTATTATAAGCTGTCTCAAATAGTATATTTATTGCATTAAAATGTAAATGTGTGAGATTTTTAAAATGTGTGACGTCATTTCCGGTTTCGGTATGGGAAACTTCAAATATTGTTGATGATAATACATAAAGTTGACCGTCTAAATTGTTTAGCGCTGGTTTCATTCAAATCTATTTAGCCGTTATTGAGATATGATGTCACTTCCGGTTTCAAAATAACAGCTTCCGGTTGGTTTTATAACAAGTCAAATGAGATATCAAAAGTACATACGTTACATAATTATCAAAATAATCGGATCAAATTTGTTGCCGAAATGCCAATCGATGAATTTCAAATTTCATGACGTCATTTCCGGTTTCGTTAACATAAATTTTAGTCTGTTGCTATTGATAATCCATATAGTTGACCGTCCGAATCGTTTGGCGCTATTTTCGTTCAAATCGGGACAGCCGTTGACGAGATATGACGTCACTTCCGGTTTCAAAATGGCGGTACAAAAAATTTCAAGGGGGGGAGGGCAAATCAGACGCCAAAAGTGCACACGTGGTAAAAATGTGAGATCAATCGGTTCAGCCGTTTAGGCTGTGGCCTGTTTACCGGATTTTAGCTCCACCCTACTACTGAGATTATTATTATGAAAACCGCCCTAAAACACTGTTTTCACGGCCCTCTAGCGCGCAAAGGGCGTAACCTATTGTTCCCAAATTTAGTATATGTTGTAGGGTGGGCCATAGCTCGAAATTAAAATATATCACAACAAAGTGAGATTTCCCAATTTTAAGATCCAGTAGGCCGAAAATGCCACTTTGATGCTTACAGTAAAAGTGGGTTTGCTCCAGCCTTTATATGAGAGTGTGCGCGCCGTACGACTTGGCTGGCGTGGAGCGACCGCTCCACTAGATTAATGAAAGAGGAAACTATAGAAAATTTCCCTGTTGTCCACTTAAATTAACCCAGAGAACGCTAGCCCTGTTGCCCTGTTGTGAATTTCCCTTGTCCACTTAAAAACATAAAATAACCGAAAGCACCCAGACCTCGATTTAGCGATGCGTACAATATTTGTTCCTCCCCCCCCCCCCCCCCCCATGGCTTCCATGGCCGTGGGAATCGAACTTGGGTCTTGGGAGTGCGAGTACAGAGTATAAACAAACTTTCACTTGTACACTAATCGGTTCCTCTCGAATTCCTGGAATATTACATTATAAGATGAGAAGAGAGTTCTGTACTATAATTCAAGTACTAATCCTTGGCTGCAATTACTTACAGCAGGGCCGTTTTGAAACATAGAAGTTGTGTCGGTAAAGCGATAATAATCAATGCGATAAGACTCTTAAAATACGACAATGAAAAATTGGACAAATTTTTCCCCACACATACATTCTATGAACGAAAATATTGGGCCCACAGACTTATGCCGGGTCCAATAAAGAGATATACAGAGTTTCTATATGTATTTTCGACATAAATTTGAAATAACAAAATAAAATAAAATATACCACCAACAAAGAATTATGATTCTCTTCATTTTATGGAAAACACATTGTACATTCACTACTTTCAATAATTATTATGCAACAAAATTACCATTGGATTGTTCTACTAAAAATCAACATAAATAAATATATTAGACTATAATCTTGCAAATAGCACTTATTTTTTTATCGCACTTTTGTTTATTTTTCGCATGTTAATTAGTGTACTCCAAAGGTTTGTAGACCCTAAGCGTGCCCCCTGTAAGGTTCAAAGGTCCCCGAGAGTTGGCCAAGCCCGCGTGCAGGTCGCACTAATGGCAGCTCGTCACTGAATAACCGAACAGCTGATGTTCGATTATGACGTCACTCCCCACACTGTCACCTGGCGCGTGCGCAGTGCGTACAAACACGCTGGGATTTACCAGAGTCTTGCTACGCACAAAGAGCGTCATATTCGCTCATCACTCATCTATTGTCAAAATATATCGCCGTTATATTGTTCATATTTATAACCACTAATAGTCATGGAGTACCGGCGAAGTGTGACGAGGGGGGGGGGGGGGGGGGGGGGAGCCAATTGGGCCCTTGTCACCCGTCTCTGCCTGCAATCTAGAATTTTACAAGTGAATTGAGTAATTTTCATTTTAAAATAAACGAATATATACAAAGATTTTGAACACTCTTTCACAAAAGTAACCGGTGCAAAGTTTTCTAGTTGGATGGTTGACATGAGGCGGTCGTGGTCTGTGTTAGGCGGGAACATTCCCATCATTCACCTATTGACTTAGACAAATGACGAAAGTACCTCAGAAAGGTAGAACCTGGATTCTGTAATGAACCGTGACCTCCGGAGTACTAGTTCAAAGACTAAGTAAATTGTTGCAATTAAAAGCAAGTAATAGTTTGATTGATGAGGAACTACAGATGTGTTAATGTCAAGGTCCAAGTTCGATTCCCGCGGCTGTCCTTCCTGACTGAGGTCTTGTCGTGGTTTCCTTCAGTCAAAGGGTACAGGAAGAGTAGGTACAGAGGAATCAATACAAATCCCTATTTTAGAGAACATGAGAAACGAAATGGTGTGATTTTGTGTAGCGGCTTGTATGAACTTTGTTATGGAACTGTTGATACATTTGAACTGAACTGTCAATGCCAAGTCCAAGAATTTCACTTTGCCGACGCGTCAAATGGACTTGTGCCCAGGCGCGTAGGAAATGGAGGGGGGAGTGATGGTCAATGACCCCCCCCCCCACTTTTCATCTTGACACCCCTAGATATAACCCCCAGATATACAAAAATGTTGATAAAGAGATCCAAAAATGCACAGATTTGTTCAATTATGAGGTTGAATTATCAAAAATTTCCCAAGTTTTGCAAAACTAATTAAACAGAGATATTATCCAATGCAATAAGACAATAACTCATTTTGTCCAACATGATCATCCTCATGAATACAATTTAATAATTACACGTTAAACTATGATACCAAAACATTTACGTACAGATTTTTTTTTACTGCTTATTAGTTATTAGTTATTGCAACCGTTTTCATAGGAATTCCAAAATCGATTCATAATCGATTCTCTTTAGGGATTTTATCGAATAACAAAATTTACAGATTATAATGCATTTTGTCTAAAGTTTCCCAAGAATATTGCATATCACACATTTTAAATTTCTTTGAAAAGAATGAAATAACTTCAAATTCGATTCTTTTGTATCAAAAATTCAAAAAAAGTCCTGCAGGGCAATTTTAGGGTGCGACCCCCCAGACCACCTCGTAACGGCGACTACTTTTCCTCACATTCATTGATCCCGATAATTTTGACCCCCCCATTCAAAATGAAGTTCCTTCGCGCCTGCTTGTGCAGTTCTTCTAAAAGTAAATGTTGGGAATGTTTCCTTCTTATATCTCACGACGGCCTCCTTCCCTTCTCACTCTGTTTTCCTACTCGTGTATATCTCCCTATGATCATCATAATCATCATCATCATCATCAGTCAGTTGCAGAACAGTGCGACGTTAAACGCCACAAAAGTAATATTTCAACTTTTCGTAAGAAAATTCTTGCAACAATAAATTTTCAGAAACTGGTGCAGATGGAAATTCCAAAACAGTTTACAAATAAAACCCCAGGAAATCAATTTTGGGACAATTATTATTGAAATTTGCGTTGTTTGACGTGTCGTGATTGAAATGCAGCAATGCCGAGGTATTGGCTGGTGGATGATTGGAAACTGTGATCTGTACGGAGAATCAGGAGGTATAAATCATGAGTCACATCTGAGCGGGCTGTCAAGGTCGCGCCGAGATGCAGAGATGCAGGAAACTGCGAGATAATCTGGACCAGAGATCAGAGTTCCGAGAAGCTGATTTGTTCCATGCAAATGATCTCATTGCCCCCCCAGGCGACAGCAGGTCTTCAGCAGTGCGATCGACACGAGTAGAATACACGCAAGAGGCTCCATTCCTTGGGAGAGACGAGTAGAATACACGCAAGAGGCTCCATTCCTTGGGAGAGACGAGTAGAATACACGCAAGAGGCTCCATTCCTTGGGAGAGACGAGTAGAATACACGCAAGAGGCTCCATATCTTGGGAGAGACGAGTAGAATACACGCAAGAGGCTCCATTCCTTGGGAGAGACGAGTAGAATACACGCAAGAGGCTCCATTCCTTGGGAGAGACGAGTAGAATACACGCAAGAGGCTCCATTCCTTGGGAGAGTCGAGTAGAATACACGCAAGAGGCTCCATTCCTTGGGAGAGACGAGTAGAATACACGCAAGAGGCTCCATTGCTTGGGAGAGACGAGTAGAATACACGCAAGAGGCTCCATTCCTTGGGAGAGATGAGTAGAATACACGCAAGAGGTTCCATTTCTTGGGAGAGACGAGTAGAATACACGCAAGAGGCTCCATTCCTTGGGAGAGACGAGTAGAATACACGCAAGAGGCTCCATTCCTTGGGAGAGACGAGTAGAATACACGCAAGAGGCTCCATTCCTTGGAAGAGACGAGTAGAATACACGCAAGAGGCTCCATTCCTTGGGAGAGACGAGTAGAATACACGCAAGAGGCTCCATTCCTTGGGAGAGACGAGAAGAATACACGCAAGAGGCTCCATTCCTTGGGAGAGACGAGTAGAATACACGCAAGATGCTCCATTCCTGGGGAGAGAACACGTCTTTCAGCTTTCTAGATGCCGGGGACGGCTGTGGGATATCGGTGGGATCAAATGTTCCCAAATTTAACAATACTCATACATCTTTTTAACAATAATTGAATGCTAATTTTTCATTCGGCGGTATTGCAACCTCAGGAAATAGTTTTAAATAAAATTGAGAAAAATCTTAGACAAACAGGGTTTCCATTTTTACTAATTACTCAAAAATGCATTCGGCTGTTTTGCAACTCTAGGTAATAGTTTTTAAAAAAATGGGGGGGGGGGAAACATCTGGGAAAATCCGGGTTTCCTTTAAAAAAATCTTATGTTTTTTGTAAGTATAACCCCAAAAATTGTAGGTCCTCTCAAGGGAATTAAATTGAGCCTTCAGTTGTTGTTGTTGTTGTTGTTGTTGTTGTTGTTGTTGTTGTTGTTGTTGTTGTTGTTGTTGTTGTTGTTGTTGTTGTTGTTGTTGTCGTTGTCGTCGTTGTTGTTGTTGTTGTTGTTGTTGTTGTTGTTGTTGTTGTTGTTGTTGTTGTTGTTTAGAAAATATGGGAAATTTGCTTATAACCGTCCCCTTCACCCTATTGATTACACCAAACCGATTGCATCATACATGGCAAGAATGTATGGAATACGTAAGATGTATATGGTATGGTATTACCGACTAAACAGGCTCTCTAGTATTACTTACCTATAGGCACATATTTCCTGTAATCCAGCAATTCAAATCTCCAGCAATTCTCTTTCTCGCAAAGAAATTTTGGTTGACGACGAATTTATCTAACTTATAATGAATTGAATTTTAAAACATAGTTTCACAAACCTTCTGGTGTATTACTTAATTAAGGCTGAAGGTCTACCGCTAAACATCTCACAAAATTAATTTAATTTGTCAGGTGTAAAATAAATTGGTTCACGGGTTTAGGCTTCAAACGATCACAACGGAGTATAGCTACTTGTTTTTACATCAGAACATGAATCAATGTAAAAGATGTTAGCAAAGTGTAAACATCTAATCAATCAGATAGATAATTACTTCACTCATTATCATGGCAGTACCAATACTATTTATAGCTCTTTTCTCACATACCGATCAAAACGTCACTTGTTATTTATTATTATTAATATTTATTCTATCCTCAATGGAATGCAATACCACTTGTGACTGTGAGGATAATGTAAGAAGATGTCGAGTGGCGTAACCACCGGGTGGCTGGGCGAGAACGAAGTGAGTATAATAGCCCAGTCATTTAAAGCAAAAAAAGAGCTGAACCCACCACTAATTGCAACAGAAGGTTTCAATATATGAATCGATTCAGAAAAATGCCCTCTACAACATATCCAAAATCCTCCCGAATCCGAGTGCCGGAAGCACTTCTTAATCAATTTTTAAGTTAATTTTCCATGTTTAGATTCAGATTGTTTATTTGTTACAAATAGTAAATGTTAATTCCATCTTCCGAAAAAAAGAATTTCACGTAACTCCGATTTTGACGAAACTTGGGAGAATTGTTCACCATCCTAAATGAACACAAATAGCTCTCTTAGCGTTTTCCTCTAAATCTCATCGTTTGGGAAATATGGTATTCGCAAAACGTAAAAATTACACTCAAAAAATCGTCGTAAACTAACTAAAATATGACTTTTCAATGGGCCATATTTCCCAAACGATAAGATTTAGAGGAAAACGCTAAGAGAGCTATTTGTGTTCATTTAAGATGGTGAACAATTCTGCCAAGTTTCGTCAAAATCGGAGTTACGTGAATTTATTTTTTCGGAAGATGAAATTAACATGGGAAATTAACTTAAAAATTGATTAAAAATTGCTTCCGGCACTCGGATTCTGGAGGATTTTGGATATGTTGTAGAGGGCATTCTGAATCGATTCATGTATTGAAACCTTCTGTTGCAATTAGTGGTGGGTATAATCACAAAATTACTTGACTATAACGAGGGCCTCGGGCTGGGCCGGCAAATGCCAGCGGCCCTTGAGTACCATTCAGATAAGACGTGTGCAATTAATTGTATTATATATTTACTATGATTATTATTAAAATTAAAATTATTAAAATGTGTAAAATTAAAATGTGGCGTGGAATGTGAACAGGGTTGAAATATCTTATCTGGCGAGAAAAGAACCCTGAAAAGGGCTTTATTTAAAAGATCGGCGATTTTGGGTGGAGGGAAGGAGGGGGGGGGGGGGGGGGGCAACACAATTTATTTTGGCCAGTGTCCCTTCCTTATCTAGTTGGGCCTAGAGCCATTGATCGATATATACAAAAATATTTCTTTCTTGAAAATACAAGTTCAAAATCAAGTCCAACAATGAGTTTTCAATTTTATGTCATCAAAGAATGAACAAATCTTTAACTTAAGAGGAAAACCATTTCGAATTTGGTGTCTAACTTTAAAAATAGCACACGTTGGTATTGTTTTCAATTTTCTTTCTGATAGTACTTATGTCCATTATGTCTAAAAAAAATCAAATCTATCGGCACAAAAAATAGATCTTCATTATAGCTTAAAAATGACACGGTTATCTTTGGCCGCCATAAGATAACATGGTGGAGACAAATCAATTTATCTCAGAAACTAGACCCAAGAAGTGTTGAATTTGTTCAGGGATTGTGTATGGCATGATTGTCAATAAGTCACCAAAATGTCAAGTACATCGTAAACATTGAGGGTTACCTATGATGGTTCTATCTTAATGGAGGAGAGGAAATCCAGTCAACTCCTAATGAAGATCGTTCTGTCAGCCGTTCACGGAGTTCGCGAACTCAGCTCAAATCTTTCTCCGTTTTCATATCTTTCAATCGTTATCAAAGATGGATTCTGGAAACTAATACGTGTGTACGAATCAGAACTGCAACGTTCTATCAAAACCATGCAGGCAAGAGTGAGCCTCCACAACCCGCGCCGTCGAGAGACTTAACAGGTGGAGGGAGGTCGTCACACTAACCCCAAACACCCCAGTCTCTCTGGCCCAACGGCAGCAACTAGCAAGGTATGAGAGATTGATAACAGGTGGAGGGAGGTCGTCACACTGACCCCCAAACACCCCAGTCTCTCTGGCCCAACGGCAGCAACATGCAAGGTATGAGAGACTGATAACAAGTGGAGGGAGGTCGTCACACTAACCCCAAACACCCCCCAGTCACCAGGTCTCTCTGGCCCAACGGCAGCAACTAGCAGGATATGAGAGACTGATAACAGGTGGAGGGAGGTCGTCACACTAACCCCAAACACCCCAGTCTCTCTGGCCCAACGGCAGCAACTAGCAAGGTATGAGAGACTGATAACAGGTGGAGGGAGGTCGTCACACTAACCCCCAAACACCCCAGTCTCTCTGGCCCAACGGCAGCAACTAGCAAGGTATGAGAGACTGATAACAGGTGGAGGGAGGTCGTCACACTAACCCCAAACACCCCCCAGTCACCAGGTCTCTCTGGCCCAACGGCAGCAACTAGCAAGGTATGAGAGACTGATAACAGGTGGAGGGAGGTCGTCACACTAACCCCCAAACACCCCAGTCTCTCTGGCCCAACGGCAGCAACTAGCAAGGTATGAGAGACTGATAACAGGTGGAGGGAGGTCGTCACACTAACCCCAAACACCCCCCAGTCACCAGGTCTCTCTGGCCCAACGGCAGCAACTAGCAAGGTATGAGAGACTGATAACAGGTGGAGGGAGGTCGTCACACTAACCCCAAACACCCCCCAGTCACCAGTCTCTCTGGCCCAACGGCAGCAACTGGCAGGACAGAGTGGAATGGTGAGGTATCCAATACACAAGCCGTTGGGAGTGCACCAACAGTCGAGTGTTTTTATATGTCACATCTAAGTTTGTTATGGTGTTGCATTGTTAAATAATATATTTGGTATTTCCACGCATTTGGGTTCGAGTTCGATGTCCTGATTGTGGCGTCGCACTGTGCTGATACTAAGTTAATGGCGCCGGATGAATGATTATGATGATGAAGAATGTGTGCGTATGGACGGTGGAAAGGATGCGGTTGCGGCCTATTGGTAACGCAACTTACCAGCATTTGGCTCTTGACTGTGGGAAACCACGAAAAAGCCTCGAATCGAACCCGGGCTTCCGCAATGCTAATTCAGAGCGTTACTTCCTGAGCCAACTTGTATCTTCTAAATATCAGTTGTAAAGAAAATACAGTCCATTGATTTTACATGCATCAAGGTGCGTTCCATAATACCTTCATGGAACATTTTTGTACATCTGAAAATAAACTTAAATTGTCAATAACTATTTATAGGTTTCTGAACGATTTGTATGAAAATTTGTTAACTGTTAATAAATATTGGTTTCTACGAACATTCCAAATTTCAGTTTGATTGGGTTAAGGGGTATTTTTAATTTTGAACCAAATAATTAATAGATTTTATTGTAAATGTAAATGTTCAATATTAATCAATGTGCGAATTTCAGCTCGTTCAGAGAACCTGTCTGACCAGTGACACTGACCTGTAGCTAAAACAATAGAATTAAATAAAAGAGGCGAGTGCCCAAGGTGCCGAATGAAGAGGCTCGCTCCGCTCTTTCTTCGAAGGGACTTGGGGGGGGGGGGGGGGCATGGGCACCCAAGTATCCTGCTATCCTGGTCCTTTTGGTTTGAGGGCACTTTTACTCATTTTAGAAGCATTTTCGTATTTTTACGAATATTTCCAATCAATATCAGTGTAGTGTATTTTTCTTTTCATCTCTATTCACAGCCCCTTGTACTTTTTTAAACTGGCCCTTTCGCATCCCGGGAATTTTCAGTCTGTCCCAAGGGGGAGAGAGGTATTTATGACGTAATTTTTAGAGAAAATTAGTAGGTAAATTTAATATGATAAATTTGACAAAGTGCGGGAGGCAAGATCTATTCACAATACAATGTGCAGGAGGGCCCGTTTCTTCATTGACACTCTACACTGGTGTTCAAAATGTTTTATGACTCTTTCATAGAAGAATCATCATTATGAACCATTTTAGTTCGACTCTCACAGACGACGATATTTACAAATAAATACTGTTTTTCTGCCTTTCAAAACGAGCTGGTTTAGTGCTGAAAATGAGTGAAATGGAAAATCGTCTGGAAAATTATGAAAATCTATTTTTTTTGTCTTTAAACTACCTCAACTAACGTAGGTAAATATTTGTTTATCGAAAAATTTATTTTTTTGGACAAAGTTTCATAATATATTGGGCATAATTACAATATAAATACACCTTGGAGACAGAAGGCCCGTAGTCAATTTCAGTGATTCTTGAGAAGTCTTAATGACGACTAATGCATTCATTAACACCTCCATTAAAAAAGAAACTCAACAGAGATAAAATTTCACCTTGAATTGACGACTAAATCGCATTATGAATGGGTTTTCAGTCTCAGGTCTTTGATTCAAGTTAAGGTTCTGTCGGTCAAAACCAGTAAACAATGATGAGCCATGAGTTCTGCGAACTCGCGTCCCGACGGATGAAGAAGCTGTGAATCATGTGTCTGGACCGCATGCCTATGCAGTGAGATGCTCCATTACACCTGTGAGAGGTATGACAGCCCGCCGATTAATACGACACCTACAGCCATGGGATAAGTGCTATGATGTAAGAATGCACTGGAAACGGACCGAGGATTCGGGGTAGTCTGATGGATGAAAAGCGACAGGTTTCTCGTCAATTTTTTGCTGAATTTTACTGAATATTTTATTGATTCTTTACTTCCATTCCCAATTTTATTGATTCTTTACTTCCATTCCCAATTTTATTAGATTCTATATATAAAAAAAAGTGTTCAAGAAATAGCTTTTTTTCATTCTGTCTATGAAAACTGTGAAATAAAATCGGAATAAGGTTTGTTATTTCCTTGAAATGTTTCGGATTTTTACAGTAAACGAAGAAGATGGGTGATGAAATTTTATCAGTAAAATGATTAATTTGCATTTTTAGGGGATGTCGAAGTTAGGGAAAATAAGAACTTTACATCACATTATGCAATATTACATAATACCGATTGCAATCGCACAAAACGATATTTTTTAAATTAAATAGGATGGTGTGGAAAATTCGAGATAACGCTTTGCCGGTATTAGGCTGAATGATGTATAATAATAATAATAATAAATAATAATAATGGTTTTATTCTCTACAAATTGTACATGTACAGGTGGCAGAGATGTACAGGGAATGTGCCCCATTCCAGAAATCAGTGAGAAGTGACTATGATAGAACATGTTGGGAACATCGGTTTTGACCAATCTGTATCCATCACTGGATTTTCATTGCGGATATCAGTTGCCATACTATTTCTTCCTCGTGCTCATTCTCTCGTCAGGAATAAAAGTGTCAGGGGAAACCTGGAATAAGTCCTATTATGAGTGAAACTTGGTACATAATCTCAATTGAATAAGTGATTCATTAAATTCCCATAATATTCTGCGTCGGATTTTTTCCGTTTTTTCGGGAGTAGTTGGGCTTATAACTCATAAATAATCATCAAATCATTTAAATAAACATTATAGTATGTATCCATAATCATGCATGGTTTCAGGATAGCTTGCTTTAATAGTATAATTAAACATGTGCCAACCTGTTTGTAAGTAACAGTGCATTTCTTGCATAACGCCTTGCAAGGAATAAAATGCCGGGAGGAGAGAGATGGGATTGAGAAGATTCCTGATTGATAATGTTTATACCAAAATTATGTTTTTTTAAATATTTATAATCAAAGTTCAAACATTAAATATTATGTTGCATAAAACAGAATCGAAATTGGAAAAGTTTATTCTAGATACTTTGTTTAGACCTTGACAATTGATGAATTAAAAATGCCATTTATTTTTCATTGTTTTTGAAATATACACTCTTGAAATGTAATACATTTAAATAGTGTGTTGATAGTTCAGCAATATTGCTAAAAATATAATTTGGGCTGATCACAACTATTGGACAAATAAAATTATAGGTACAATTCTATTGTGGTAGTAAATAGATTCCATCAATTTAATATTTTTGTAATTTTTACGAAAATTTTCATTTATGACATAGAGTAATAATAAGAAGAAAAATTAGTAGAATGGGTGAATTCCATTTTGGTTTGAAATAAGTGATACAAAGAACTACATACACACCTTATTTAGAGGTTTAGAACCTTATTCTAAATTATTTCTTATTTAGAACTACTTTGATACACAGAAGAACCAAAATTCCACTTTTTGTAGCAAAAGTTACTCTCATTGCCGACCGAAAAAAGGACTCGAAACTAAATTTTGTTCATTTGGAATGAAAATAAATTCTTAACATGGCAGTGGTGACGGTTTGTTTCGATGAAAATTCTTAATTCTTTTGACACTCGAGGAAGTTCTTTCATCTCGTTTTCTATTGCAAATACTTGATCAAATGAGAAGAAATCTATGCAAAAGGTATCGAAATAATTCAAATTATTTATGTTTACTAAATTCAATATTGTATCTGCACTTACTTATTCATTATTTCAATTGATATTTATTTTAATTTGCATTGTTATGTAACAATACTGTTCATTTCTGAAGGAAAGTAAGTTCCTAGATGTGGAAGAGGAAAATGTGTAAGTTATGGGTAAGGAAAGTGGGTAAAAATGATAATTTGAAATTTACATTTTCAGTTGTTTTGTATTTTTTTAAAAGTTGTAAATATCAATCAATAAATTAAATAAACATTCAGACAATAAATAAATAAATAAATAAATAAATAAATACATAAATAAATAAATAAATAAATAAATAAATAAATAAATACAGGCGTACATAAATAAATAAGCGAAATAAATAAATTGATAAATACATATATAGGAATCTAATACTAATTTGTACGCTGTTGAACATTTTTAAAGTTGCCAAAACTTCTAAACAATAATATACGAGACCAATAAAGATTGAAATAAATTACTATAACTAATCGAGGTGAAAAACTACTAGTCTAACAGTATAGCTAAATGAACACAATGTGTGATACTAAAGAAACATGTTTTAGCTCAATATCAAACATTCCAATGTGATAATGGATGGTAATGAAACATGTACTAGAATGAACTCCTAAATGAAGCCATCGTGAAAAGAACACAGAAATAAATAAGTGGCTGGATATAAATCCATTCAATAAATACATAAATAAATAAAATGTCGATAATCAAATAAATTATGTCGGTCAATAAATAAATTACAAATGAAAACGTCGAGTTAGGATTTTTCATATCACAATTTGACACTAAATATTAAAATACTGAAAGAAAATTAGTTAGTGTAAAATTATTAAACTTGTAGTCAAAAAAATAATTACATACTTCAATAAATAAATAAATAAATACATAAATAAATTACTAATCATACCTGTAAAAATAATAAGTTATTGATTGTATCCCCTAAAAGAGATAATTTAAAATGTCTTTTAGTTATCAGCCTTAATATTGCACTTGCCAGCATCATGTATCTTCACAACCATAGTTCAGATCACAACCAGAGTTCAATCCCAACCAGAGTTCAGATCACAACCAGAGTTCAATCCTAACCAGAGTTCAATCCCAACCAGAGTTCAATCCCAACCAGAGTTCAGATCACAACCATAGTTCAGATCACAACCAGAGTTCAATCACAACCAGAGTTCAATCCCAACCAGAGTTCAATCCCAACCAGAGTTCAGATCACAACCAGAGTTCAGATCACAACCAGATCACAATCCCAACCACAAAGTGTAGTTGGGGTTACGTTTGTGTTTTGGCCGTAACTGCCGTAATCCCATCTTTCCTCTCAGGTCGAGCACAAACACAACCATACTTGATCTCCGGAGATGTATCCCTGTAATCAATCGTATTCTTATCTTTCAAATACACTACTTCCAGTTTAGCATAAAGTTGAACACATTTGTAGTCGGGATCGTTCGGATTGCAATTACAGTTCTCATTACAGACGACTTGAGTGATTACTTTCGGGATTCGGAGTTCATCTGGTGTGTCTTTGTGCACTGTGTACTGACAGGTTGACAGATGTCCAGCTGTCTCGACGAATACCTGGCTGGTTTCACGTTGGTGCCGATTGTGGTGGTGTTCATGACGATGGACGGAACGGAGGGTGCGTTGTCCCGACACCGGCGTCTTCCGTGGCGATGGGGCGCCGTCGACGGCCATCACGACGACGATGAGGGCGATGATCACGCACTTTGACGACATTGTCCACAGATTAATTCACACGATATTCAAATAAGGTAATCAAAAGATTGATTAAGAACTGAAGCTGTGATATATGAAGATGTATTCTTCTTCAGGATGCTTTCAGGATGGCTTGCTGCTCCTGATCGGTTCGTTTTTATACTACTCCTATCCACGTATGCGTCTCATTGCTTTATATGACCAGAACACACAAACCATAGCCACCACAATAACGTCCCGATCACTTTTTCCTCCCACCTTCCGCAGGAGATTTCCCTCCCTCCGCGAAAACCGCAGGTGAAGATCGGCGAAGATATGTGACAAAATCTTGCTGCCGTGACTGGTAGGGTACCCCTCTTCTGCCAGCCACACCCTCTGAATATCGTACAACAATGATTCTAAATTGTCTAATAACTAGAGGTAGATGATTGGTCTGAGGACCTCCCTCCTAACTGGCGGGGGCAGTGGTTTCACAAATGTCTACGTCATATTCCTGATATTAGTAGATGACGTCGGAGGATAATGCCATTCACTCAACTCAGGTGATGATTTGAAATGTTTGTTAGAATGTAAAATAATGACGGGTTACAGTTAAAAAGGTGTCAACTTTATCTTGGACAATGGGACTATTTTTCGAGCTTGAAGAAAGTGGGAGGCATTTCTTTTACCCTTTCCCCTCTGTCAACAAGGTATTACTATATATTGGTAATTTCCTGATTTTATTGACTATTGACAGGTAAAATGTGGATCAGTGACCACTATCAGTTCGAATTGCTCCTCTGAGAATTTGTATTTAACAAAAATCAATTTTTAAATTAATATTATAAAGATGAAAGAAAGATTTGTATGGTGAATTCAAAATGGCGACGGGATTTGAAATAGGTACTGATATTTGAAGTGTTTCCGCTAAAATCGCTCCGCAATATTAAAAGCATGTTTATTAGATGTAAGTGAAAAGTGACATAATTTGGATTAAACAACTCAATTGGAACACAGGTAAACTATTATAACAATTAAGTATGGTGTAATAATGAATAAGTTATGAAGGAAATGTTCGCGTATTCGATGAATCAGACGATCGGCCTTCGCCGGGATCCTGAACTTGAAATCTTCTGGCGGGAATTTTAAACAGATTCGAATCATTTTTAGATCACTGATACAAAATCGTAAGTAACCTAAATCCCAACACATTTACAGTTCCTAGCTGTGTACATACCCTATTTCTATCATACCAGATAAAAGCAGACTTCCCCGGTCTTATAATTTACAACTTCCAAAAAACTCTTATTATTTATAATTATTATCTCTAAAGCAAACTCATTTGAACTATAGTTAGATATCAGACACCTGTTATTAACTTTTCCAAGTAAACTCCATGCGTCTTTCAAACAACAATCATAAAGTGACATGTATCATCCATAGAAAGTGAACAGCAAGGAAGAATCTGCCAAATATCAAATCAACAATATCTATTTCAGTATCCTCTTCATAGCGTTAAACCCAGCAACGTCGGGGGAAAAAGACGGTCAATTAGACCCAACGCCTACGTCATAGATTTGTTCAGTGACGTTGTCACACACCTCTCGTTTCTATTGGTCAATGAGGAAAACGTCACAGAACAACTCGGTTCACGACTGCAACGTCACAAAACGTCACAACCGACCTACGCTTTCTATACCGGAATGTGTGGTTGTCACTTATGTAATACTCGTCACAGAAGTCAACAGATCGTAAGGCCTTGACAGATGAAAAGTATTCTTCAACTGTTTGTTTTAAATCATTTTCATTTGAGAGTACAGCATAAAGATAATGATATTGTTTTAACGAAAGTTGACTACAAAAAGATAATATGTGCCCAACTGATTGTTGTCTTCTTTTTCACGGCAACGTGCGTCATCGAGGTATCACTGACCCCTCTCTGCGTGATTAACAATTACTGAAACCGAATATTAATTTGGGTATAAAAAACCTTTCTGAAGTGTATTTCCTCGTTCATCTAGACGACCTTGAAGATAACTATGTAATAGTAAAACCGAAGGAAGTGGTTTCGCGAAATGTTTTGACCGATCGCCAATATCTTGTTATCTAAGGTTATTAAGATTAATGTATGTTATGCAGATAAGAGGTGATGGAATGTGATAACCGTGATGGGATCGAGTAGATGAGATGGAAGATGAGACACTCTTGAGACTGAACCTCGACGAACCACGATCCGGATAGGCAGGTTCAGACTCGAACTCGGGATGTCAGGATCACTGTTTGTGTGTCAATAATCATGGCAACAGGTTGAATAATATGGATATGATAGTCTTTTGAGAGACAACTGAATGGCAATTGTTCCAAATATTTTGCATACAACACTAATTAAGTTTTGCATATGCTAATATTCAATAATGTCGATAATCAAAACTGAAATAAGTAAAAAATATTAAAAAAAATGTGTTGATTTAATGGACTTTTCATTTATAGAATTTTGATTTATGTACTTAATCACCGTTTAATTCAGATTTTACAAATAATGGTTGCAATATATATACAATTAGTTTGCGAAGAAAGATTCGGTAATTTTACAAATTAATATTGGAATTGTATTAAATAAATACTTTTGAAATGCATTTGAAATTATTCGCAATTTTATTTTGGAAACAAATTTAATTTCAATTTCACAATTATTAAACTCAATATTTTTTGTCAATCAAAACAATTAAAAGTTTTAATTAAACATTGTATTCAATAATGTTGTAAAAAACATTTTAGGAAGAAGAGGAAAACTGACCGAATTAATATTTTGTATTTAATTATAATAGAACACTTAATTGTACAAATAAATATTGTATTCTTTAACCAAGGACACATCATTTATATTTCTTCTCGCAATTCTATAAATAATATCTCCACATAATGATCTGGCACCTTTGACAACGTCATAGCCACTGATCTAACCTAACATTAAGATGAGACCACCTCTTGGAATGACGCACTTGGGTCAAGTGTGACCTCTTCTCGTGCACTTGGGGTCACCTGGGAGATGGGCCCCTCTCACGGAGTCCAGCCTCCGACAGCCTCTCCACGTCACTGCTTTCTCCGTCAGAAGAGAGCAGAAAGCAGAGGAGTGAGATGTTATGTAACAGCGATGCATCTACAGTGTCCATTGGCTGGACCAAAACGCAGTGCTAAATATACAAACAGGTAAAATCATTACATATTTTGTGCAGTGACAAATATTTTATATACTAGGAAAACGCTCAGTGCAACGCGTTGATGAGCAGTGCCGTAACTAGGGATTTCGGCGCCAGGTGCAAATCTTAATTTTGGCGCCCCCCCCCCCCCCCCCAACCCCACCACCCCAGAAAACGCTATACCCAACCAGTGATGATTTCACACTAGGACAAACCAAAAACTTTGGTTGTGCACAAAACAAATAATTATGCAAAACAGTGGTCAAACATTTCCACGGCTCTTGACAATGACAGCAATGAGGGGCCTGGAGGGGGGGGGAGAGAACGTTTTAACCATATGCGGGTTCAGGGCCCAAGAAACGGAAAATTTTGTTTTTTTGATAGTATTTTAATGGTTTTTAATCATTTCTGACGTTCAATAATTTCACTGACATTTTTTTCAGCAGAATAATTTTTATTTCAACACTTTATTTCAAAATTTTTTAAAGGGCGCATTAATTTGTGAAGGGGAGAGGGGGTTAGACCTCTTGGGTATGACTGAAATCATCACCAACATCAACCATGCCCCGCAGGGCGTCTTTTGTGTTTTTATATATATATTAGCGGGTTGTCTACAGCTCTAAGCCGGCCGTTTCCCGCACTCCAGACGCCACCTCTCTCTGTCCGTCCAGTCATCATCACCAATTCCTCTTCTTGACATGTCCAGCAGCACCTGTTTCTTCCAATCCTCTTCTGGTCGCCCTCGTCTTCTTCTACCAGGAGGTATCCAAGACTCGAATCTTTTTGGCCACCTCTGAGGTTCCATGCGCTGAACATGCCCAAACCAAACAAGTCTATTTGTTTCTATACAATTAACCACCGTCTTTTCTACTCCCATCCGTCTTCTTATCTCCTCATTTCTCACTTGCTCTAATCTTGAGACTCCACAACTCCTTCTTAAGAAATTCATTTCCACTGCAAGCAGCCTTTCTCTATCCCTCTGCATCATCTCCCACGTTTCTGCACCATACAGAAGTATGCTTTGAACTATCGTCTTGTAGATTCTTTTTTTTGTGGTTTTACCTACACCTTCGGACCAGAGTAACGAATTGAGCTTCTGTATTGCCTGTCTCGCCTGACCAATACGACAGGATATTTTGTGTTTTTAATACGCAAAAATTAATTTTCTGTGCAAAAAAGTAATTACATAAAAATTTTGCTTCATGGCGCCCCCTTGTTGGCGGCGCCCTGTGCTGCCGCACCGCCCGCCCACCCCTTGTTACGGCTCTGTTGATGAGCGAGCACGGGTACGTGCAAATTCTCGAACCGGAAATGCGTACACAAAGCACAGAAAACTTATGCACCCATATTGAATTGAAATAGGATCCACTCAATCACCATAAAAGTATATGCGTTTCATCGAAACTTGAAATAGATTGTACATATAATATAGCAAATCAGATTCAATTCAATTGGCACTGAAAAACATTCATTTCGATACTTCATTTCTGAAAGATATTAAAAATTTCAATAAGTTCATACGTTCTTAACTGATTGGGATGAAAATTTGTAAAATAAGAGACAATGCTGGTCTTAATGTTCATGCAAAATATGAGTTTGATCACATTAATCGAAGACCATTTTGATTTTTCAACATATCAGGAGATATTTATTTAAATTTTAACCAATGAATGGATTTCAAAAAAATTGGGGTCTACAAACAGAGAAAGTTGTTTATACATGTGTGCAAAATTTCAGATCGATCGATGAAACGGTGCGACCTGTGTATCGGTTAATAGCAGAAAAAAAAGAAAAAAAACAGAGGTCCGTGCCAAAAGAGCCAAAAGGAGACGCTCGCTTCGCTCGCTCAAATATAGATATACCTAGTGCATTATCAGCAAGATCGAATCACTTCATACAAAACTCCAAACTTAATTTTTTTATTACCTACATAGACTCTACTTTCACTATTTTTTAATTTTTTTAATTTTGTGTATTTATCGTTGTGAATTGGGGGGGGGGGGGCAAATGATGTCACAGCTTTATAGAGCTTTAGGTTTGGAGGACTTGCCAGTCTTTTTACTTGTAAATATTACCCAGAAAAAACACTCCGTGTAAAAATACCAGCCAAGTCTCTTTAACTATAAAAAAAAAATAGAAGAAATCTAAAAATTCAGCACTGAAAAGGAGTGATATCAAAAAAGGAGCCAAGTCAACGAATTTTCCAAATTTTAATCGTACCATTGAAATAAAAATATCAACCCCCGAGAAATACTTAAAAAAAGGACTTGGCGCATCGTTTTTTTAAAGACACTTTTCTATCCTAAAAGTATAGGAAGAACTCTACAAGTATATTTTCCTGAGTATATCACATTCATTATCGACGAATCATACTACGTTTTAATATAACTAGTACTCTTACCTACTGGCAGTTTTGGTATTTTGTCAATATTCAGAGGAAATAAACGGATAAACGAATAACGAATAAACGGAAGCGGCCTAGTCTATTCGTTATTGCCACTATTTCTAGGGTCATATTAATCAATCATACTTCTCAATATCGTGACTGAGGGAAATAGCGAAAGCGCTCATTACAAGAAGGCCGTCAATGAGATTTTTATAAGTGACTAGTGCACTGAGCCATGCTGCTCAAATAATTACTGACTAGATTTTTATCTAAAGTAATACGTTATGTAATTTATGAATTTTTTTGGTATAAAATGTTAATTAATAGCAATTAATTACACGGCGAGAAGGTTCAAAGTATAATGCTGTAGTAGGTATGTTGATGTACCCACAAAACTATAGGTACCTACCAATCACAAACACAACTGTTCTGTATTTATTGCTTGTAAGACAATGCTATGTTTCTTTGCGTACTTATATTTAAATTTAAAATATTTTACAGAATGTTCAATATTTAATTTGAAAGTTTTGTCCCAATTTTTCTAGGCATTTCTGAACTACGTAGTATGTGAGTGGCATAAGCTTAAGAATAGAAAAATGTCTTTAAAAAAACGATGCGCCAAGTCCTTTTTTTAAGTATTTCTCGGGGGTTGATATTTTTATTTCAATGGTACGATTAAAATTTGGAAAATTCGTTGACTTGGCTCCTTTTTTGATATCACTCCTTTTCAGTGCTGAATTTTTAGATTTCTTCTATTTTTTTTTATAGTTAAAGAGACTTGGCTGGTATTTTTACACGGAGTGTTTTTTCTGGGATATCACTTCTTTTGTTAGTTTATTCATACAGCTTGTAGCACATGTCCGAGCAGGGACTAATTTCTTTAAAAAAATACGCCTCAACCGATTTGGTTACTATGAAAAGTTGCGTTTGGTATAAGATGAAAATGATTATCCAAGAAGAATAGCTTAAGTTTCGTTATAATCGATCCAGCCGTTTTCGATACATGACGTCACTTCCGGTTTTGAAATAGCGGCCGAATTCCGGTATAGGTAATAAGAAAACAATCTAGTTTTATCTAGTTGATACCTTCATGAACGACCATCTGAATTCCTAATCCCTATATTTCCGTAAAATCGGTCATGCCGTTTGTAATATATGACGTCACTTCCGGTTTCATTTAGTGGTTCCTGCCGCCATTTCCGGTACCATTAATTTATTTATTCATTTTTCACAATTGATTTTTCAAATAAATAGCAGAATGAATACGCAGGAGCTAGTTCAGTTGCAATCGGTACAGGCGTTTTAGATATATGACGTCACTTCCGGTTTCAGGAATGGCGGCCGAGAACACTGCTACCTTGAATATATAAATTGTATTGTCTATGTTACAATGTAAGTTAATTATGTACGTATTTTAAGTATAATTTGTTGAAATAAGTTAAATATTGCGTATTTATGACGTCACTTCCGGTTTAGAAAATAAGAAAATAATATTTTTTTTATTGATACTTCATATAGATGACCATCTAAATCGAATGGCGCTAATTTCGTTCTAATCGGTCCAGACGTTTTTGAGTTATGACGTCACTTCCGGTTTCAAAATGGCGGCTTCCGGTTGGTTTTATAAAAAGGCACCTCAGACGCCAAAAGTGCACATGTGGTAAAAATTTCAGGTCGATCGGTTCAGCCGTTTAGGCTGTGGCGGTGATAGCGACGTTTCGTGATATCATCAGAATCATCATCATCTTCAGAATCAGAAAGTGGTGTAATTTCACTGTTTTCTCGGTCCTCTAGCGCGCAAATGGCATAACCTATTGTTCCCAAATTTGGTATATGTAGTGGGGTGGGCCATAGCTCGAAATTAAGATATTTCGCAACAATGTGAGATTTACCAATTTTGAGATCCAGTAGGCCGAAAATGCCATGTTGTTGCTTACAGTAAAAGTGTTTGGTCTGCTCCTCAGTTTATTAGGCATTTACGGTATGTTGAGTGACTGTGAGTGTATAGTACGACTTGGCTGGGTGGAGCGACCGCTCCATTAGATTCAACTATTCGAATCATTTATACTTTGTCACGCTCAATATAAATTCCGCGGTCTCCGCCACAGCCTAAACGGCTGGGTTGATTGACCCGAAATTTTCACCACATATACAGCTCGTCTGCCTGATGATACCTTGCCCTTATAAATTTTTTGTGCCGCCATTTTGAAACCGGAAGTGACGTCATATCTCAAAAACGGCGTAACCGATCGGAACGAAATTTGCGCCAATTGATTCAGACGGTCCTCTTTATGAAATAACAGTAGTTAAATTAAAGTTTTCTAATTACTGAAACCGGAAATGACGTCATAGTTAAGCGAAATCTGCCTAAATTCACTTCCCTTTATATAAAAACCAACTACATATTCAGAAGTCTTATAATGAAATATTAGTATTTATATACAAATTAATACAATGTGTAAGAGCTTTCAGCCGCCATTTTGAAAACCGGAAGTGATGCCATATCTCGAAAACGGCTGGACCTATTGGAACGATGCTTTCGCAATTCTTCATGGTATATCACTTTAAGTATATATTTAGCTCCAAACAATATTTTTTTTAGTAAATTATTCGGAAATGGCGTATTTTTTAAAAAGAATTAGCCATTGTTGCCCCAAAAAGTTTTACAAGTTGTGTAAATAAACTAAAAAAATAATTGATATCCCCATAAAAAACACTCCATGTAAAAAAAAACAGCCAAGTCTATTCAACTAAAAAAAATATTATGAAATCTAAAAATTCTGCACTGAAACGTAGTGATATCAAAAAATGAGCTAAGTCAAAACTTTATTTGAAAATTAAAAAATACTTGGCGCATCGTTTTTTTAGGGCATTGTAGGTATAGGTACTATAAGTATATGTATTTATATCTAGCCTATACTTCTAAGCTATTTATATACACGATGCGCCAAGTATTTTTTAATTTTCAAATAAAGTTTTGACTTGGCTCATTTTTTGATATCACTACGTTTCAGTGCAGAATTTTTAGATTTCATAATATTTTTTTTTAGTTGAATAGACTTGGCTGTTTTTTTTACATGGAGTGTTTTTTATGGGTCATTTATACTTTGTCACGCTCAATATTTGCTTAGAGCACGATGTAGGCATCGCGCAATTAGCTGCCAACATCATTGTTGGCCCTTTAAAAGTTAGCCAGGTTCAAATGGATCACTCTCTATCCCCCTTAAATCAAATTAGGAGATTTTGTTTTTGAGGAGCTTCGATTCGAAATATATACCCAAAAACATTTTGGTCCGAAAAAAAAATCGACGTTATGAGCACTCCTGACGATCATAAAGACATCCTGGAGAGGGGGGGGGGAGCACTAGTCAGTGTGCCCCCCCCCCCCCCCCCCTCCAAAGTCCATCTTCAATGTGTCATCTTCAATAATCAAATAAGAACACCTTTACTAGTTTACATAAAAAGCAGTTCCTGTATGGTGGTGCAAACTACCAATATAAAACTTACCTCACTCTGCGAACAAAAATAATGCCAAATAGGGTGTTCTTGCTCTCTGAAAACAAGTTCAAGTGTCAACAATTACAAGTCATTTCAAATCTGTTGACTTAACTTTATGCCAAAACACTTAAACGCTTTTCTATTCTACTTTCCTGCAGCAAATGACGTCTAACTACGTCCAAATATAATTGTTTAGTAGTTAGTTATTTTTTTTAATGCCCACATTCATTAGTGAAAATACGTCAATGGTTGAGAGCAGGACTATCTTTATCGGAGCTGGAAGATGTTTCATTGGAAGATGGCGCTCTTCAGGGAGGTGTTAAATGTGTTGTGGTCGGTGATACACGAGGTACATACATGGAGGTGCTAAGACTGTTACTTTATGTACTCGTCGAGTGTGTCCAAATATTTCATTTCCAGGTGATACTAGCACTCGGCAGTTTTAGAAAATTGAGAGAGAAAAATTGTTTCATGAGAAGTTGTAACTTTGATTGGATGTTCACATGATCAGTTTGATTTAATATTAGTAGCACTATTTAATTTTTGCTTCTTGCATCGTTAATTAGACGCCGGTTATTCAACAAAACCGCTAAAAACTATGCAATTTCCGATACGATTGGAGACCAAACCCGTGAACCAATTGATCTCAAATTTAATCATGATTACATAAAATACGCACTTAGGGTTGCCATTTGGCAAATTTTTAAAATTAAATTTCATACGGCACCCATTGAGACAAGAAAATATACAATTTTTCACAAAAAAATCAACTAATTATTACAAATTAACAACAAAAAATAAAGAAATAAGTTTAAAATGTACCAAGTGATAACCCTAAGTCTGTCTTTGATCTAATCATGATTAAAATGTAAAATCATTTCGCCAACCTATTTAGTCTCCAATCGTATCCAAAAAAAAGTGCCTGCAACCTGTGGCAAAATCGCTCGCGCTTGCAGCACCTTAATCCAGTTAAATGAGAGTTTTACCCAAAACAAATTGAAACATTTTTTGTGTTTTTCTCCTCACTCTCCAGAAGATATTTTTTTAAATATTTGAACCAATCAACGGATTTCAAATAAAATAGAGTAAAAAAAACCCAAAGAGGTACATGTATGTAAAATTTCAGATCGCTCGAAGAAAAAAGTGGCCTGTATATACCGGTAGTAACAGAAAAACAAACAAATTATAAGAAAAATAATTAAAGGTGCCAAAAGAGAAAAAAAGGAGTCGCTCGCTTCGCTTGCTCAATAATCATCATAATCCTTCTCAGTTATCTAGTCGAGCTATTCTTAAAATTGTTCATTCCAACTATTCTGCTGAAAACCGAAAACTTCTTTTGCTCAATTCACCTTTCCACTCTTAGGCCAGAATTTCTATGGTTTTAGTCAGAATATAATTTCCAAATCCAAAGAACTAAATATTATCATGCGTGCGCAGGAGAAATCATTATGGGGGGGGGCAAATCTCTGAATCAGGCCAAAGGGCAGCTCGCGGGGTAAGGGCAGCACGCGGGGTAAGGGCAGAATGTGGGGTAAGGGCAGCACGCGGGGTAAGGGCAGCGCGCAGGGTAAGGGCAGCACGCGGGGTAAGGGTAGCAGGCAAGGTAAGGGCAGAATGTGGGGTAGGGGCAGCACGCGGGGTAAGGGTAGCAGGCGGGGTAAGGGCAGAATGTGGGGTAAGGGCAGCACGCAGGATAAGGGCAGCACGCGGGGTAAGGGCAGCACGCGGGGTAAGGGCAGCATGCGAGGTAAGGGCAGCACGCGGGGTAAGGGCAGCACGCGGGGTAAGGGCAGAATGTGGGGTAAGGGCAGCACGCGGGGTAAGGGCAGCACGCGGGGTAAGGGTAGCACGCGGGGTAAGGGCAGAATGTGGGGTAAGGGCAGCACGCGGGGTAAGGGCTGCACGCGGGGTAAGGGCAGAATGTGGGGTAAGAGCAGCACG
>OW203768.1:33040552-33293926 GCA_934045905.1 Leuctra nigra
ATGATGATGATGATGATGATGATGATGATGATGATGATGATGATGATGATGATGATGATGATGATGATGAGATGATGATGATGATGATGATGATGATGATGATGATGAGATGATGATGATGATGATGATGATGATGATGATGATGATGATGTGATGAAGATGATGATGATGAGATGATGATGATGATGATGAGATGATGATGATATGATGATGATGATGATGATGATGATGATGATGATGATGATGATGATGATGATGATGATGATGATGATGATGATGATGATGATGATGATGATGATGATGATGATGATGATGATGATGATGATGATGATGATGATGATGATGATGATGATGATGATGATGATGATGATGATGATGATGATGATGATGATGATGATGATGATGATGATGATGATGATGATGATGATGATGATGATGATGATGATGATGATGATGATGATGATGATGATGATGATGATGATGATGATGATGATGATGATGATGATGATGATGATGATGATGATGATGATGATGATGATGATGATGATGATGATGATGATGATGATGATGATGATGATGATGATGATGATGATGATGATGATGATGATGATGATGATGATGATGATGATGATGATGATGATGATGATGATGATGATGATGATGATGATGATGATGATGATGATGATGATGATGATGATGATGATGATGATGATGATGATGATGATGATGATGATGATGATGATGATGATGATGATGATGATGATGATGATGATGATGATGATGATGATGATGATGATGATGATGATGATGATGATGATGATGATGATGATGATGATGATGATGATGATGATGATGATGATGATGATGATGATGATGATGATGATGATGATGATGATGATGATGATGATGATGATGATGATGATGATGATGATGATGATGATGATGATGATGATGATGATGATGATGATGATGATGATGATGATGATGATGATGATGATGATGATGATGATGATGATGATGATGATGATGATGATGATGATGATGATGATGATGATGATGATGATGATGATGATGATGATGATGATGATGATGATGATGATGATGATGATGATGATGATGATGATGATGATGATGATGATGATGATGATGATGATGATGATGATGATGATGATGATGATGATGATGATGATGATGATGATGATGATGATGATGATGATGATGATGATGATGATGATGATGATGATGATGATGATGATGATGATGATGATGATGATGATGATGATGATGATGATGATGATGATGATGATGATGATGATGATGATGATGATGATGATGATGATGATGATGATGATGATGATGATGATGATGATGATGATGATGATGATGATGATGATGATGATGATGATGATGATGATGATGATGATGATGATGATGATGATGATGATGATGATGATGATGATGATGATGATGATGATGATGATGATGATGATGATGATGATGATGATGATGATGATGATGATGATGATGATGATGATGATGATGATGATGATGATGATGATGATGATGATGATGATGATGATGATGATGATGATGATGATGATGATGATGATGATGATGATGATGATGATGATGATGATGATGATGATGATGATGATGATGATGATGATGATGATGATGATGATGATGATGATGATGATGATGATGATGATGATGATGATGATGATGATGATGATGATGATGATGATGATGATGATGATGATGATGATGATGATGATGATGATGATGATGATGATGATGATGATGATGATGGTGATGATGATGATGATGATGATGAGGGTGAAAAAGAACAGGTAAAGATGCGAGGGGAGGGGTGAAAAACTAAAAAAAACATTGTTTTACGTACGCTTTGGTTTAAAAAATAATAATAATAACATAAAAACATAAAAATAAAAAAATTACGTAAAAATTTCGTAAAAATCAAAAAAATTGTAAAAACGTAAAAATAATATCTATTAAAATGTGAATGAATAATTACATTTGAATTTCCCGAAAGTCAATTTTAAAAAAAAGGAATAATTGTCTGTATTATAAGAAGCCTATTGAAACATGAAATACCGAAATGGAACCGGAACCGACATTAATTTTGGTTCTAGTCTCTGATTTATTCGCAAGATCGGTCGTAAATGTGTAAACACGCATGAAAACATGTGTCAACTTGTCATTAATCCTTATTCAAGAGAATCTATTACACATTTAGTGCCCCGCAATCTTATTAGCGTCATTATCTTATTATAAATAATTTGTGGTCAAACCGGACTCGACTGCAAATGAAGCAGTACTTCCCCTGTTCAATTGAAATCGTTATCTCATAGATACAAATAAAAACATCACAACATTTTCAACATGACTAAAACTAAAACCTTCATTGTTCTGCCCACGGAGGGAGCGGGGCATGTTATGAATATTAGTAGGGAGTATAACATCAAGGTAAAGGACATTAGCAAATGCAACAGGTAAAAAATACCATAGTGGTCAATTTTCCATCTAGATTTGTCAATGAAAATGTTTAAAATTACAGACGTTCTTGTGGTTTTTTACCGGATATGTGTCGTTATATTATTACTACAACACTATTGTATTGCGGTTACGCTTACGGTCTGTGCGTGCGCTCTGTGGCTGTTGACTGTCTTTAGAGCGTCCAAGGAATTTACTCAAACCAAGCCGACAGTCAAGTAGGTAATGCGGTGATCTTTTCGACCGCAAAGAGTTGCGAATGATATCTGTACCTTATAGAGGCAGAAGGTCGGAAGTCCATTTCAATTATTCTTGAGGGTAAAAACATATCAACTCAACTGAAGAATTTTCATGTACCTCTTCGATTTACCTGAAATTTGGTAAGATGTTTAGTTATACCAAAGAAACATATACGTATTTTTTTATTTGCCCCTAACCATGCCCAATTTTGAGTAATGCCGTGTCAAAAATTTTCAAATTTTGCCTGTAGAGCTTTATTTAAACATATATATTGGAAAAAGTATACAACCTAGAGACTTGATTTTTTTAAGAAATTTAGGTATTTACTTCCTCTATTCAATAAAATTTTGTGTATTTACAAAAAAAAAAAAAAAAGTGGGGGGGGTCGACCAAATTTTGACTTTCGTCGGCCCCCCCTCAAAAAGTACCTTTTTTATTTTTTTCAAAAAAATTTATTATCATCCTTATGGTATGTTCTCAATGTACAGCAAGTTTCAGAGTGGGCACGGAAATCGTCTGGGAGTTATGAGAAGAAGTGTTAAGACGTTTTGAAAAATATGCATTCTTGGAGTGTATAATTAATCAGTAGTTTGGCGTTTAATAAATATATAACAAAATTACTGCAATAGAAAGTTATTTTGCCTATATTTCAAAGTAAATTAGCACATTTTCAATACTTTTTTCAAATTATTATTATATAATTTATATTATTATTATTATTCCTAAGTACTAGTTTTTATTGCTATTTAATAATAATTTAATTTTTTATGTTTTACACTTTTGATTTCAACTTTTAATGGTCTCAAATCACTTACTGAGCTAATTAATTTTCTTCTTATTATCCGCGCTCCTATGTAAAGACTATGACCTATTTCCATATAAAAGAAAATTTGGTTGACGTTTGTTTAAAGCCTCATAACCGATCGCCAAGGTCTCAACCATTGTATGAGGACTTTTTTTTATCGTGGAAAGGCTAAACCACCGGACATGTTAGGATTTCTGATTCTTATGAAATGGTCATTGATACAAGTTTGGAATGATCGGAAAATGAATAGATCTTAGTGGACAATGTGAAATCGGAAGATGGAATAACAGAATGAATCTTCTGAGTGCCAGGAATCGTTCTTGCTTTCTTGAAGCGCTCATCTAAAAGCTTTTCTTGAGACTCATGTTCGCTAAGAGTGCAGTATGCGAAGGTGATGGAAGGGATGCTCTGCTGTGCCCAATCATAAAGCTGATGCGGTGTCATAATCTGCGAATCATACGGCCTCTGAAGACTTGCACGTGCAGCTAAACGCTTGACCGTTCCACCGACGCCATCGCAAGGTCCCTTTCCGTGAGATGTTGCGAAAAAATGCCACTCAGCTTGCATACCGAAATCCTCTTGGTGGTGATAGATGTTACTGAAATTTTTCTTATTTTTGTATTGCGATGCTGCACCATCGGAGAAGTAAATAAGCTTCTTTGGTGTTTTCCCGGAAGTGGTTGTCAAAAAGTCAATGAGTTTTTTCTGGAACAAGTGGACAGCAACAGTGTTGTGTTTAAGAGACTCAGAAACTATGACAAAACTCGTGTGGTGCTCCTCGCCATCCCTGATGTAGTAGGCCACGAACGGATGTAATGTTACTGAAGAATTGTTCCAGTGGTAGCCTTGAGCCTCATCCTGCAAAACAAAAGCATAATTTTCAGCAAAATCGCACACCACCAAAAACTCTCCAGGCTGAAGCTTAGACTTGACTTCCTTCTGATACGCCGACTGCTGCGTTGCCAAGAATGAATGTCTCACAAGAACGCTGAGCGATTCACAGAAATTGTCTAGAAACTCTTCGACACCCGTCGTTACCATTTCTAAACTACATCTGTCGACAGACGTCCATTTCTTGAATGTCACTTCTTCGACAGCATTTTCATCCATGAGGAAGGCAAGTTTCTCTCTAAAATTTGAAGTTCCGGGACAATAATTGCACTCCCTCAAAAAACAAGACTCTTGGGGAGGGTTACAAATAATCACTGAAATACATTCATGATATGATTTTAGTTGAACGTCTTCTTCAGCGGTCAGGTCAGCGATCTTAGCTCCTAAAATCATTAGCTTCACATTTTGATGGTAAGTGCACACACAAACACTGTGTGTACCACTTGCGCCAGGCAGCACACATTCTTTAGGGCGTAAGTCCGCGAATTTAGAAAATCCAATTCGGTGCTGAGGAAACGTACTTTTAAACAGTTTATAAATCTCCTTCAAATTACACAAAATAAGACGCTTCTGGAGGTGCACTCTCTTCCCATGCAACTTCACGGATTTGAAGTCTTTCGCTCCTGGCATTGCCCGACTGACATCATCATTGTTGTAGAATCTAACAACATCGTCAACAACTGTCTGAGCCAAGGGCTTCCCAGGTTTGGGATTAGGAGTTGACATTATTCCTCTCTCTTTAACTAATTGCTTGGCTCTCCTGACCATGTAATTAGAAGCCCCGAACTCATCTTGAATTTTTTGAATTGTCCAACTCCGAGGAAGAACGGTGAGAACTTGCACTTTTACACTTTTATTTGTTTCAGAGTCGAACTTATCCTTCAGTTGTGTCAATATTTCACTTTCTGCTTGATCGATCTCTTGAGGCTCAGACGTATCGCTGGTGGATGGGCCACTAAAAATTGTCTCTGAAATAGCTTTAAGTACTTTTTAACTTTTATCCTTGGCGTATTTTTTCTGGCACAACTTTTTTACAACAATTGGGGACTCGTCAATTAATTCTAAGCCACGTTTAAATGCGGAAACGACCACCTCTTGCTCGAACGACGGTCCAGCTGCGTGCTGACCAAGTGGAGGCGACTTGCATTGGGACGTTCCCGGGTCACTTGAGCTGGACGATGTACTGACGCTAATCGTATCGGTGACCTCTTCCAATGCCGGCGCCAATGGCTTGTCTAGAGCTGTCAGTTTTCTTCTGCATCCTCGACATAGCTTGGCTCCCTCAGGAACGTGAGGTATCTTCAAGCGCAACACCGTGGAAACAGCTCGAAGATCAGAGTTTATTCTATGTTTGGTTATGCTAAAAGGATTACAACACCAAAATTTTAAACTTAGCGATTTCCGAGGCGATATCTTGATTTTCGGCATTTTGAAAAGCACTGAACTGCACACCTATCGGTTTTACTCGTACAAAACTAGCTCGAATGCGTCTTCAATGTTTGAAAATCAAAACCACACTGAAGAATTGAGACGAACGCAGTGTTTCAATTTGGGGTAGAAAGCAATAAAGTAATAAAACCTAACCCTGGTCTATTGTGTACCTCCCTGAAGATGGGTTGAGGTGGCTGATGAATGCAGTCAAGTAAAATTAGTAAACACCAAACTGAAAACATTTACTTCAAAATTGGTTATACTGAAGTTACTTCTCTACGAATAATATTAAAAACTGCATTGTGCATGTGTTTGTTTCATGATCCGAATTTTGTCTTAATACATGGTAGGAGTATTATAGCACTACCTGTACTATTTGTTCTTAAAACCTGAAAACACATTGAAAATGTGTAATTCACTTTGCTACATAAACAAAATAACTTGCCTTTGCATTGGTTTTGTTATATATTTATTGAACGCCAAACTACTGATTAATTATACACTCCAAAAATGCACTATTTTTCAAAACGTCTTAACATTTCTTCTCATAACTCCCAGACGATTTCCGTGCCCACTCTGAAACTTGCTGTACATTGAAAACATACCATAAGGACGATAATAAATTTTTTTGAAAAAAATAAAAAAGGTACTTTTTGAGGGGGGGCCGACGAAAGTCAAAATTTGGTCGACCCCCCCACTTTTGTATTTTTTTTGTAAATACACAAAATTTTATTGAATAGAGGAAGTAAATACCTACATTTCTTAAAAAAAATCAAGTCTCTAGGTTGTATACTTTTTCCAATATATATGTTTAAATAAAGCTCTACAGGCAAAATTTGAAAATTTTTGACACGGCATTACCCAAAATTGGGCAAGGTTAGGGGCAAACAAAAAAATATGTATGTGTTACTTTGGTATAACTAACAATCTTACCAAATTTCAGGTAAATCGAAGAGGTACATGAAATTTTTCACGTTTTTTCAGTTGAGTTGATATGTTTTTACTCTTGAGTATTCTTCAATTATTATTATACGTCCAAAGAAAGTCTTTGTTAGGACTGTTCTGCCTGATAGGACAGAGATAAATACAAATACAAAATGGATTATTTTAAGATTTATTTGTATCTTCTTCAGGAATTGGAATATAAAATTAAAACTAAAAATATTGACTTCACTTTAAAGCTAGTATTTTTCTAAACATTTTAGACGTTTTCCAAATGGTGTTACTGGATTAAATAAAGTCTAGAGATCAGTAATATAGCCTGATTTCTCAGGTTCCCACTAGAAATTGCTTTAATTCAAATCATAGAAAATAATAGCAATTTCTTGATAAAATATAATTATAAAATATAAATAAATCAACAACATGAAATATTTTGTTCAATGTATGGAATAGGTTTGTAAATCATACACAAGTCACTGACTTGAACATGCGGACGAACGGCGCGGGGTTGCATCTAGTCAGCCGTATAGGCTGACGCTGCCAAGCAGTGGTGTACACTTTCTTTAAAGCAGACTGTACGTCAGCCTACTACCAGGGACTGTTTACCGCAACGGCTTAAGTGGTGATTTCGTGGTATCGGCTCGCATTGACGCAGTTTGAAATGGAAGTTGAAAGCCATGGTTATCGGGTATATGACACGTGACAACACATACCAAATTTCAAAGAGCTGCGATCATCCCTTCATGGTAAAAATTGGGCCTGAATCATGCGTGATTTCTTTTCACCTGGCTGGCTACTGGCTACTGCCCACGGTATGATTGCCCCTCTCTGCAGATAGCATCGTTCGCTCTAGCGAGTAGAAATTTGGCAGAATCTTAGAATCTATTTCCGGATGCTCCCTTTTGCAAAAATCGATCAAAAATTTTAACCGGAAGTGAAGTTATCACAATTTTAAATTGTATAGTTTTAAAAGTCAGGCGGGTCCACCGAGAGTTTTGAAATTTTGCAACATTAAAGACAATGTACTGCTAGACACTCCACTTCAAGAAAAAACAAAAATTTCAAACCGAAGAAGAATAAAATCTAAGTGTACCATCATTGTAAACTTTAACAAAATTATAAAAATTAAAAACGACTTAAAAAATAAATTTAAAATCGAAATTAAAAAAATTAAAAATAAAGCTTGGCGCATTGAATTTGCACCGACCATGTAGACTTCTTCTATCTTCTTCCTACTTTCTGTCTTTCTTCGGCTCCTTTATCGTCATCTTCTTTCTTATGTTGCCTTCTTCTTGACACAATGCGCCTAGCTTTATTTTAAATTTTTTTAATTTCGATTTTAAATTTATTTCTTAAGTCGTTTTTAATTTTTATAATTTTGTTAAAGTTTACATTTACAATGATGGTACACTTAGATTTTATTCTTCAAATTTGGACTCAACGTTAGATTTATATAGGTGTTGTGCTTGGCGGCAGTAACTGGGCGAAATGATTTCACGAAATATAAGTGCGAAAATGTTTAAACAATATATTATTGCTTGGTCCTTCTTTTAGATCTCAATTGTTTTAAGTGAGAAGGTGCTTGGCAGTTTTTTTTACAAGTTCTTGTTTTTGTATTACAATTGAGGAGCATAGTATCAAAACGAAGTATGTCCACTTATTTCACGTTTCGAGTTAGAGGTGGCACTGGAATCGTCTAAATGCGCTCTTCAAGCACGTGAAGCGCTTTTGGTTCAAAAAAAATCATGTCCCATGATATTCTGTTGGCAAAACTGCATACTTTCAAAAGAAGGTATGTCCAAACGAATCAACCGGGAGCCAAGAGCACCCTGGGCCCCCTTGATTCCATCGGTCAGCTGAATTGTCAAGCTGCTGTCAACAATATATTCTGCTACTTTAATCAATCTTTTGAAACAATTATTTTTTATAAATTTTTTTGTTTGAAACAAAAAGAGTTATGTCCTTTGTTATTTTATGCCATCGTTTCAAATAGATGTATGTCAAAATTTAAAAATTAAATATTTGAGAAAATACTGTGTTTTCGAAGATTGACTTTACGTATTTCAAATTAACTATTTTTCTTCTAAATTTACCATATGCGGCAATTATTTTTCTTCACGCGGTCTTATTGTTACACTAAATGTGTCATTATCTCAGAATGGTGTTGGGTGCCAATAACCCTTTTTGAAACTATACTCCTCAATTATACCTCTACTTTGTGTCATCCAATCTTAATGGTACAGACAACTCATCATACTGTGATAAACTTACCCCCAGTCCAGTCGACTACCAGACATACACAGGCATAGTATAAGTTGCCTAACTAGATTGATAGTTCTATACAGAGGGGTGACTTGCAAGACTGGTTTTATCACTGGGTTTTATGTCAGAGCATACTACAGTATGTATGTAGACTTCCAACTGGACGATATTATCAATAGTAGGGAATTCTTCTGTAAATTAAATTTCCAAATAATTGTATTATTATGGTAGGGGAGACGTTGCTAAATACAGATATGTTATTAATTTTGTTGTGGGTTCAATAGTTCGCTCGGAATTGATTTACAAAGTTTGATATTTTTCTTTTAACTTTAAAACAGGAAAATTGATATTGACATCATAACTCAGATGTTGCCATGGCAACAAAGCATATCGCCATGGTAACACATTGTTGTGGACTTAGAAATGACATCACAGCCCAGATTGTCATTACATGCCGTTTTTCCCGCCAAAATGTCCCATGACATTTGAAATTGATTTTTATGAATGAAAATGTTCTACTTCTCAAGTGATAAGAGTGTCTGTGATTATTATTTGTGTTGTTATTTACGAATTTACTTTAATAAAATTAGAGGAGAATTCCCTATTAAAATACTAGGAAAACGCTCAGTGTAACGCGTTGATGAGCGAGCCTTCGTACTGCATGCGATTTGATATGCGTTTGCAAGTATCAGCTGCTCTACAGGCCTTGGAACTGATGCATCACGAAGACAGGGATGAAAATTTAGGATACATTTGTCAAATATTTAAAGATTTTAGAATAATTTATCCTTTAAATGACAATAACTTCTGAAAATGACCACAGATTAGTCTTCAAAATGGCATAATTACCTAAAATGTAGGTCCCAATGAGGATGCGAAGTTTTAAGTTGATCGGTCAATCGGTTCTAATTTAAATTTCAAAAATCACAGGAAAGATGGTTTTAATCTTTAAAAAATTGGAGGATTTGGCTGAAACTTTGTAAAATTGGAGAAAATGTTGGTTGCAATGACTTTGCAAAATTTCAAATTGTTCGGACCAACCAATCTAAAGATAATTTATTTAAAATTTGAACCAATCACAGGATCCCACTCAAAAACGATCCCGGACCTCTTATATTACGTTAGTATGTGTGCAAAATGTCAAATCGATTGGTTGTGCGGTTTGACCTGGGCAGTGCAGACAAAAAAAAAGCATACAGAGAAAGTGTCATAAGAGTACTGTGGTGACGCTCGCTACGCACGCTCGATTACAGCATGACTGAGGTCCTGAGGTGAGATGTTCCGATGAATAATTGTTTACTCTGGTGGTTGGTTTTGGAGATCCTGCACATGAATGAACACTCGAGCTGCTAATCTCTGCTAATTGTTGACTTGTGGTCGCAGATCTGCAATGTCATGTTCTCACCACACACTCATGCATCGATAACCACACACTAAATCAATAGGAAATCACACGCCATGCAGCGATCATTGTCCAATTCATTGCATAAGAAAGATAGTTTGTTGTGTACACATATTTCTTTATCTCCAGTGTTGACAATTAGTAAACAAGAATGTAGTAGACATGTTGTACATTGTTTGTAATGAGTTTCCTTATTACGACCCGGACTTTATTTCTGTTTTGAACTTTCCTGAATGTGTTTGTTACAATAATGTTTAATATTGATTTTAAAATTAATTTATATAGGTATAGTGGTACCTAGTACTACAGGGGCCAGATTCACAAAAAGTATTATCTCCTAATACGTACTATCTTTTGGTATTATCTTTCATTTAACATGGTGTTTTTGGTATTAAGGTGGCGCGATCACTCGAAGTCAGAGTCTCAGATCTTCATAATATTTTGTGTACTTATTGATAATCACGCCATACACAATCCCTGAAAAAATTAAACACTTCTCGTGTCTAGTTTCTGAGATAATTTGAGTTTTCTCCCCCATGGTATCTTATCAGCCAAGTAAAATCGTGTCATTTTTAAGCTAAAATGGAGTTCTAATCTTTTTGTACCGTTAGATTTTAACAAAAAACTTTTTTTCTGGTAGACATATGGACATACTATCAGGAAAAAATTGAAAACAATACCAACGTGTGCTATTTTAAAAGTTATTAACTAAATTCGAAATTATTTCCTATACCTCCCATGTTAAGGTTTTGATCATTCTCAAGAGGTATAGGAAAATCATTTCGAATTTGGTTAATAACTTTTAAATAGCACACGATGGTATTGTTTTCAATTTTTTTCCTGATAGTATGTCCATATGTCTTCCAGAATTTTACCAGAATAATACCTTTCGTGAATCCAGCCCCAGATGTTTTGTCGTTAGTTTTTTCCTTGGCTCAAACATAAAACATAATTGGCTCAACATAATTCGTGCTTCAAAACGCACGCATGTGATGGGCTGGATATTTGAACACTGCGTTAATTATCTCATGCCCCTGAGTGGAAAACATTGTAAATTTATGTTTTCAATGCCCCTATTAAATCACAAATTTAGGGAGTAGTTTTATTTAAACAGCCATAAATAAGAACACAAGAATAAGAAAATATAAAATTCTAGATATCGTCTTTATTACATGTTGTATTACGAATGCGGAATGCCTACATGATTATGAAGAATATGTAAGATGAACGGTAAGGATGAGGTGGTTGCGGACTATAAGGTAACCATTCCAGCATACCTCTCGACTGAGGCAAAGCACGAAAAACCGCAGTCAAGAAGAAAGTACACTGGATTAAATTTAAAAAAATCGTAACCTTGACATGGTATAATAAAACTCCAAACACCGTCGTGTGTGTGTGTGAGAGAGAGGTCCTGTTTGTACAGCCCTGAGCCACACTGCATCAGATGTGACGGTACACTTGACATGCAGGAATCAGCTGACCTGCGCCCTCTATGACGTACACAGTGACGTGCGATGTCCGTAGAGGTGACTTTCACACCTCCACAACACGCACTCTTGACCCTTATCGACTGCAACGCCGGTCATTGATTTCTCCAGGAAAACACGACATCTTGTTTTTCACACACTGATTCTCTTCATGACGTTTGTATTCTGTTTAAAAATAACGAAGAAGATATAATTATTTTCATATTTTTAACAGGTCAATTTGAGCAACATTCAGGGGCTGACAACAAGACAAATATAAATTACTTTCATTGTGTGCGAGAAGGCCAGTAGTCCATGATGTGAAACAGGCGCGTAGGAACTACTTTCATCATGGGGGGGAGGGGGTTGCGACACCTGGAGAGGGCTGGGGAGCGAATCCCCCCAGTTTTAGCCCCACAGGGCGTTTATTAGAATTTTAACAAGTTAAAAATATTTCTGGGGCTTTAAAATGCTCAAACTGAAGCAAAACAAATCCAATTCTTGCCCCGCAGGGTATATTTTTGAGTATAAACATTTTAAATCGATTCTAAGACTGCTCAAATTACAACAAATAACTCCCTTTTTTTGCCCCACAGGTATTTTTTTTTTAATTTAAACAATTTGTAAGTGATTCTTGGACACTAAACTTGATTTTGTATGGTGAATCAGTCTGCTAGAGTGGGGGGGGGATAATACTCCCATCACCCCCCCTTCCTATGCGCCTGATGTGAGATCATAAACAAATATGTCTACCTTCGAATCATATTAATGGTGACATGAGTCATTGTGTAAGAGAGCATTTGTTGACATCAGTCAAATGGCAATTGATAGAGCTTGATCACATCATTCCAAACGTGTAACCCAATTATTCGAGAAAATAGACTTCCGGCCTTATAGCTCTGAGATACAGAAATATAGATCGCATGTATGCAAGATCAAGTTGGCTCAGGCGGTAACGCACTGGACTCGCGCTCCCGAGGTCCCAGGCTCGATTCCCGCTACCATTGTTCTTGCCCGGTTCTTTTCCCCTCATTCCCGCTACCATTGTTCTTGCCCGGTTCTTTCCCCTCATTCCCGCTACCATTATTCTTGCCCGGTTCTTTTCCCCTCATTCCCGCTACCATTGTTCTTGCCCGGTTCTTTTCCCCTCATTCCCGCTACCATTGTTCTTGCCCGGTTCTTTTCCCCTCATTCCCGCTACCATTGTTCTTGCCCGGTTCTTTTCCCCTCATTCCCGCTACCATTGTTCTTGCCCGGTTCTTTTCCCCTCATTCCCGCTACCATTGTTCTTGCCCGGTTCTTTTCCCCTCATTCCCGCTACCATTGTTCTTGCCCGGTTCTTTTCCCCTCATTCCCGCTACCATTGTTCTTGCCCGGTTCTTTTCCCCTCATTCCCGCTACCATTGTTCTTGCCCGGTTCTTTTCCCCTCATTCCCGCTACCATTGTTCTTGCCCGGTTCTTTTCCCCTCATTCCCGCTACCATTGTTCTTGCCCGGTTCTTTTCCCCTCATTCCCGCTACCATTATTCTTGCCCGGTTCTTTTCCCCTCATTCCCGCTACCATTGTTCTTGCCCGGTTCTTTTCCCCTCATTCCCGCTACCATTGTTCTTGCCCGGTTCTTTTCCCCTCATTCCCGCTACCATTGTTCTTGCCCGGTTCTTTTCCCCTCATTCCCGCTACCATTGTTCTTGCCCGGTTCTTTTCCCCTCATTCCCGCTACCATTGTTCTTGCCCGGTTCTTTTCCCCTCATTCCCGCTACCATTGTTCTTGCCCGGTTCTTTTCCCCTCATTCCCGCTACCATTGTTCTTGCCCGGTTCTTTTCCCCTCATTCCCGCTACCATTGTTCTTGCCCGGTTCTTTTCCCCTCATTCCCGCTACCATTGTTCTTGCCCGGTTCTTTTCCCCTCATTCCCGCTACCATTGTTCTTGCCCGGTTCTTTTCCCCTCATTCCCGCTACCATTGTTCTTGCCCGGTTCTTTTCCCTTCATTCCCGCTACCATTGTTCTTGCCCCGTTCTCAGGCGCGTAGGAACTTTATTTTGACAGGGGGGGTCAAAATTATAGGGGATCGAAGGATGTCAGGAAAATGTAGTTTACTGCTATACGAGGGGTCTGGGGGACTCACCCCCAGTTAGCCCCGCAGGGCCTTCTTCGAATTTTTGATACAAAATAATCGAATTTTAAGCTATTCTTCTAAAAGAAATGTAAAATGTGTGATATGCAATATTCTGTGGGAACTTACGAAAACTTGTTTTTATAGAATTCCCAATGGCCCCGCAGGGCATTTTTTTACATCTTGATAAAAAAAAGAATCGAATTCGACGCTTTTTTGGCATCATTTTTAAAGAAATTTAACATGTATGTCCTATGCAAGGGTCCTATTCAATATTCTTGGGGATACAATAGACACAATAAAATTTTGTTATTTGACAAAATCCTAAATGGCCCCGCAGGGAAATACTTGAATTCTATGAAAGAGAATCGATTATGAATTGATTTTGGAATCGATCTTTGAAAAAGGTTGCAAGAGCAACAGCAATAAGCAATCAATAAGAAAAATCTCTATGTATTTTGGAATCTATTGTTAAACGTGTAATTATTTAATTTGATTCATGAGGATGATGATGTTGGACAAATGAGTAAATGAGTTTTCTCATTAGATCATTGGATTGGACCTCTGTTAAATTAGTTTTGCAAAACTTGAGAAAATTTTGAGAATTCAACCTAATAATGGAGCAAATCTGTGCATTCTGTGCAACACTTATAATCAACATTTGTGAATATCTGGATGTGTTAGGCTCTCTAGCAGGGGGGGGTCAGAGTCTCTAGCAGGGGGGGTCAGGATCTCTGGCAGGGGGGGGTCAGGCTCCAGACAGGGGGGGGGGGGTCATTTCCCCCCTTTCCCCCCCACTATTCCTACGCGCCTGCCCGTTCTTTTCCCCTCAGTTCGGGAAGGTTCTCTACTAATAGGCCACGACCGCCTCCTTGCCACCGTCCATCCTTACGCATTCTTCATCGTCTCCATCATCATAATCGTTCATTCTAATTACCTACAGAACAAAATAAAAAGAATTAATATCTACATGTGATTAAAACACGTTCTGATTTCTGAAATTGTATAAATTACTTATTAATAGCCTTGTTGGAGCAGTGGTGATCACTTGGCATGATGCCAATCCGTTACATAATCGCATCACAGTATCATTATCAATGCACGTCATTTAAACTCGTTTTCAATATTATGTCATGTTAATACAAATTATATATAATATATTTAATTATAAAATAAAATCGATATTAACCGGTTAATGATGATGATACTGACTACTTTGAAGAGTAACGCGTTGATGAGCGAGCCTTCGTATTGTATGCGATTTGATATGCGTTTGCAAGTATCAGCTCTACAGGCCTTGGAACTGAAGCATCAAGATAGCAGTGGTAAAATTATTGAATTTATTGGCATACATTTGCAAATATTTCAAGTTCATAGAATAAAATTTCTTAAAATGGCAATAACTTTTGAATATAACAACAGATTAGTCTGAAAATTGCCAACACTACCTAAAATGTTGGTCCCAATGACAATGCAAAGCTTTAAAATTTCAGAAATCACATAAAAAATTTGAAGGTCAACCATTAATTTAATGTATAATTTAATCCCAGAAAAAACACTCCGTGTAAAAATACCAGCCAAGTCTCTTTAACTATAAAAAAAAAATAGAAGAAATCTAAAAATTCAGCACTGAAAAGGAGTGATATCAAAAAAGGAGCCAAGTCAACGAATTTTCCAAATTTTAATCGTACCATTGAAATAAAAATATCAACCCCCGAGAAATACTTAAAAAAAGGACTTGGCGCATCGTTTTTTTAAAGACACTTTTCTATCCTAAAAGTATAGGAAGAACTCTACAAGTATATTTTCCTGAGTATATCACATTCATTATCGACGAATCATACTACGTTTTAATATAACTAGTACTCTTACCTACTGGCAGTTTTGGTATTTTGTCAATATTCAGAGGAAATAAACGGATAAACGAATAACGAATAAACGGAAGCGGCCTAGTCTATTCGTTATTGCCACTATTTCTAGGGTCATATTAATAGAAGACTTCTCAATATCGTGACTGAGGGAAATAGCGAAAGCGCTCATTACAAGAAGGCCGTCAATGAGATTTGTATAAGTGACTAGTGCACTGAGCCATGCTGCTCAAATAATTACTGTCTAGATTTTTATCTAAAGTAATACGTTATGTAATTTATGAATTTTTTTGGTATAAAATGTTAATTAATAGCAATTAATTACACGGCGAGCAGGTTCAAAGTATAATGCTGTAGTAGGTATGTTGATGTACCCACAAAACTATAGGTACCTACCAATCACAAACACAACTGTTCTGTATTATTGCTTGTAAGACAATGCTATGTTTCTTTGCGTACTTATATTTAAATTTAAAATATTTTACAGAATGTTCAATATTTAATTTGAAAGTTTTGTCCCAATTTTTCTAGGCATTTCTGAACTACGTAGTATGTGAGTGGCATAAGCTTAAGAATAGAAAAATGTCTTTAAAAAAACGATGCGCCAAGTCCTTTTTTTAAGTATTTCTCGGGGGTTGATATTTTTATTTCAATGGTACGATTAAAATTTGGAAAATTCGTTGACTTGGCTCCTTTTTTGATATCACTCCTTTTCAGTGCTGAATTTTTAGATTTCTTCTATTTTTTTTTATAGTTAAAGAGACTTGGCTGGTATTTTTACACGGAGTGTTTTTTCTGGGATATCACTTCTTTTGTTAGTTTATTCATACAGCTTGTAGCACATGTCCGAGCAGGGACTAATTTCTTTAAAAAAATACGCCTCAACCGATTTGGTTACTATGAAAAGTTGCGTTTGGTATAAGATGAAAATGATTATCCAAGAAGAATAGCTTAAGTTTCGTTATAATCGATCCAGCCGTTTTCGATACATGACGTCACTTCCGGTTTTGAAATAGCGGCCGAATTCCGGTATAGGTAATAAGAAAACAATCTAGTTTTATCTAGTTGATACCTTCATGAACGACCATCTGAATTCCTAATCCCTATATTTCCGTAAAATCGGTCATGCCGTTTGTAATATATGACGTCACTTCCGGTTTCATTTAGTGGTTCCTGCCGCCATTTCCGGTACCATTAATTTATTTATTCATTTTTCACAATTGATTTTTCAAATAAATAGCAGAATGAATACGCAGGAGCTAGTTCAGTTGCAATCGGTACAGGCGTTTTAGATATATGACGTCACTTCCGGTTTCAGGAATGGCGGCCGAGAACACTGCTACCTTGAATATATAAATTGTATTGTCTATGTTACAATGTAAGTTAATTATGTACGTATTTTAAGTATAATTTGTTGAAATAAGTTAAATATTGCGTATTTATGACGTCACTTCCGGTTTAGAAAATAAGAAAATAATATTTTTTTTATTGATACTTCATATAGATGACCATCTAAATCGAATGGCGCTAATTTCGTTCTAATCGGTCCAGACGTTTTTGAGTTATGACGTCACTTCCGGTTTCAAAATGGCGGCTTCCGGTTGGTTTTATAAAAAGGCACCTCAGACGCCAAAAGTGCACATGTGGTAAAAATTTCAGGTCGATCGGTTCAGCCGTTTAGGCTGTGGCGGTGATAGCGACGTTTCGTGATATCATCAGAATCATCATCATCTTCAGAATCAGAAAGTGGTGTAATTTCACTGTTTTCTCGGTCCTCTAGCGCGCAAATGGCATAACCTATTGTTCCCAAATTTGGTATATGTAGTGGGGTGGGCCATAGCTCGAAATTAAGATATTTCGCAACAATGTGAGATTTACCAATTTTGAGATCCAGTAGGCCGAAAATGCCATGTTGTTGCTTACAGTAAAAGTGTTTGGTCTGCTCCTCAGTTTATTAGGCATTTACGGTATGTTGAGTGACTGTGAGTGTATAGTACGACTTGGCTGGGTGGAGCGACCGCTCCACTAGATGTGTTTTAATGTTAATGTTAGATCTGACTGATTATGTGAAAGTAAAAGTACTCAATACTATTGACTAATCATATTATTCTTGTGTCTGAAGGAGAGACCTAGAACTTGACACTGCGCTGGGGTCGAACTCGCAACCTCGGAGACACAAGCGGAAGTAGAATCCTAGACAATGACATAACATTCTTCTCAGATTCCCTGCTCTGTTGTCACGTGACTCATGTGCCTGTCAGACAGTCAGACAGTCAGACAGACAGACAGACAGACAGACAGACAGACAGACAGACAGACAGACAGACAGACAGACAGACAGACAGACAGACAGACAGACAGACAGACAGACAGACAGACAGACAGACAGACAGACAGACAGACAGACAGACAGACAGACAGACAGACAGACAGACAGACAGACAGACAGACAGACAGACAGACAGACAGACAGACAGACAGACAGACAGACAGACAGACAGACAGACAGACAGACAGACAGACAGACAGACAGACAGACAGACAGACAGACAGACAGACAGACAGACAGACAGACAGACAGACAGACAGACAGACGGACAGACGGACAGACAGACAGACAGACAGACGGACAGACGGACAGACGGACAGACAGACAGACAGACAGACAGACAGACAGACAGACAGACAGACAGACAGACAGACAGACAGACAGACAGACAGACAGACAGACAGACAGACAGACAGACAGACAGACAGACAGACAGACAGACAGACAGACAGACAGACAGACAGACAGACAGACAGACAGACAGACAGACAGACAGACAGACAGACAGACAGACAGACAGACAGACAGACAGACAGACAGACAGACAGACAGACAGACAGACAGACAGACAGACAGACAGACAGACAGACAGACAGACAGACAGACAGACAGACAGACAGACAGACAGACAGACAGACAGACAGACAGACAGACAGACAGACAGACAGACAGACAGACAGACAGACAGACAGACAGACAGACAGACAGACAGACAGACAGACAGACAGACACTATGAATTACATTCCTCCGCGTGGCGATTCCGATAAAACGCTTTAGTTCTCTGCAAGACCGTATTACACTTGTCGATTCAAATAGGACAATCATTTAGCAATTTAGATTTATTTCATTTGTGACCATTATTTGGTATCATTGATATATGTTTGTAATTGTGTTTGAAAGTTGTCAAAGGATTTAAAATATTTTTTGTTACTGATTCTGACAATCAGTAATGATCAATGATGATAATCATATCAGATTTAAAAACATCTGAAAGTACTATATTACTATAATAATATACTATAATATTTTAAACTTTGACCTTCTTGAGAACATAATTGAGAACATAATGGCAAATGACAGCTTTGCCCCTGAAAGTTCTAGTACCAATATCGAACTAACTTGCAAGTGTAATAGGGACTTGAGTCTACCAGATGCAAGTCAGGTACGACACGTTTGTCTCCATGTTCAAAAGTCAACTCGATCAAAGACAAGAAAACCGCGATCCAGAATAAAACTTGCAAGAAGCAAGTTGAATCAGCTCTTCCACGGAACTAAATCAATTAGCAACCAAATGAGCTCAGTTTGAATGACTAGATGTATGATCAGACATGGGCAGTATCTAGATACTTGTATCTTAAGATACGTATCTTAGATACATTTGTATCTTGTATCTAGTATTTTAAATACATAAGCCAAGTGTATCTGTATCTTGTTTAAATACCCATTTCTAAAGTATTTTGTATCTTTTTCGAAGATTTAAAATACAAGATACATTTTATGCGCCTAGAATTTCAAAAGAGAGCAGACAAGCATAAAAAATACACGTTGCCGCATTGAATCGATCAAGAATATGTTAAGTATGTTGCCTTACAAATAGAACAAATTAAAATTTAATTTAGAAAGTTAGTCCCTAAATTTTTTACTGTTGGATGATGTGTATAAGAATATAAAAAGTATCTTTATATGTATCTCTTTTGAAGTATCTAAAGATACTATCTTGTATCTTGTATTTTAAATACATCTCTAAAATGTATCTTGTATCTTGTATTTTAGATACCCAAATGAAAAGTATCAGTATCTTGTATTCCAAATACATTGAAACAGAGTATTTTGCCCATGTCTGTGTATGATGCATAGGCTTTTGTTTCAAGCATTTAGGTTGTACGTACTGGTCATTCAATACATTCGCCGGCAATAGAGATATTGAATGAGAGGCGTGGAGAGTAATGTATAATGGAAACTTGTAGGAAACTCTGCGTGTAAATGATGCTTTAATAAGCGAGCACAGTCTAAGTGCAACAAGTATCAAGTTCTAGGGGGTGATTCCTGTAGGCATTTTCACTCTCTTGTCGTTAATTTTAAGACAGTAGCCCCCCCCCCCCCTCGAGCAGGTTGGCATACCATTCACCATACAAAATTAAGTTTAGTGTCCAAAAATCACCTAAAAAGAAATTAAATTCTAAAAAACGCCCTGCCGGGCAAAAGTATCGCGTTATTGGAGTTTTTTTTTGCTTTATTTTGTGCTTTTGTGCCCCAGAATCACTTTTAAATAGTTTAATTTCTGAAAAAATACGCCCTGTGGGGCTACAACTAGGGAGCTTCGCCCCCAGACCCCCCCCCCCCCCCACTTCCCCCACCCCCCGATGAAAGTAGTTCCTACGCGCCTGTATAGGAATATCAATATCACTTTTGGTTGTATAGCTTACATTCAGAACTTTGGCAAGAGGCAAAAAGATCGGCTCTTGAAATTATTTGAAAAATAATCTTTTCATGCCCGTGTTCATTCAACGATTTCGTGAAAGATGTTTGAAATATGTAAAACTATATTGGTCATGTTGGCCAAGACAGATCTTTTACGTAGATAAATCCCCACTAAAAATCACTATGCAAAAAGAGCGCCAAAGTCCTAAAAAATTATGCTAGAAATTCAGGACTAACGAGCAGGGATTCAAAATAACGCTAAGTCAACTCATAACTCAAAAATAATTTTTAATAATCAAAGAACATACAACAACATCTTCTACGAAAGACAAAACACATTTTGTAATAAAATTATGAGTCATATCTTCGTTATGCAGCAAAATATGTAGGCAGCCAAATTCTAGTGATTGTTTAGAGATTTGTTCTTCCTAATTGCGGTCATCAATGACATGTAGTAGGTGTATGTCAGCTTGGTGATCTGCAAACAAATGATTATTTGATTACCTAAAGATTTTCAAGTGATCAAGGTGTGGTGCATAATACTTTCTCATAGGAAACAAATGTCTTTTCTAATAAGATCAAAATGCCATCTCTTGAAGTTCTTGACTTGGGTTGAACATTTGTATAATCAGGGCTGGCTTTAGGCGTACGCGACGTACGCGACTGCGTACGGCGGCACATTCGGATTGGCGGCACTTTCAGCGATTTTCGAACATTTATTATTTTGTATCATCATGTTATTTGGTCAATATTCAAGCTCGGAAGAAATAAAATATTTTTGGGGAAACGACGACTGATGTTATGTTAATGTTATGTCTCCAAACAAATCTAGTTCATGTTATGACCTTCTCCTAGAAATGTTCCTGAACTTTTTGTTTGCGCATGAAAAGTTACCTAGAAAAATTGATTTCAATTTTGCAGTAACTTTACCAGAAACGCGTAGATTAACTTCAAAACATGAAGTGTAAAAAATTTGGGAGCGTCCCCCCGAAATCAGAGCATCATCTAAGAAAAATATTATGGGAACAAAATAATAAAAGAAAGAGCCAGATAATGTCAAAAACTTACCAAAATTATTGAAATTTTTTGTGGACATTGGTAATCTAGTGGAGCGGTCGCTCCACCCAGCCAAGTCGTACTATACACTCACAGTCACTCAACATACCGTAAATGCCTAATAAACTGAGGAGCAGACCAAACACTTTTACTGTAAGCAACAACATGGCATTTTCGGCCTACTGGATCTTAAAATTGGAAAATCTCACATTGTTGTGAAATGTCTTAATTTCGAGCTATGGCCCACCCCACTACATATACCAAATTTGGGAACAATAGGTTATGCCATTTGCGCGCTAGAGGACCGAGAAAACAGTGAAATTACACCACTTTCTGATTCTGAAGATGATGATTCTGATGATATCAGGAAACCCTGTTGACAGCGCCACAGCCTAAACGGCTAAACCGATCGACCTGAAACTTTTACCACATATGCACTTTTGGCGTCTGATGATACCTTGCCTCTTGTGATTTTTTGTGCCGCCATTTTTAAACCGGAAGTGACGTCATAACTCAAAAACGTCTGAACCGATTAGAACGAAATTAGCGCCATTCGATTTAGATGGTCATCTTTATGAAGTATCAATAAAAAAAATATTATTTTCTTATTTTCTAAACCGGAAGTGACGTCATAAATACGCAATATTTAACTTATTTCAACAAATTATACTTAAAATACGTACATAATTAACTTACATTGTAACATAGACAATACAATTTATATATTCAAGGTAGCAGTGTTCTCGGCCGCCATTCCTGAAACCGGAAGTGACGTCATATATCTAAAACGCCTGTACCGATTGCAACTGAACTAGCTCCTGCGTATTCATTCTGCTATTTATTTGAAAAATCAATTGTGAAAAATGAATAAATAAATTAATGGTACCGGAAATGGCGGCAGGAACCACTAAATGGAACCGGAAGTGACGTCATATATTACAAACGGCATGACCGATTTTTCGGAAATATAGGGATTAGGAATTCAGATGGTCGTTCATGAAGGTATCAACTAGATAAAACTAGATTGTTTTCTTATTACCTATACCGGAATTCGGCCGCTATTTCAAAACCGGAAGTGACGTCATGTATCGAAAACGGCTGGATCGATTATAACGAAACTTAAGCTATTCTTCTTGGATAATCATTTTCATCTTATACCAAACGCAACTTTTCATAGTAACCAAATCGGTTGAGGCGTATTTTTTTAAAGAAATTAGTCCCTGCTCGGACATGTGCTACAAGCTGTATGAATAAACTAACAAAAGAAGTGATATCCCAGAAAAAACACTCCGTGTAAAAATACCAGCCAAGTCTCTTTAACTATAAAAAAAAATAGAAGAAATCTAAAAATTCAGCACTGAAAAGGAGTGATATCAAAAAAGGAGCCAAGTCAACGAATTTTCCAAATTTTAATCGTACCATTGAAATAAAAATATCAACCCCCGAGAAATACTTAAAAAAAGGACTTGGCGCATCGTTTTTTTAAAGACATTTTTCTATTCTTAAGCTTATGCCACTCACATACTACGTAGTTCAGAAATGCCTAGAAAAATTGGGACAAAACTTTCAAATTAAATATTGAACATTCTGTAAAATATTTTAAATTTAAATATAAGTACGCAAAGAAACATAGCATTGTCTTACAAGCAATAAATACAGAACAGTTGTGTTTGTGATTGGTAGGTACCTATAGTTTTGTGGGTACATCAACATACCTACTACAGCATTATACTTTGAACCTTCTCGCCGTGTAATTAATTGCTATTAATTAACATTTTATACCAAAAAAATTCATAAATTACATAACGTATTACTTTAGATAAAAATCTAGTCAGTAATTATTTGAGCAGCATGGCTCAGTGCACTAGTCACTTATACAAATCTCATTGACGGCCTTCTTGTAATGAGCGCTTTCGCTATTTCCCTCAGTCACGATATTGAGAAGTATGATTGATTAATATGACCCTAGAAATAGTGGCAATAACGAATAGACTAGGCCGCTTCCGTTTATTCGTTATTCGTTTATCCGTTTATTTCCTCTGAATATTGACAAAATACCAAAACTGCCAGTAGGTAAGAGTACTAGTTATATTAAAACGTAGTATGATTCGTCGATAATGAATGTGATATACTCAGGAAAATATACTTGTAGAGTTCTTCCTATACTTTTAGGATAGAAAAGTGTCTTTAAAAAAACGATGCGCCAAGTCCTTTTTTTAAGTATTTCTCGGGGGTTGATATTTTTATTTCAATGGTACGATTAAAATTTGGAAAATTCGTTGACTTGGCTCCTTTTTTGATATCACTCCTTTTCAGTGCTGAATTTTTAGATTTCTTCTATTTTTTTTTATAGTTAAAGAGACTTGGCTGGTATTTTTACACGGAGTGTTTTTTCTGGGATTTATATTTCCCGAAAATAACTAATCTGGATGTAAAATTGCACCAAATCGAATGACCTTGAACCAAAAATTTCACCCCCCTATTCGACCGTAATCTTTCAAATAATTAGAAAGGCCCCCCCCCCCCCCCCCCCCACCTACCTCCCATAGAAATGTCATCATGCGTACGCCTTTGATAGGCGGCATTATCATTTTTCGCGTACATCATGAATGTACACTCCTGGACACTGAAATTGGCCCGCGGTCAATGTTCAAGTGGCACTACGGCTAGTATTTAACATTTATTTTAATGTAATTTTTTGGCACAAAGACCGTATGGCTAGTGTGAGTTTAGGGCCGAAAAATTAATTTAAATTAATAAAGAAATACTAGCCGTAGTGCCACTTGAACATTGACCGCGGGCCAATTTCAGTGTCCAGGAGTGTACCTATTTAAGCTGGCCCTGTCTGTGATATTTTATTTTTGACTTGATCGGACTACGTCTCGAAGTTACTTTTCAAACAATCGGAGAATGTTGCTAAAAAAAATCACGTGACGTTATGATTTTAGTGAGTGTGTAAAATTTCAGATCGATTGGTTGATCGGTGTGATTTAAGCGGTACATATAGAAAAGGGCAAAAAAGGTTTTAGTCATACAAATACAAATACAAATAATTGAGCGAGAGACTCATTTTTACTCTTTTGGCGAGTACCTCTGTTTTTTTTGTCTGTTACTAACCGATACATAGGTCGCACCGTTAATTTTGCACATTATGTAAATACCAGATTTTCTGTTTGCACACTCTAATATTTTTGAAATACGTTCATTGGTTAAATTTAAAGTAAATATCTCCTGATTGGTTGAAAAATCCAACTGGTCTTCAATAGATCTGATCAAACTCATATTTTGCAAAATTGTGTAATACGTAGGTACGTGTGCATAATTTCAGGTCGATTAGTTGAACGATTTGACCTGGGCAGTAAACACAAAAAATAAAAAATAAAATACAAACACGGAGGAAGTGCAGTAAGAGTTATATACTTGAGTATAAAAGGGGTTTATATACTCAAGGGTACTACGCTCAATCAGGCAAGAAGCAATAAAAAGCAGGTGTTGCACGTATCGGTGCTCGCTCACAACGCAATTCAACTTACACCGTAGAACGTTTGCGCTGCCATGGGAACACAGCCAGCTACTCTGACGATGACCGGCTGATTGGCTCTTGACATCATGATCCTCATGTCTTGCTTGAAGCTCGCAGACGCTTCCAACCAATCACAGCCGAAGATGGCGTCCCTCACCAGCGAGCTCTGTAACATGGGGTAACTAGAGAGCCTAGATTGAAACATTCAAGGCTCTATACAAGCTCGTAATCATCAAACCATGTTCGCTCTCCTCGCAATTCTCTCGTCTCCTTACCAAAATCATTCCATTACATCCCGTCCATCACCATCATTCCTGCGCTCATTCCTTTCCCTTTTTCTATTATTCACCAGTTCGTTGATATCCACCACAACACACCAACTTTCCAATTATCCTAGATTAAGATATATCTCTCATTTATTCATTTCTTACACTATCAAGCCTAGTTTTAACCCCACTAATTGAGCGAGCGTAGCGAGCGTCACCACGGTACTCTTATGGCACTTTCTCTGTGTGTTTTTTTTTGTATGTTTGTTTTTGTTTTTTTTGTCTGCACTGCCCAGATCAAACCGCACAACCAATCGATCTGAAATTTGCCCACGTACTAACGTAATCTATGCGGTCTCTGGGATCGTTTTTGAAAGGGATCCTGTGATTGGTTCAATTTTTAAAAAAAATATCTTTCGATTGGTTGGTCCGTTCAATTTGAAATTTTGAGAAGTCATTACGATCAACATATTGCCCAATCAAACAAAAATTCATCCAAATCCTCCCATTGGCTAAAATTTAAAAAAATATTTCACGTGTTTTTTTGAAATTTAAACTAGAACCGTATGACCGATCAACTTAAAACTTTGCATGGTCATTGGGACCAACATTATCTGTATTTTTGACTACTTTCAGACTAATCTGTGTTTAAATCCAAAAGTAATTGACATTTTACGGACATTTTGCGTGTTAGCTGTCAAATTTCTCGAAAATGTTGATCACGGCTACTTTGACTCTTCAGTTCTAATCCAAGGTAGTTGAGCAAAAACTTTTAAACGCATATGAAACTAATAATGACCGTTCAACCATGAATTAATACACCTATACAGGGATAGATAACTTCGCGTTTCATTTGAACTATCCGGTTCACCTTAGCCTTCTTAACATTTCTACTTTCGTTTTCACGCAGTTTTCATGCATGCTTTAAAAGTAATATAAACCACAGCTTTCTGAAAGTCACTTCATTGAAACAGCTGATACAAAAATGTTTTGACATATTTTATGTGCTTTTGTCGTATATATTGTAATTTCTTTAATTGTTTCTTCATCCGTAAAATAACTGACAATACTGTGAATACTCCCACGCCAAAGAAGAAGAATCAGTGTTTATTTAATTGCCCATGAAGCAGAGATTAAATATGTAAATTAGCAAGACATCAGAATGAAACTATTCAATTTTTCCGTCCATATTTAAGAATCTGAAAACCCGCCTTCGTGTTGACATGGCTTTCTCTGTACATAAGCTGTTTATTAAGGTTTGTCTGGTTTAATTAAGTCGATATTGTATTATCGCTCCTATATACATCATGTTTTGGTAATATATTCCCAAGTAGCACAAAATCATGGCCCATTAATGGCCCACTACCGGCTAGCCATGACTAAAGTCATGGCCCTTTAGCGGCAGCCACGAGTGGTTCACCTAGTGAATTTGACAGTGCTGCCATGAGTTTGCCATGAGTCGTGGCTAGACGGGGGGAAACTAGTCAAGGGCCACTAGTGGCTGGCCGGGAGTTTTCCTTGAGAGAGAATTGACTCTGAACCAACGGCAAACATCTGGCTGGCCGCCAGTGGTCCATGAGTGGCTGGCCTGGAGTTTTCCACGAGTGGCAAACTACCGGCTGGCCGGCAATGAGCCATGAATGGCAAACCATTGGCTGGCCGGCAATGGACCATGAGTGGCCCACGAGTGGGCATTGTTTTTCAGGTAAAATGACGGTTACAAACTGTTATGGAATTTGAAAATACAAAAAGATTATTAATTACTACAGTTTAATTAACATCCGTATGCATTTTTAGACCACATATCTGTTGAGAAATGGACAATTGCAATTAACATAGGTACGAATTTAAATTATTTTGCTGTCATGAAGATTCTCGGTGACGATCTCTAGGGTGACGATCAGGCGGCTAACGCACTCGGCCACGGCGACGGATGTGATTTAGAGCGCTGAAACGCCTATACCTACAGTTTGCCCTGGGTAGTGGGTTCCCTCCCGCTACCTCTTGCAATTATATTTGAAACCGGTGTTGAACTACAATCCGGATTGTGCTTTTACCAAACGCTCGATGTCTTTTATATAGTGGAGTAGATGTAGTATTTTGGATATACTTATTATGAAGACAACAAGTTGAAATTTAGGTGTTGAAGCAAAATAAATATGACCAATGTTAAACAATCACAGTATACACTCAGTATACAAAAACAGTAAAACAGTAACAGTAAAACAAGAAACAAGTAACAAACCCCAGTAACAAACAAGTAACAAGTAACAGTAAAACAAAAACAGTAAAACAGTATACAAAATTGCAATATAGTTTCGTTTTGATCCGAAGCTTTTCAAAGAATAATCTCAGATCAGTAAAACTTAATTGTATATAGGTTAATACAAACTTAAAATTTGGCGCCGAATCCTCGGGACGACTTGTGTAACGGTTTTTTGCACAATCATGGCCCACTCATGGCCCACTTGTAGCTAGCCATGAGTTTTCCATCACTACGCTGCACAGTCATGGCCCACTCATGGCACACTAGTGGCTAGCCATGCATGGCTTATTGAAGGCAAGATACTCATGGCCCACTAGTGGCTAGCCATGAGTTTTCCATCACTACGCTGCACAGTCATGGCCCACTCATGGCACACTAGTGGCTAGCCATGCACGGCTTATTGAAGGCAAGACGCTCATGGCCCACTAGTGGCTAGCCATGAGTTTTCCATCACTACGCTGCACAGTCATGGCCCACTCATGGCACACTAGTGGCTAGCCATGCATGGCTTATTGAAGGCAAGACACTCAAGGCCCACAAGTGGCTAGCCATGAGTTTTCCATCACTACGCTGCACAGTCATGGCCCACTCATGGCACACTAGTGGCTAGCCATGGCATGGCTTATTGAAGGCAAGACACTCAAGGCCCACTAGTGGCTAGCCATGAGTTTTCCATCACTACGCTGCACAGTCATGGCCCACTCATTGCACACTAGTGGCTAGCCATGCATGGCTTATTGAAGGCAAGACGCTCATGGCCCACTAGTGGCTAGCCATGAGTTTTCCATCACTACGCTGCACAGTCATGGCCCACTCATGGCACACTAGTGGCTAGCCATGCATGGCTTATTGAAGGCAAGACGCTCATGGCCCACTAGTGGCTAGCCATGAGTTTTCCATCACTACGCTGCACAGTCATGGCCCACTCATGGCACACTAGTGGCTAGCCATGCATGGCTTATTGAAGGCAAGACACTCATGGCCCACTAGTGGCTAGCCATGAGATTTTAATTGTGATGGCGAAACTCTCATGGCCCATGCATGGCCCATGAACGGCTAGCCACACATGACTGGCCAGCAGTTAGCCACTCATGGCCCATGGATTTAGCAAAATCTTGTGTTACTTGGGTTGGTGTAGGCATTGTGTCAGCTTGACAAGAAAACTCATACTATTTGGCTTTTAGTGGTCGGCCATGTTTTATTTCTCTGAATTTTATTTGAAAACAGGACACGGATAGGGACTGTCGTTTAGCATGTAATTGATACGGCGTTATCTATCCCTGTATAGGTGTATTCGTTCATGGTTCAACAGATCGATCTGATATTGTGTACAAACACTAATATCATATGAATGGTCCCAGGTATATTTTTTGAAAGAGATTCTGTGATTTTTTAATATTTACTGGGAACGTAGTTCAATTATAAAGGTTCAATCGATCAACTTAAAACTTTGCAAGGTTATTGGGACTAATATTTGAATGATATTTGGAGATTTTTAAACAAGTCTGTGAAAAATTCAAGAATTATTGGCTTTTAATAATATTTTTGATAGACGCAGAATTTCGGTTCGAGGTGTTGCGCGTATCCGTGCTCGCTCATCAACGCGTTTCACGACTGTGGTCTGCAACTCAATCAGCCTATTTCACTTGTAGAACGATCCTCGGGGAACTGTCACCTTAGCGCGGTGGTGGGGTTTGTGTTGGCCAATTATAGCATATGCTCATGTGTAATCCATGACGGACAGGTCAGTAGTGAGGTCCAGACAAAGAGCAGCCAGGGTCGACCTACCCATGCCCTCCCTCGAATTTACGGTCCCCTCGGGTCGGCCTCCCCCCTCGAGACGGAAGTCCCCCCCGAATCTGGTCCCACCGGCCGAACCCTCCCGCCCCCCTGTCCGTCACTATTCTGGCCTGGCCTTCCCACCAGTACTGAACTTCCCAGGACTGGGCCCTTTATTCTACCCTTACCCATCTCCCTTTATGATGAACAAAACAAAATATCTGATTTGCGCAAAATGACCTCGTTGTCGACGTGCCATTAAACCACACTAATATAAAATGTAAACCGATGTACATTCACCTCCTCTGCTATCTGATCACACAAGTAACACATGAGGAAAAGTTCCAGCAGACATCCCACAAGAAGTGCCAAGTATGAAGTCTCCTTATCTGTCCAAGCTGGAACCTGAAACACAGCATGATTTGGTTCAGAAATATTTAGACTGACTTTGAATTAATCTGTGCATTAGAAAAACTTCATACCAAAACCAAATACAAACTCATGACTCCAATGCCAATTAGATTGCACACGAACTGGGTCATCAAAACCAACTGCAATTCCTTCTCAATCCGTTGAATATATCTAAAATTAAAACAAATATACATTATTTGAAAGTAGGTAGGTTTTAGGAAACTCCTACACAGGCGCGTAGGAACTTCATTTTGAGTGGGGGGGTCAACATTATCGGGATCAATGAATGTGAGGAAAAGTAGTCGCCGTTACAAGGGTGTCTGGGGGCCCGCACCCCAAATTGCCCCGCAGGACTTTTTTTGAATTTTTGATACAAAAGAATCGAATTTGAAGCTATTTTTGCATACTTTTCAAAGAAATGTACAATGTGTGAAATGCAATATTCTCTAAAACAAATTTAGAGATTTAGAGATTTAGAGATTGGGGCCCATTGGCCCCGCAGGGAATTTTTTGGGTTTTTGATATAAAATAATCTAGTTTACAGCTATTTTGGCATACTTTTCAAAGAAATTTAAAATTTATGAAATGCAATATCCTTTGGAAACGACAAATGAAATATAATCTGTAAGTAATTTTTTGTTTTTATAGAATCCCCATTGGCCCCGCAGGGAATTTTTTCAGTTTTTGATACAAAAGAATAAATTTGAAGCTATTTTGGCATCCTTTTCAAAGAAATTTAAAATGTATGATATGCAATATTCTTGGGAAACTTGAGACAAAATGCATAACAATCTGTACATTTTGTTATTCGATTAAATCCCTAATGGCCCCGCAGGGAATTTTTTGAATTTCTAGTAAAAGAGAATCGTTATGAATCGATTTTGGAATTCCTTTGAAAACGGTTGCAATAACCAATAAGCAATAAGAAAAATCTGTATATGTTTTGGTATCATACGATGATAGGATGATCCTCAATCATGAGGATAATCCCAGCAAACAAGGTACATGCCTGGCACCTCCCTGGCACATCCCAGTTAGACCATTTGGGATATGGCATTTGGGAGCTCCCTGTTACATGGCGGGGACCTCCCAAATGTTCAAACTACTTAGAAAATGAGTTTGAACATTTGGGATGTCCTCGCCATGTAACAGGGAGCTCCCAAATGTTCAAACCTTATCGAGAGGAATGTGGTGGCATTTGGGAGGTCCCTGTTACATGGCGAGGACCTCCCAAATGTTCAAACTCATTTTGTAAGTTAGTTTGAACATTTGGGAGGTGCCAGGGATGTGCCAGGGATGTGCCAGGCATGTGCCAGGGATGTGCCAGGCATATGCCAGTTTCATCCCAGGGAGCTGCCTGGCACATCCCTGTTACATGGCGGGGACCTCCCAAATGTTCAAACTCATTTTGTAAGTAGTTTGAACATTTGGGAGGTCCCCGCCATGTAACAGGGATGTGCCAGGCAGCTCCCTGGGATGAAACTGGCATATGCCTGGCACATGCCTGGCACATCCCTGTTACATGGCGGGGACCTCCCAAATGTTCAAACTCATTTTGTAAGTTAGTTTGAACATTTGGGAGGTCCCCGCCATGTAACAGGGATGTGCCAGGCATGTGCCAGGGACGTGCCAGGCATATGCCAGTTTCATCCCAGGGAGCTGCCTGGCACATCCCTGTTACATGGCGGGGACCTCCCAAATGTTCAAACTAACTTACAAAATGAGTTTGAACATTTGGGAGGTCCCCGCCATGTAACAGGGATGTGCCAGGCATGTGCCAGGGACGTGCCAGGCATATGCCAGTTTCATCCCAGGGAGCTGCCTGGCACATCCCTGTTACATGGCGGGGACCTCCAAATGTTCAAACTCATTTTGTAAGTTAGTTTGAATATTTGTGAGGTACTGCCATACTATAGGTACTTGTTAAAATAACAAGTAGCTAGATAATTCTAAAATTAGTTTGCTATAAGAACTAAGCATAACCTAAACTTAATTAGGTAATACCTATTCACCTCGAACTTCAAGGTTTTATTTTTTTGCCTGGGGCTTAACGTCGCACTGTTCTGCAGCGAGGCTAATGGCGACGGAAAAAAGGTTTTATATATTTGCAAGGAAGGAAAATAGATAGAAGTAGATAGCACTCCATTGCACCATGGAGTCTTTTTCTGATTTCGTCGTGACCGGCGTAATTCATTCAGCGTAAATCTTATAATAGAAGTGAAATGAATTCGATCGCGAGGAGAGAAGAGAGGCGCTCCAGCTGGGGCCTATTCTCGAGTTGATACCGCATGTGAAAATGAGACTAGATGCGATACCAAGGGAAATCTTTTGTTTTATCAAAGATAAAGTAATGTGCTCATTTCCGCATGGTGAACATTTTCAACAAACTCGAGATTAGGAACCCATTTTTACATAACATTCTTAAATTTTTATATATTATAATAACATAACTATAGTGAACTAGTAATGTTATTCCTTCGTCGTAATAGCCCAGTGTTTGTATTACTATAAGTATAGTGATAACACTAGAAGTGCCAATCCCAGGCTAACATTGATTTATTTAAAAATAATACATTTTAATTTGCCTATTAGTTTAACTTCATATTAATTTTGTGGATCAATTATTTACGTGAGCATAACAGCCGCAACCTATCTCCTTTCAAATGCTCGTTTCAACTACCTATGTTTCAACGCACCAAACCTTCAGCTGCCATCGTGGTCCCTTGGATAGCGCGTCTGCCTGCCACCTGGAGGTCCTGCCATCGAAATCACGTCTAATCCATTTGCGTTTTATTTCAGATTCTATTCGCAATTGTAATAATCTCTGTGAATATCTTGTCGTAATGTAATTATGATGAAAACCCGTGTAGATATCGCAATTATAGTTTACTTTTTACAGTTTAAATTCAAAATAACCGTTAATTTTAGGCAGCTGAACTCGCTGGAATGTGCCAGAGATGTACCTGGGAGGTGCCAGGCAGCGAGAATTGAATTGCAGTTAAGTTCGTAAATGGGGTTAAAAATTAACCAATGAGAAACGAGTGCAGTCGACCGCTATCATACTTAATTGAATGTAAAATGCTTCCACACCTCTAGGTCACTTATTTCGCTTTTGCTTAACTCCATTTCAATTATTTAAATATACATTATCTTCATGTAACATCAATTGAAAGAAAATTGAAAAAGAAGGCAATGACATTTCATTAATCAAATTAAACAGCTGAGCAAAGACAATGACATTTCATAATAGCTGATCAGCTCAGCAAGATCGACGTCATGATTGTGAGTGACGTTTTACCACCCTTACTCCTTGGCTGAAAAATAACTCCATTTACGAACTTAACTGCAATTCAATTCTCGCTGCCAGGCAGCTGCTGGGATGTGCCAGGCAGCTCCCAGAGATGTGCCAGGCAGCTGCTGGGATGTGCCAGGCAGCTCCCAGAGATGTGCCAGGCACCTGCTGGGATGTGCCAGGCACCTGCTGGGATGTGCCAGGCAGCTCCCAGAGATTTGCCAGGCACCTGCTGGGATGTGCCAGGCAGCTCCCATGGACATGTGCCAGGCAGCTCCCAGACATGTGCCAGGCAGCTACCTTGGGAGGTGCCTGGCATCCCGTTGTCCAGTCATAGTTACATGCCTGGCACCTCCCTGGCATGTAACTGGCAAATCTCATGGGAGCTGCCTGGCATGTAACAGTGTTTGCTGGGATCAGTTGGACAAGAACTCATTTGTAAATGAATTATTGTCTCATTGGATAATACCTCTGTTCAATTAGTTGTGCAAAACTTGGGAAAATTTTGAGAATTCAACCTCATAATGGAGCAAATCTGTGCATTTTTGGATCTTTTTATCAACATTTTTGTATATGTGGGGGTGATATCTGGGGGTGTCAAGATGAAAAGTGGGGGGGTCATTGACCCCCACTCCCCCCCCCCCCTTCCTACGCGCCTGCTCCTACAATTGACGTAATGTTGGTATAAAGTAAGACAAAATGTTACATTCTTTTTTGTAACAACTCTTTAATTGTGACCAGACTTATTGAAATTCCATATTCAACATCTTTCTTACCCTTAAGGGCCGAATTTTGTATACCTCTTGCTAAAGTTAGCTTCCGGATAAAGTTCTTGATAGCGTTAGCAAACGTCTTTCAACTTCTTTTAGCTAGAGGATGAAATCAATGTAAAATTAGGTGCTTGCTAACTTTATCCGTTAGCTAGCTATCAAGAACTTTAGCAAGAGGTACAAAGACCGGCCCTAAGTAGGCCTTTATTTGCAGTTACGTAGTAGTGGTGCAAAACGTAACCTGGTGAGTTCAACATGGCTTCGTACGCACTCCTTCAACAGCCTTTCCATTTCGAGGTCAACTTCTTTCAGGTTAAGACCTTCACAACTCAATCCCGAAGTTCCCTGGAGATATTTCTTTGTCTGAGGTAAAAGTGAACAAGAAATCTCGCTCCATTTCCTTGCCCCTCTGTTTCCGTCGCTTGTGATGTTTTGTACTCTTGCGTTCAATCTCATCACAGCAATCTCCTTGATATTGATCATCGAGTGACGAAGTATTTTGAATTGACTGATGATCTGCATTAGCATTGTGAATATAAAACAATCGACATAAGCTATAAATGAATTGATCATTGTGGACATAATTGCTTGCCAAATTAGAGTTAACTCAAAATTTGGTGAAGTCGTTTCGTCGTAAGGGTACCAACTGCTGAAAGAGACATTAGAAATATTCTAGGTTACTGCATTTTAATTTTATGATGAATTTTATAATGATCTCTTCGAAAACAAGGGAAGACATCAAAGTTCCATTTCTTAGTTTGGAGATTAATTAATAAAAACTTCGTTGGACTTTCACAAACTGTTTTATTTATTCATAAATGAATAAGTCCAACGAAGTTTTTATTAAGGGAAGATATTTCCATTTTTGTATAAGTAATTATTTTTGATCATATATTATTTTAAAATGAGTCGCTTTATTTCTCAGGGTGAAAAATGTCTCCCTTAGCTATATGTATCAGATTGCCTTATCAGATTGCATCTGAAGAAATATTCGCCTCTATCGACAATCTTCTTTCTTCCTCTTTCTTCCACTACCTTACCTTTCCTCTTATCCACTTTATGAATTTAAGTGAATAATATAGGATTAGAATTTTATAATCTAAGAAACTGATTGCAACTTACTTCCTCAAAAGCTTTCTCTGTAACCAACACCCAGATAACTGGGATACGATGTAATAAACGGTAAAGATATGAGAGAAAAAGATATACATTTTCACAATCATTTTACTGTCTCTTAGAGTCGTCGTCAATACAGTCTTCTCCCATTTCGCTCCTTGCATTCCCTTGTTGAACATTGCTTCGAGGTCGTCTACCAACTCCTGAAAGCCGGAACTCTTCCACATCAAGCAGCCGACTTTGACAAGCACCATTGAACACGCGAATACCATGACGATTGCTTCGAGCAGAAACAATATGTCTTGGTGGTAGTAAATTGTCATGAAGTGTTCCACGAGCAAACCATATGCACAACCGACAAGGAGAAGCCGAGGAATGACGTATCTTAGGATACGCAATATCAAGTATTCTTTCTCATTTCTTGAAGTCCAAATCCCTGAAATAAGTTTCCTATAAGGGTTCGTCAAAGGCCGGTTTATAATAAGATACTATCATCAAATGAGTCAGAGCTAGGAAGGTTTTGGCTAGGACACGTTTGGACTTTCCAATATCTGGGAAACAATGGACATTCATTCACTGTGTGAAAGTAATGGCGTTTTCCACTGGCTGCACAGGGCTGCACTAGTTTTGCTCTCTGTTTGAAATTTGCATTGAATGTTGTATAGTGACGTCATTTCAGTGCAACCCTGGTGCAGCCCAGTGCAGCCAGTGGAAAAAACCATAAATTAACCGCAAGAATGAAGGCGTTAGAGGGCTAACGCCCCGATTTTTTATTGAGCGAGCGTCTCCTTTTGGCTCTTTTGGCACGGACCTCTGTTTTTTTTTTTTTTTTTTTTTTCTGTTACTGACGATATACAAGTCACAGTTTTTCTTTGATCAAGCTGAAAATTTGCACACATGTACTGACCATTTCCGGGCGTTGCAGACTCTAATTTTTTTGAAATCCCCTGATTGGTTCAAATTTAAAAAAAATTATCTTTCGATTGGTTGGTTTGATCAATTTGAAATTTAGCAAAGTCAATGCAAACAACATTGTACCCAATCATAATAAATTTCAGCCAAATCCTCCCATTGGTTCAAATTTGAAACCATTTTTCCTGTGATTTTTGACATTTAAACTAGAACCGATTGACCGACCAACTAAAAACTTCGCATGGTCATTGGTACCAACATTTAAGGTATTTTTGCCAATTTTCAGTAAAATCTGTCGTTATTTTCAAAAGTTTTAGTAATTTTAGGGACATTTTGCGTGTTGGCTGTCAAATTCACGGCGACTTCGAATCTTCAGTTCAAGGCAAGGTAGTTAGAGCAGAAAGTTTCAAACGAAATGAAACTAATAATGACCGTTCAACAGATTGATCTGATATTGTGTACACACTAATATCATATGATTTGAGTGGTCCCAGGTATATTTTTTTTAAAGAGATCCTGTGATTTTTGAATATTAACAAGGAACAGTTCAATCATAAAGGTTGATACTAACATTTTAGGAATATTTAGAGATTTTTATTCAAGTCTGACGAAATCCAAGAATTATTGGCTTTTAATGATATTTTCGATAGACAGAATTTCGGTTCGAGGTGTTCTGCGTATCCGTGCTCGCTCATCAACGCGTTACTCAGAGCGTTTTCCTATTTTATTTATTCACGTTTTGATTGAATCTGGGGCGAGGAAATAGCGCCTTTTTCTATCCAAATCGCTGTATAATACCTCAAATTAGGAACCCTATCATTTTCATATGGGAAATCTATACCTATCAACCACACTATTAAAAATACTACAGTTATTATTGTCTTGACACAAGTTACGACATTTTCATATTCCTTTGTATTGAATATGACCCCGCGGCGCGCCCTGGAAGCTTGCGCTACAAGCGAGGCTACAAGCTCTAGCCTAACACTGCTCTGACCTCGCTGCTCGACTCAATATAGACTCACCCACGGATTGGAATATGTTCTCATTCAGATCGAAACAGCTCTCCCCCTCCTCCACGTTGTTCATTTGTTTCAGATACGTCAACATCTTCGCCCAGAGCTGAGCCGCTGCTTGAAAGTCGAGTCCCATTCTTCAGTTCAGCAGCGCCAGAAACTTCGAGCTCAGCCAAGATGGCTTCCGGCTTAGCTTTGTTGCGTGCTGAGTAGCGGTTCTAGGTGTAGTTTGTATTCTATAAAAATAAATAAATTTTTACCCACTAAAAATGAAAATTACATACTACTTACAAGTTAGAAACGTCAAATCTTACAAATAATATATAAACAACATGCACATGGTATTGATTGTTTAGAGAGTACTAGAGAAGATCGATGTAAGTTCATTTGAAACTAAACTTATTCGATGACGAACTCGTATGAAAAGTTAAATTCTGCTTTTGCATTGACAAACTCAGTTTAAATGTTCATTTTTAAAGAAATATGAAAGTCCCTTTTTTAATTTTAAATATCAACACTAAAAATTATGACAAATACACATTTCACCCTATAAAAAGTTAACATTTTCATTCATAAAAATTATCAAATTGAAATTTCATGTGACATTTTGGCGGGAATATCCATGTGTGACGTATGTGAGCCCGGTGATGTAATTTCTAAACCCAAAACAATGTGTTACCATGGTGAATACATTGTTGCCATAACAATGCTGAGCCCCATGACGTCATGCCGATATTATTGTTTTAAAACAATGTGAATATATTTTATAATGCAGAGATTTCTATCAATCTTTATGCATCAATTACTTAAAACTATTCATCCCACAATAATTATGTTTTGTTAGACATGTGTACTTTCAATATTTCACTTTTTTTACCATTCAACTCTGCCTTGCCAGTTGCTGCCGTTGGGCCAGAGAGACTGCGGTGTTTGGGGGTTAGTGTGACGACCTCCCTCCACCTGTTATCAGTCTCTCGACGGCGCGGGTTGTGGAGGCCCGTGCTGTGAATGTTACACCGTCCTTCGGAAGGGACGTTAAGCCGTTGGTCCCCTTGGTATCTTTCGTCAGGAGTAGGCTACATGCCGGTACCGGGTTTCAAATACTCCCTTTTCATTCTCACTAATAGAGCCTCGGCTCTGTTAAGAATAGACCTAATAATAAATAAAATAAAAAAGCTCATATAAATCACTATAAGAATACAAATGTATCTCATTTTCTCAAAAATGGACTTGCCAGTGGCGTAACTTCATATTTAACCCTCCCTCCCCCCTACTTTTTTAATTACCGTATCAATCATTACAAATATATGCATTTTACAATTGACCAATGTAGATCTCCTCCCCCTACAACGTCATCAACACAGTTCTGAAAAAAAATCAAAATCATAATCAAAAATGGCCGACAATGTGTACACATAACATTAATTCAATAAAGTAGATATCTTACAGAATTTAATAGTTTTACAGTCTACAAATTGCAATTAATTTAATTTTCTTCTTAAAAGAGAGAGGTCTCGTTTTAAGTTGACTAAACACTCCACTGACAGACGACATTGCCATGTAAAATGCTTTGGCAACATGCTTTTTTCAAAATTACATTTTTTCGTTGTGCCGTACACACGAAAAGTGCAGCCGAAAGAATTAGATGAGGAGAAGAAGGCGATTTATGTACCTATACAATAGGCTACTTCAAAGAAAAGTACAATTTAGTCGATATTGAGGTGATAGGGCTGTGGGTTGGGGCCAAGGGGTTGGGGCTAGAAGTACTATTTCTGATTTCTTTTCTAGATTTTGTAGACGTTTTAAGTTATATAGGAAGATAATTTATAGTATAGTTTCGTTGGCCCTCAAAGGTTCGATTCAAATTTTTAGGAATAATTGTTATAATACCGTAGTTGTTAGTTATAGTATTAGGTATCATTTTTCAATTATGGTAATTTTAATTTTTCTGTATAACCTTTTAATTTTAATTTTAAACAACTTCATAATTAATTTAATGTATTGTATGTTGATAGTTATTCTGTGTTTGTACAACCTTTGTTAATAAGGCAGACTTTATTTCTGTGAATAAAGATATATATATTAAAAATATAATTATTGTGTGTGTTTTAAGCGATATATTAAACACTTGTGAGACATTTCTTTTGATATTTCTGAATTTCATTTGTCACAATCTCAAATTTCGCGCTGCAGAACCGTGTGAAGTTAAGCACCGGACAATTTTTTTTTTCAAGAACCCTACAGTTGCCATGGTAAAAATTTTGTTTTTCATAAGGCAACGCCCACCGTCATTGGTCAATTAAAACACCGAAAACTATTTAAAAAATAATCGAAGATTTAGATTGAGAAAATTATTGAGAATTCATTGACGCTCATAAGAAAACCCTTTGAGAAAAGAATGACACATTGTCTAAACAGAGTCAAGTACTAAATCATTGCATTTCCTCAATATTTGACATTATACGAATTAGCGAGCTAGCATCAAGAGATCTATATGCAATGTTCGATGGTTATATTTGTATGACTCGGTAAGAGTACCAAATACCAAGAAAATTCGGTAGAGCTCTGTTGGCATTGCATTGCTATCTTCTTTTAAAACGAAGATTAAATACTTTGGTGTACCGAATGATTTAATAAAAACAGCTATCTACTTTTGGAACTAACATCAGTACTACTCAAAAAACGTGAAAACAAATAGAAACTCTGTTGTTGTTTAAATAATTATTCTTCGTTATCACGTCGTATTGTAGAAACTTTAGTTCGTATACTAAAATGCAAAGTCACTATTCCAATATGTTATTGGCTATTCTTCACAAATCGTAAACTAAAAATATCTTATGTCTGTTAGTACCTACAAGGGAACCACGAGAGACCACAAGAAAGGGGAGAATCTACACAAAAGGCTTCATTTTGTTTGGATATCCGAATAGCAGTAGAAAGGCTTAACCATTCAAGTTCAAAGACTTTAAAGTACCTATTTGACAACAAAACTACACAATAAAGTTGATGTCATAATAAAATACACCTAGTGGAGCGGTCGCTTCACCCAGCCAAGTCGTACTGTACACTCAAAGTCACTCAACATACCGTTACTGCCTAATAAACTGAGGAGCAGACAACCACTTTTACTGTAAGCAACAACATAGCATTTTCAGCCTAATGGATAATAAAATTGGAAAATCTCACATTGTTGTGAAATATCTGAATTTCGAGCTATGGCCCACCCCACAACATATACCAAATTTGGGAACAATAGGTTATGCCATTTGCGAGCTAGAGGGCCGTGAAAACGTTGAAATTACATCACTTTGATCTTCTTTAGATGATTCAGATATCACGAAACACCGCTATCACCGCCACAGCCTAAACGGCTGAGCCGATCGATCTGAAAGTTTTACCACATGTGCACTTTTGGCGTCTGAGGTGCCTTTTTATAAAACCAACCGGAAGCCGCCATTTTGAAACCAGAAGTGACGTCATATCTCAAAAACGACTAGACCTATCGGAATGAAACTAGCGCCAAATGATTCAGACGGCCATCTATGTGGAATATCAATATTTGAAATAGAAATTTACTATTACCGAAACCGGAAATGACGTCATAAAAATGAAAAACATACTCTCTTCATGCTATAAAAATACATTTTCAGAAGGCTTATAATTATACTTAACATATAAAAACAAATTCTAGGTGGCAGTTATTTCTTCCGCCATTTTGAAAAACGGAAGTGATGCCATATCTCGAAAACGGATGGGCCGATTGGAATGATGCTTTCGCAATTCTTCATGGAATATCATCTTAAGCATATATTTAGTACCAAACACAATTTTTCGTAGTAACCAATTCGGAAATAGCGTTTTTTTTTAAGGAATCAGTAATTGTTGCTCCAATATGTGTTACAAGTTGTGTAAATAAACTAAAAAAGGAGTGATATCCCCATAAAAAACACTCCGTGTAAAAATACCAGCCAAGTCTCTTCAACTGTAAAAAAAATAGAAGAAATCTAAAAATTCAGCACTGAAAAGTATAGTGTTATCAAAAAAATGGGCCAAGTCAAAACTTAATTTGAAAAACCAAAATATGCTTGGCGCATTGTTTTTAAGGGCATTATAGGTATATTATATATATTTAGGTACATTTGATTTTGCATATGCTTCTTAACTATTTATATACACGATGCGCCAAGTGTATTTTGGTTTTTCAAATTAAGTTTTGACTTGGCCCATTTTTTGATATCACTACTTTTCAGTGCTGAATTTTTAGATTTCTTCTATTTTTTACAGTTGAAGAAACTTGGCTGGTATTTTTACACGGAGTGTTTTTTTTTATGGGGATAATAAATACACGAAAACACAACTACTATATTATGATAGATATATTAGATTGACATAAGAGAATGAACTCAAACACTTCACACATTTATCGTATGATTTGTCTCATTGGGTTTGTTACACAACGTTATTATTATTATTATACACATTCTTTGGCGCACTTACTTACTAAACAATATTGCTATTGTGAATATCATCATGAGCCATGTGTTGATAAAGTGTTACGTTGAATGTATTTGTACTAATGACTTGCAGTTTAAGGTAAGACTGTGCGAGGAACGAGCGACTGGCTGGGCTGTACTAACTTACAAGAGTTGATGAGATGTTATCATGTAAGTTAACTTTCACCTAATATGGAAGTCGCACATATTTCTTGGTTAACTCACTATTTTTACACTCAATAATGTAATTCATAAATGTTATATTTAAATTCAGGGGACATTTTGACTGGAAAACGATATTACTGTCCATAGTGATGTCTTGCCATTTTTATCAACCAACAATGATGTTGCCATCCCATGGCTACAATAAGATGACTCCCATGTTTGCTCCCTATGGGTTACACGGTGTGCGCTAGGACATTTTCATTTTAAAACCAATCAGTGGGTTTCGAAAATAAAATTCGGTATGCTAGTTCTTTAATAAATGTTTGTTTACAATTTTCAGCTGATCGTAGAAACGTTTCTGAAGACGCTCGCTCTACTCTTTCAATTAGTCACTGCACACCTGATCTTTACTGCCAATCGATCAAAACAAAATCTTAAGTGAACACCTTCAACCAACATCTTCAATAATCAAAATTTCAGTGACACATCAGAAATGCTGTTTGTGGTACAATTCATCTTCGTATTTGCAATGAGTGTGCGAAGCGAGCAGAAGGTAAGATCTTCACTCATGAAAACACTCATGTATAATTGTCATGTTCGTAGATGTCAAAGCGCATGGTGGTTCCCTGGTAGTAGTAAAGGTGAACCCCCCAAGCTCAATTAATTCAATCCATAACAATAAAGACCTACCTAATTAACTATTGAGTATGTATGTAAAGTATAGGTCCATTCACTCAAGGTAATTTGTCGTACTAAGATGTAAGATAATTGGTCCTATTTATACTTCAGAAACTGGGACCAGATTCACAAAATCCTATTATTTCCTTACGTATTCTTTTGTAGCCATTATCTTTCATAACATGGGTTTCTGGGTTATTTAGGTACTAGATGCCTATGTTATTTTTATTTTTATCAAATCATCTGTTTTTTCAATGTTAATTTATTGTGCAGTGGCGCAACTCCACGTCGTAAATATTTACATAAAACTGAGGCAACAAGGGGTCCTAATCTAGAACTAAAATTCCCAATTCCACTGGATTTTAATTTCATTCAAAGTTAATCCTTATGGCCGAGGCCGGATTCCATCGGAATGGAATTGGGAACAGGAACCCAGGGGCCATATTCTGGAACATTTAAATTCCCAATTCCGATGGAATCTGATTCGGTGCAATGTTAATCCTTAAGGATGAACCTCGCCTTACGGATTTAATCCTTACGGCCATAAGGATTGACATTGCACTGAATCAGATTCCATCAGAATTGGGAAATTAAATGTTCTAGAATACGGCCCCAGGAGGCTTAATCAACGTTTTCCCAATTCCATTCCTATGGAATTCGATTCACGGCCATGTAGATTAACATTGCATGGAGATGGAGTAACTACCGGGTTGCTGGGCCGGCAAAATGTCAGGGGCCCAGGCATTAAAGTGGGGCACCACGGGCACCACTCAAATAAATCAGATTTCCATTATCTTTTCCATTTTTTTTTACTCAACGTGGTAGGTATACATAACCTCCAAAGTAGAGTAATAATTTGTATGTTGTGTGAATACCTAATTGAGATAAAGTTCAAGGTTCAAGTTTAGGCGAGCAAAGTTTTTGCAAAACTTAAAGGTGTGGTGCAAGAAATCCTTCGAATGATCGGTGAGTTTGAAAGCTATAATTCAATGTATTCAAATCTAACAAAAATATATTCTACGAGAGTGTGGAGGGGAAGGGGGCACCAGAAGAAAATTTGCCAGGGGCCCATGAATCTCTAGTTATACCACTGAAACGGAGTTACTGATCTGTCATTTAGGTAGAATTTAGGTACCTATAACCTCACTAATTGGCTCTAATTAAGCACTCATTCGATCTTAGATTGTTTTTGGAGGTGCCAGAGTAAAATTGTCATTCGTCCAACTTTACGGAGCACATATGGTATACGTAGACTATCATGAACTTTTACAATTTATGTTTCATCATAACTGACACAAAAATTTCGTCAGATACTGTGTACAGCCAACGCATTAAGTCGTGATCAAAGCCAATGATAAAACCAGTCTTGCAAATCACCCCTCTGTATACAAATATCTGTATTTTAGGCAACTTATACTACTTCTGTGTACGACTGGTAGTCGCGATAGGGGGTAAGTTTTATCACAACTAAATGCGTTGGCTATACCCCCCAAACATTGGCGTCCAGAAGGTCGCCAGAGGGATGTTTCCAGACCGAAAAACATTTCCACAGGGCAATGCCCCCCGGCCCCCATGAAAAGGGGGGGCAGGCAGAACTTTGACAACTTCCCCACCTCAAGCCCCGACCACCATGAAATCCTGTGGTCGCATGTGTCATCAAAAGTGTGAAAGTGATGCTTAATAACTTTGCACTAGGTACCCAATAGTTCATTCACTCTCGAATTACGTAATAACATCAACAGAATCCGCTTCAACATCCTCAGAATCTTGTAAACTTGAGTAAACTGTACTAATTGTTGCTGGAGCTTGTAAATGCAGTTCAAGTAACTTGCTAATGGGTGCTAAATAATTGTCACTTGGCAGAAGCCACATGGCCATATCTGGAGACCGCAAAGTTTTACTTTCCACTTGATCTGTTTGTACAGCGTGGCGCAAAAGTATTTTCCTAATTTATTTTCCAATAACTTCTGAAGAAAATTATAGAAACTTAATCTGTAGGTATTCCTGAATCTTCAAACTTTTATTGACATTATAGGTGTGGAAAATAACAGGGATTAAATGGAGACAATTTTCTTGCTAAAAAAGTGTTGTCAAAGTGTTCCTTTTATTCTAAAAAATGGTATCATATTGAGACTATATTATCAATATTTTGTCATTTCGCTTGCGGTTTTAGGAGCAAATATTCAGGGATCTTCTATAGGTATATCCCTGTGTTACATTATGGAGAAAAAGTGGAACGTCAATCAAAAATATCTAATTATTATTATTACATCATTTGGAGAATGGTGCATTAATTTTAATAATATACATTAAATAATAATTAATCATTTATATAAATAATATTCGGCCCTCTCCGTATGATATAGATAATTAGACATTCTTGATTGACGTTCCACTTTTTCTCCATAATGTAACACAGGGATATACCTAACTATATACAGATCCCTGAAAATATAATACATATATATATTTTTGCTGCTACCAGTAGCAATACAAGTCGCACTGTTTCACCGATCGAACTGACATTTTGCACACAATGTAAAGACAACCGTCTGCTTTCAGACCCTAATTTTTTACAATCCGTTCAGTGGTTAAAATTTAGATAAATATCTCCTGATAGGTTGAAAAATGAAAATGGTCTTGGATAAATCTGATCAAACTCATATTTTGCATGGTCATTACGATCAACAATGTCTCTTATTTTACAAATTCACATAACGTATGCACTTGCCACATATTGTCAATTTTAAGAGCTGTCAGAAATGAAGTATTGAAATTACTGTTTTTCACTGCAACTGAATCTGTTTGCTTTAGGTATCAGAGTGTTTCGATGCTATTTTTAAGTTTCAATGCCATTTATTTTCATGTTGATTGAGTGGATCATCATGTTTTCTGTGCGTTTGATACGGAATTCCGGTTCGAGAATTTGCACGTACCCTTGCTCGCTCATCAACGCATTATACTGAGCGTTTTCCTAGTTATTATCATACTCTAATATTGTATTCTTCAATGAGATCTGCCAAGTACATTTCCCAATCTCAAATAGAGCTGATTTGGTCTAGGAAAATTCTGACGTCTGACGTTCCCAATAGATCCAAAATCACCATCAGACTGTTAGTTGGACCAAAAATCTTAATTGTAATGAAAACTAAAACACATCACAGTTATCAAACATGAATCATCGTGATCTGGTCCACTGAACCATAACCTCAAATTGCTCACGGGTTGGCGGACCAGTTGTCAATAATGTCCACTATCAATTTGACCTCTGTCGCTAACTCCACCGGCTCAGGTAATTCCTGGATGATTCATCTGTGTTCATCAAACACAGGCAGGTAGACCGAGAAGCAAACACAAGAGGTGTGAGACGTGAGAAGTGTGTGAAGAGATTACTGATTAGTCATGCGCAGTCTACAGGTAGATGTTAGCTCTTCGACTTCAAGATGTTGCGTCAGCAGGTGTGGTGAGCTGGTGTCAAGGTTATGCTAATGTAGTAGACATGCTGGCGCCTAGCTGGCAATAGTCTGCGGATATCAAGTTGTTGTCCCCCTCCCACTTACTGACGGCTATTTTGCGTTTAGAATCGAAATAATTGACTAACTTTTATAGTGTAGAAATTATAAATAACGCCCTGTGGTTTAATGTGTCTTTTTTGTCTGGGGCTTAACGTCGCACTGTTCTGCAGCGAGGCTAATGGCGACGGATGAATGATTATGATGATGATTGGGAGATGATGGTGAAGAGTAGGTGAGCATGGAAGGTGGGAAGGAGGCGGTCGTGGCCTATTAGTAGGGTACTTTCCCAGCATTTGCCTGTCGACTGAGGGAAAACCACGAAAAAAACCCCAGTCAGGAAGGACGGTCGCGGGAATCGAAACCGGGCCTCCGGAATACAAGTTCAGAGCGTTACCTCTCAGACAACCTGTTCCGTTGGTTTAATGTGAGGTGAACCCCTGTTGTGGGTAGACGTTCAGTTCAGGCTCTTGTTTTTACAGTTTTGTGAAGAGAAAAGAGCAAAGATTCGTATAATTTTGTTGAGAAATTATATAAACTTTGAGGAGTTGGTTGGGGGCTGTTCCCCCAGACATCCAGCTCCCCCGTGATAGGCTCTTTTGCTCATGCTTACTTTTTTCGTGTATCTTCGTGAACCTTCGTGCCTCGTCTAACCGCACAAGAGCGGGGAGTAAAACGCACACAAAATTATTCAATTTCTTAGGTCCATTTAGTCCATTATTCAATGGACTTTTTGACCATTTCAATTCTACACATAAAACCTTTTTACATATCCGCAATTGATTGCACGTATTTTTGTGGTTATTCGTAGAAATGGCGACTGATGAATGATTATGATGATGAGTGGGAGATGATGAAGAAGATTAGGGAAGGATGGACAGTAGGAAGAGGTCGTGGCCTACTAGTAGATAACCTTCCCAGCATTTGCCGCTCGACTGAGGGAAACAACAAGAACCCTCAGTCAGAGGACTGACGCGATAATCGAACCCGATAAATAAAATCCATTCCCTGTAAAATTACTGAGCCAACTTATGAATATTAAAAACAGATAACATTTAACAGCAGGCAAACGCTAACTCAAGCGGCACAAAGTAAGTTATGTTGGTATTTCATCAAAGTGAAATAAACTTAAATAGCAATTGTTCTTCGTGGATTGAAGAGAAGTTTCAGTGCATGTTCAAAAGGAAGTATTCTAAAATCCAATATCACTAAATTATTTACATTCACCACTTTATGGTCAGAAAATTGATATTTTAAATTGTAATGACGTGCCAATTTGGAGGTGGAATTCTCATTGGAATGGATTTTATATCCGGTATCCAGAGCATTTGGCTGAACCAACTTGCTTTTCTCCGTGTGATTTACACACAGGGAGCCCTATTACTGAAAAAGTGACAAGTGACAAGTGACAAAAATCGACGACAACCTTGGTTTTCTCACTCAAGATGGTGGATTGCTATTCCCGAGATCTGAATTAGTCGCCTAGGTGAGAAAATGTCACTTTTATTTCTCACCTCCCATTACGGTAGTGACAACTCAAATTCACAAGCGAGAAGTGAAGAAATGGCGCTTGCCCTGTTTTTTATTCGTCGTAATCAACGAAGAAATCGGCAAGAACGAATTTATAATGTGCGTCGGGACGCTTTTGAGCTAACTGACAGAAGGTTCCGCGCAAGATTCCGCCTGCCTATAGTTCTTGCGCAACAGTTAATAGCCGATTTGGACGTGCAATTGGGTCCAACAAAACGCACGTCAAGCATTTCAAATGGCGCCAAGGTTTGTTCAACACTGTTTTCACTATATTTCAGCTCATTAAGTATTGTAATACAATTCCAAGTGGTAATTAAGAAGTAAACTTTACGCTGACATGTCAATTAATCATCAAGGAAGTACTCAACATGTCAAGTGAACGTCAGAATCATAACCTCAAACATGGTTAGTTCATCAATTTTGTCCACTGAATAGGTTGAATAACTATAATTTCTATTATTGTTAATTAATAGGTACTAGCCGCTCTGCGATTTTATGCCCGTGGAAGCCATCAGCTGGACGTGGCAGAAAATGAATTCTTAGGAATGAGCCAGCCTTCCATCAGCAACGCCATCAATGAAGTCAGCAAAGCCATTTGCCGAGTGCTTGTGCGGAGGTGGATAAAGCGGCCTTCCACCGAAGCTGAGAAAATGGCCACAAAGAGAAGGTAAGAATGTTCGTGAAGAACCTTACGTCTCGACTTCTCTGCTATACTGCTAGTCTTTGGTGTCATGATATCACCTAGTTTCGACCAATGAGCATTTAGGTGTACACCTCTATTGTATTGTCAACAATATCAACAACTTGTGTGGAAGATTAGCAATCAGTCAACTTTGTAGTCAACCAACTTAGATGTATATGTTTCTATCCCATGAGTTGTCGTTCAGCTGTAAAAGAAAATTACAGAAATCTCTGTTGTTTCTGGGTCCGGTGCGGTAGCTGCTCTGTCTTGTGCTTAAAAGGGCCGTTTGCAGCGACGTTGCACGCGATTTGCTTCCCGCAACCTCCGGCTGCCTGGCTGGGCTGTAGATGGAAAAGCCGGCTTTAAGATGCCTACTGTCGCAAGTAGGCGATCCATTGGGAAAATTTGGACTGAAATTTGGACTGACTAATAGGACTAGGAGTGTGGGTGAGGTGTAGGAGGGGGGGGGGGGGGTAACGGAGGGGTTGTCTTGTCAGCTGACTAGTCAGTTTCTGGGCTCTGACACGGCTGCATGTCCGAGGTCCCTGGGTCGTCGAGTCCGCGATGGTCGGTGGGAGAGGTGTCGGCTCGTCCGGTGCTACGAGGATCTGCGCCATGACCGGCTTCCAGGCATGTTGCAGCCTGATTGAGTCGTCTCGCGTGTTCAAGTTGTGCGGGCGGCGTTCTATGTTGATGGCCTCCTCGGACATGGGGCAGGAAGGCGAGTCTGGCTGGGTCGATGGGCGGTGCTCGACTTCCTGTTCTACGCCTTGTAGAAGTCGCGGTTGGAGTAGCCGTTGCTGAGCAGCGCCTTCCATAGAGCTTTCGCCTACTGTGAAAGGTGATGTGATGCGGTCGTCGCTGGAGCGCGTGGTGAGCGAGTTCTGAGCTGGATGATGATGCGACGACGCGTGCAGGTGCGTCTTGTACAATGTGTACTGTCTGCGCGCTTGAGCACCAGGCAGTCCAGGAATGGCAGCTTCCTCTCCGACTCGAGTTGCATCGTGATGTTGTCATGGACGCTGTTGAGATCTGCAGGAAGGCTGGCAGTTGGTTGGCAGTTCTTCATTGAGCTACTCGGAAGTGCTCCGAGCTTTTGTTTGTTAGTAAATCCTAATGTTAACTTTAACGGGGCATTGTAAAACTGGCCTGAGACAGAGAAAACAAGTTAAATTATTAGTGATTGAGGTGAAATCCAACAACATGGTAATCCACAGGATTTAAAAATACTTTCACCATTTTTTTTTTAAATGCTTTATTGGTAAATGTACAATAATTTACCAGTAAATTTGCAGACGGCCATCCCTTATATTAAACATTGGTGAACTTTCTACACTATCAAAGTGTAGAAACTACACTATCAAACTATCAAATTCTACAAACTACAAATCACAAACAACTTTCTACAAATGAACTTTCTACTATCTTACCAACCTCCTAGCCTTGCTTTCTTTCAAGTCTTTCTATTCAACCCTATGAACATGTACAAATCCTGGATAGCAGCTTAGCTGAAGATAGTAGGTACCAATTAGAGGAATTAGCCTTGTTCTAAACAAAACAAAATATTCATTTCATTTTATTTCATTTCATTTTATTTGAAATCACCAACAGAATACAAAATATTCCACAAGTGGGATTTAAAATAACAAAAAAATATTCTCTCAAGTTCAATATGGCGAGGTTCCACCTCAGTGGCTCTTCCACCTAACCATAATTACAAGTATAATACATAGTAAAATACAAATATTTGAACAGAAACACTGGTATTGTCAAGAAATAAAAATAAAAAGAGTCCGCTGTACCAGTGTTTCTGTTCAAATATTTGTATTTTACTAAGTTGTTTCCTGGTATATTATCTTCTTCTTTGTGTTTATTAAGTATAATACATATTGCATTTAATTATTAAAAATTAATAAAAATAAACACAACATGAGTCAATAGCAAGTTATAAAATACAATAAACTTCTTCAGTTTAGTAGTCAAAAAGTAAAACACACACATACATCACACATCACACCATACAAGATGAAATTCAAACATTCATTAGATCTTTATTCGTCTTCTGCAATGACAATAAAAATGTGTGCGTACTTTGTTTAAAATCAGTGCGACTCTCAGTCATTTTGATTGACAATGGCAGTCGATTCCAAAGTGTTGGAGCAATTACAGAGAAAGAACTTTGGCCAACAAGTGTTTTATGTAACGGTGTTAATAAGTTTAAAGTTCGTTTATTATATGTTGGGTTTAGTCTATTGAACAGATAAGACGGTGCCTTTTGCATCAATACCAAAAACGTAACATTTAAAAGATGGCAATACCGTCGATTCAACATATTTAAAATATTATTAGAATTTAAAACATCTGAAATACTATCACACCTTTTAAGATCAAAAATAAATCTAATACAAGAATTTTGAACCTTCTGTATTCTGGCTCCATGCTTCTTTCTCACCCCAATGTATACGACATCACAATAATCAATATTAGACAGAATCAATGAATTTACCAGTGTGAGTTTAATGTCAGTAGATAACATATCCTTAAACTTATACAAGTAGGCAAGAGTTGCAAATGATTGGGCACATACTTTCGCTACATGATCTTCCCACGTCAAAGCAGAATCAATGACGAGACCAAGATTCCTCGCTGAATTCTGTACAGCAACTTTAACCCCATTCAATAATATTGTTGGATTTTCTGGCATCCTTGCCAGGTTGTGAACGCTACCTACAGGCAATACAATGGTTTTCGTTGCATTGAGACATAGGCTATTCGAGCACGACCACTCATGCACCGCTTGCAGGTCATTTACTAGGTTCTCTGACAATTCCAAAACATGATCAACTTTCCCAGAGGTATAAACTTGGGTATCATCGGCATATTATATAGAATACAATTATAATTTACCTCAGTAAATACCTACATTGTTGCTTTCAAATTTCAGGTAATGTTTCATAATTAATTAGCTGTCCTGTAATTGCACATGACGTCACAGCTGACCAAACATCTCTCTGGGTGCCAAATGCTTTCAGCAATAGTACATAAATAAGAAGTAATGATTTACTTGCTTGGTAATATTTCTTTATTTTATTTAACCCAATTTCTGTCTTCTTAATTTCTGTTCTATTTGCTCTCCTTTCTTTTTAATAGGTATCTTTCTTTCACAACCATATAATTTTAAAATATGATTAAACTATGGAAAAATTGCTGTGAACTGTGAACTAGTGAAACAATATTATATATCTATGTAAATAGATATCTTGATATCCATCCTGAGTCATGGAATTCTTTTGCATCTCTTCAATCTTGCATTGTTTGAGTTGGGAATGGTGACAGGATTTATAATAGCTGGATAAAATTTTTTTTTCTTTCTGTTCAACCCTAATGTTATTTAAAAAAATATATCACAGATATGAAACTAATGCCGGTACATTCCACTCAATTTAGGTTTCTAGATGCTCATGGGTTTCCTGGTGTAGTCGGGGCGATAGATTGCACCCACGTTGCCATCATCGCTCCACCAGTCAACCATCCCGACTATCAAGAGCACCAGTTCATCAATCGTAAACTCTACCACAGCCTAAACGTGCAATTAGTAAGCTAACTTCATTCCTGTTGTGCAATATTAAAGTTGAAAAATTATTGTTTCTAAATTAAATAGTACATTATTTATTTTACAGGTTTGTAACATGGATGAAATGATTACGAATGCAAACGCCAAGTTCCCTGGAAGAAATCACGACCAGCATATTTTTCGGAGCAGCCGCATTTCCCGGAACTTGGAACGTGAAAATGACAAAAGCTCGTGGCTCATCGGTAGGTGGAGTAGAACTACATACTAACATACCCGTTGTAATTTCAGAATGTGCAACGGAATTCAATTAGTTCATTTTATACCACAAGTTTGTTAAATGATAAATGTTGACACTGTTAAATGATGAAAATAAATCAAATGTGTTTGCTCTCTCATTAAAACTTTGTTATGATGTGTGCCAAGGTGACGGAGGCTACATGCAGGAAGCCTACATGATGGTCCCGATCGCTAACGCTGCTGCTGGTTCTCCTGAAGAGCGGTACAACCGAAGGCATGCGAAAGCGCGGGCCGTCATCGAGAGATGCAACGGCCTGCTGAAGGCAAGGTGGCGCTGCTTGCTGAAGAGCAGGACGTTGCATTACTCGCCTCCCAAGGCTGCGAGAATTGTCATGAGCTGTGTGGTGCTGCACAACATGTGCATCCACCACCGGCTTCCTCTCGAGCAAGATGACGATGAGGATGACGACTTGGGGGACTTGGGGATGGAAGACATGGCGGACAACCTACCGGAGGGGCGTGGACGTGGGCAGCAGACCACAGGCCAGAGGCACCGTGCCCGTCTGGTTCAGAGACATTTTGCTGTGTGAAGGTAAATATATCAATAATTGAGATAGACTAGGTACTTAGCCACATAAATTTTATTTTGACAAATGTTGGGCAATTACTTCCATGCTTCTCGCATGGCTGTTAAGTGCTGCCACCGCCTCACTCATCAGCGCTATATTCATTTCAGCGCTCTGCCTCATGATTCCAACCATCTCGCCAAGGGACTTGGCCATCTCGAGGTTGGCGCTGGCCATGTCCTTGTGCGACGCCGCCAACTCATCCTCCACGGAGACACTGGCACTTACAGTCGAACGCCGCCTCTTGGTGGTGGGCAGCGTCGGGAGGTGGTATGCTTGGCTCCCTAGAACAATCATGTAGATATATTTTAGTTTTAATTTTCAAGGAGTATGTCACGCTATGTTTGGACATTTGATATAAATGCATAATTTTTCACTCTCCATTGATTCAACCATTTGTAATTAATTAGCAAAATTTTTTGGTTATTAATTTCAAGAGCAATCATTGTGAAATTAGTTGGCATTGGAATGATTCTGATGATTCATAGAGTTTTTCTTGCTCTTATTTTTATTTTTAATAATAGTTCTCGATTCGCCATTTGTTTTACTTCTGGAAATTGCCAATTGGGTGTAATTTATAGAGACTTCAAGAGCAATCATAGTTATTTTATTTTTATTTCATGACTACAGATAGGTCATGCTTCAAGAGCAATCATAGTTATTTTATTTTTATTTCATGACTAAAGATAGGTAGGTCTGAATATGTAGTACTTGATTCTGAATTCAATCACCATTGAAGGGTTGTGAACAATAAATATTACATAGCTTGCGAATGTATCTCCTTTAACATTCTTACTAGCATACCGATTACTAGCAGTAATTAACATAGGTACCGCAGTTCTTACAACTATCTATTTTGAATTATTACATAGATACCAAAAGCGTTTAAGCTAAATGTTCTTGGTATGACATTGTGTTGACAAGACCAGCATAATCATTTTCACAATTTCATTTAGTTTTCTTTTGAGTACCTATTACTGTATTTTTCAATTGACACACAAAATTTGCATGAAAGAGATTGCATTTTTTTATATATGATGCAGAAGTGTTTGAATTAAACAAAATTATTTGTATGCCAAATTTTCTATGTACCTACCTACATTTTGTTTTGGAAGGAGATTCAAATATTATATCATATGAAAGTGTTGACATATTTGTTGTAATGAATATAGGATGAAATATCCCATTAACTGTGTAAATAAATAAGATATCAATATAAAATTATATTGATGTCATAGTGGGAATCCATATTGTGCTTGTGCAGCACAAGAATTTCCCTACAAGTAGGCATAGCTTTTTACAACTTGATGTTGCTCTAACCATTGGTAGGTACGTTAGTCTGACTAGTAATTTTTAGAATTGTAATAACAACCAAAATGTTTCTATGTTGTTCTTTATTTATGAATGATATATATACAATTAAATCGGAATTTTTATGCAAATTCCACGACTTTAAGATTAGAAAGTTTGTATAACATGAAGGGTGGGACGTTTAAATCACCACCTTCTTCAATGTGTTACATTCTCCCGCCGGTTTAGAGAAACATTTTTGTTAAGGGAACCCGTGGAGCATTTTAGAGCATTTTCACTCAAAATGTTTTGTGAAATTTGATGTAAAAATTCTTCATGTGGTATTGAAATAATACACTGATTAACTTGTACACACCGTTATTTATTATAATTTGCCTAACTCACCACTCTGGATCTCCCTCTGAGCTGGCCTCTTCTCGGGGCGACCAGCGGATGTCCCGGCAACTGGCGTCTCCGGCAGCGTTCTCTCGCAGATGTAGTTTGTAATTGGGTCAATCAAGACATCCTGCCACACTTCGCTGCTCTCGACTAGCCGATCATCCTCTTCCGAGTCCTCCTGTTGGCATAAATTAGAATTGTGTTACTTGTAACTAAACTTTTATTCTTCCAATATTTCCTTCTTATAAATGGACATTGAGGTCTATTAGTCAGAATGTATTTTTTATTAACAACACTGATTATAGCAGTTTTGTACGCAGTTGCTCGATCGGACAAAAATACAGCTTAGGTACTTAAATCGGCAAAGCAGAAACGGACATATATGAGCTATATTCAAGTGTCTGATCCGTCGAACAAAGTAAAACACCACATGCTCAATATTCCTTTGCAACGTTTGAAATTGGGAATTAAAATTCTTCATTAATTTAATGTGTAGGAAAGATGCATGGAATTCTTAGCAATGAAGCTTGATAGCAGTTTAGAAATTTATGTTTCTACATAGACCATTATAAAATTAAATTGTATCTTTTGTAAGCAACTTACGCCTCCCTCCTCGACACCAGCGATCCCCCTTAGCAACACTTCCCCCAGAAGTGCCGCTACTCGCTGCTCCACGTTGTTGAGCTCTAATAAGGGTAGTGGAGAGCCTCCTCCCGTCTGGAGCATTCTCCGCTCGTTCTCCCGGACCTTCTCCTTGACGTTTCCCTTGAGGTCATCCCATGTCTGAAACCATACATTGCATATTGTTTAGGGTTGGATATTGAAACATAAAGCCTACTTAATCGAAGTATTAGTTCCACTTCTAAAGAAGTATAAAGTGTCCCTACTTTTATATGGATAAATTAGTAAAATTAATTAGAAACAACTTCCTTTGTTTGTAAAACAACTGAACCAAAGTACAGCAAAATAAGATAAATATAAGTTACTTATTTAAATGTATTTTCTTGAATTTGAAATTATAGTACACCCATAGGGGTATTTATAATGGGGTTGTCTCCTATAATGGGGTTGCCTTTGTCCATAGGCTTATTTATTGGAGTCAATGAATGCCACGTGTTTTTTTCTCAATATTATTTTATTCAAAACTAATAAAGTTATTTCAAGGAATACAAAACAAATCATAATTATGTATTGCAAGGCGAAAATATTCATTGATATTATGTAAATTTTAGATTTAGATACCTACCTACTAAATGCAAGCAAATACTACAATTTTCTTACCTTCTTCCACTTTTCTTTTTCTTTCTCTGGGCCCTCACAACTGTTCAATATTGTGGCCAACTCTTCCCATTTCTTCTGGCTTTCTTCTTTGGTAAACGAAGGGGTGAATTTCCCCCTATAAAAAACTAAATTATCTTCCATAAACCTAACCAAGGTTTCTTTTTGTTGTCTCGTCACTCTTACGGCAGGCATGATGCTTGAATTGAAGACGATGCGCGAATGACTCATTCAGTATTTGTATAAAGGAAGTTAAAGGGATGGTTTAGGCCGCAAGGCAATGACTAATTGATCCAAAAGGGTAATTCTTGGAAGTGAGTCAGTACGTTCAGATAGTGCGCGAAACCATAATTACCTAGGTTTATACCGAAAAGTTCGAAAAGTTGCTTACATAAATATAAATAAATGGTTACAACGTGAGAGCACGCAAATATACAATGAACACTGTATTACTTTTATTAGATATAAATAGTAATATGAGGATCTATTAACTCAACATCATTTGCAGTTTGGGATAACAGTGTTTTTCGTCAAGATTGAATCCTGCCGCCACGGCATTTTTGTAACAAGGTTTTTGATTGGCTAGCCTCGCGTCGAGGGACCGCTGAGTTGTCACTGGTAGACATTGGAGGGGATGAAGAGGTGACTACTAGGATCTCGCAAGAGTTGTCGCCTAATGGAACTCGGGAATACCAAATTGTCGGAAAGCGAGATGAGATCTAAATGTGAGAACATTTTGTCACTTCTCACTTGTCACTTGTCGCATATCTCGGTAATAAGGCTCCGTAAACAGGAGAAATTACTGCAGTCCTTCAAAGCCATGACTTGAAGGGCAAATTCTTACCTCTATGGTAGTAGTAGTTTATTGTTTGTGGAGGTATGTCTAGTCAAAAACAGTGGGCATTCAAGACCAATCAAAAACACTTTTTACAACACTCTTACCTATACCTTAGAGAAGACAGTGGTGCCCAACTCTAAGCCTATACTAGGAAAACGCTCTGTGCAACGCGTTGGTAAGCGAGCCTTCGTATTGCATGCGTATTTGTGTGAAATGTTCCTCTACAGACCTTGAGAACCCCTTTGAAGACAATCTATACTCATTCATCAAAGTGGCAGTGATACAAATTTGATAGGTAAATTTTGACATATGTTTCAAATCAAACATAAAAAATTTCAGTAAAATGTCAATAACTCTGCAAGTTCATTACAGATTTGTCAAAAAACACTTATAATGCTGGTAGCAATGAATGACCATGCACAAATTTGGTGATGATTGGTCAAACGATTCCAGTTTCAATTTGCACACAGAGTTTCTTTCATCCCCAATGCCAAGCTAAGTACAAACTACAAATCAAGTTTTCGATGAAACCAATGGACCGATCTCGCTGAAAATCATTATGACACCAACCAGAATAGTAATATAAGATATTGTGAAAAAATTGACCTGTTTCTTTGTGTGGCAGAAGATGCCAAATGCACAGACGACAGCCAAAACATTGAATCGAACCATAAGTTTCAAGGGTAGTTTGAAACTCCCGTCCAATAATGAGTTTTCAATTCTATGTCATCAGAGAATCAACAAAATGTTATCATTGGGAGGTTTAGGAAAATCATTTCGAAATGGTTTATAACCTAGCACACGTTGGTATTGTTTTATTTTTTTCTCTGATAGTATATTTCCGTATGTTCACCAGAAGAAAAGTTTTTGACCTAATCTAACCGTATACAAAAATTATAAGATAATATGGGGGATAGTCAACTTGAATTATCTCCGAAACTAGACACGTCAAGAAATGTTTAATTTTTTCAGGGATTGTGTTGGCATGAATATGAATAAGTTTTAAGTCGGTACCTACACAAAAAAATTATGATCATCTGAGGGTGAGACTATGCCTGGAGTGATCGCGCCACTTTTGTAAAATATGTTTATTGACTTGATGAAGTTTTTACAACTGGAATAACCACATTATTTACATTCATGATTGTTACTTAATTAACGTCTGGTTAAATCCAGCACACTTAATTGAATAAATTGAATGTTTTGAAGCAATAATAACTGAAATTAATTTTTTGATTACTACCTACGTTTCATTGTTCTATTATTAGCAACACAGAATTATCGTCAGGGGGGGGAGACAATTGTAACACAGTGTGCAATAGTAATAGAAGAAGAAGGGGGAGGAATTATGCATGTGAAGAAATATTAGACACAATCTCACCATTCATACCTTTTTTTTAATGTAATAAGTAGGAAAATTAAAATTTTTGGGGTCAAAAATCAAAACCGTGTGGTCGTAATTTTTTAATGAAAATGTAACTGATTTTGCATCAAGCTGGGACATGGGGGAGGGGGATGGACCCTTCCCGAAGGGCTTTGAAAAATCCTGTAACCCAAACAGAATAAAAATTGTTGCACCTTGAAACTGAAAAAGTTATTTAAAGCGTTTAAAATACAATATTTCAAAATAATAAAACACACTATTTTCAATCTCAAAAGTGTACATTTTTAATCATAAATGAAATTCATAATCAGTAAATTTTGGCGGGAAAACGCCAAGCCGGCGAGTGAATATCATATTTTATTGTAACCATGGCAACCTCAGTCATTGGTGGTTGATAAAAACGTATATAACAATGACATCACTCGGAGTGATGGCGTTTTCCCGCCAAAATGTACACAGATTTTTAATTTCAAATTAATTATGAATTAAAATTTACACTTTATTCGAGAAAATAAGGAATACAACTGACCTCTGGTGGATTTTGTGGTACTAGGTAAATGGCGGCTATCAAGGGTGCATTTGCATAAATATAAATACAAAAAGTTGATATAGTTGTTTGTTATGGCCAAAAAAGTAAATTTATAGCTAAATATCAATTTCATTTGTTTTTTGTTTTTTCACTGCTTTATGGAAACACGAAATGTAAAAACAAACAAATTAATATGTGGACCTAATAGTAGCCATCTTGCCAGAAGTGGCTCCATCACGTATCACTTATTTGTGGGAATAGTGTAAAAATAATGTGCTTTAGATGGGTATAAAACAAATATGTTGTTATTTTAAATTCATTACAAGTTTTTAAAATATTTTTACTCGTTGAGCGAGCGAAGCGAGCGTCTCCTTTTGGCTCTTTTGGCACGGACCTCTGTTTTTTTTTGTTTTTTTTTCGCTATTAACCGATACACAGGTTGCACCGTTTCAGCGATCGATCTGAAATTTTGCACACATGTAAAACCAACCTTCTCTGTTTGCAGACCCTAATTTTTTTGAAATCCATTCATTGGCTAAAATTTAAATAAATATCTCCTGATAGGCTGAAAAATTAAAACGGTCTTAGATAATTCTGATCAAATTCATATTTTGGCTATGGTCAGAGTTTTTCTTCCATCGAGCTGAAATTTTGCACACATGTAACCTTCTCTGTTTGCAGACCCTATTTTTTTTGAAATCCATTCATTGGTTAAAATTTAAATAAATATCTCCTGATAGGCTGAAAATGAAAACGGTCTTCGATAATTCTGATCAAACTCATATTTTGCATGATCATTAAGACCAACATTGTCTCTTATTTTATAAATTTTCATTCCAATCAGTTAAGATTGTATGAACTTCTTGACATTTTTAATATCTGTCAGTAATGAAGTATCGAAAGTAATGTTTTCCAGTGCCACTTGAATTGAATCTGATTTGCTATATTTACCTGGGTGCTTAGATGCAATATTCAAGTTTCGATGAAAAGCATAATATCATACTTTTTTATTGATTGAGTGATCATATTTCAATTAAATATGGATGTATATATAATATGTTTTCTTTGCGTTGTGTACGCATTTCCGGTTCGAGAATTTGCACGTACCCGTGCTCGCTCATCAACGCGTTACACTGAGCGTTTTCCTAGTATATTAGATATTGAACACAATAAACAATTTTTTGCAAAGTGTTAGATAGAGCATGATCGAGGCTATATGTACTCCCCGAAAGTATACCCTTATTTTGCGATGTATTCATCTGAGTTACGACCCACAGAAAAAGTACATGGTGTGAATGTATAATAAAATATTGACCTAAACCATGTGGGCAGACTTTAGAATTAAACCTACACTGCCTCTTAGAAGCACTTCGGTTCAATGTCATACAAGATGACATGCATTAGCTGCTTGAATATGAAGCAATGACCTTGCCACATGTGATTAGCGGGAATCCCGGCCATTTCAATATTCAAATGCGATTTGTAAAAACTGCAGCTCTTATATGTATCGAACCTAAAAAAGATTTGTTTATATTTATAAAGTTCATTTTTGTTTACTTTTTTTGTACTTTTAAGGTTCAGGCATGGGTTCAGGCGTAGTGACAACAAAATGACGGAACATGTATAGCTGAGTGGTAACGCTCTGAACTTGTATTCCGGAGGCCCGGGTTCGATTCCCGCGGCCGTCCTTCCTGACCGAGGTTCTTCGTGGTATTCTCTCAGTCGACAGGCAAATGCTGGGAAGGTTCCCTATTAATAGGCCACGTTCATCTCCTTCCCACCTTCCTTACTTACCTACTCTTCACCATCATCTCCCATATCATCCTCATAATCATTCATCCGTCGCCATTAGCCTCGCTGCAGAACAGTGCGACGTTAAGCCCCCGAAAAGAAGACAACAAAATGCTAACATTTTCACTTGGAAGAGGTCAGTTTAGCAAACACTTCTCCCGCACCCAGAGAAGTGAAGACGCTTCTGTTGGAACTAATCTACGCAGAAAAGAACTTCCAAAATAAGATGATTTTACTTCCTTGCACCTAAATATTCTCAAATCAGATCTATGAAGTTGAAGGAATCCTACGATCAGCCAAGAACAGCAAACTTTACTCTAATAAAAGGGCACATCACAAACCTGACGCAATGTTGTCATCAAAACATGCGCTCATTCTTCATCTTTCCAACGAAATGTTGAGATTTTAATTATATCCACTATTATGAATAAATGTAATATTTAACATAAAATCACTGGGTTTTGACAGTTTTCACATGCGTTGGTATTTATAATTATGTTGGTATTTTTATTTATGTCGTTCATAATTCGTCTTGGATAACTCAACATGAACGATGTAAGGAATGTACTCATAGGTAACTACTTTTTTGATCGATCAAAAATTACTACTCATGCATGTTAAAGCATCTTTAATGTAATCTAAGGATAATATGAGAAATAGTTGTTCACATGTGAATGAGAAACTATTTAAACTCAGTACAATAATTGTTCTTCAACTTCTATTAATAACATAACAATATTCAATCTCTCTTCAAAATATTTGGCCTAAGGCATTCCTTAATTTTGTGTATAAACATAGTTAAATACAATAAGGAGCATTTTCGTGGGGTCAAGATATTTATTTTCAAAATATAAGAGGTCAAGATATAAAATAAGATGTAAATATATAATATAAGATAAAATTTTCTGTATTCATAAATTGATAATATGAGTAAATCTAAACTTCCAAAGTGTGATAATCCAGAAACAATACAAATTCTCTTTGACACGTTATCAAGAAAGGTTACAGTGAAATTGTAACACATAAAAAGAGTTTATAGTCAGCTTTGATTAACATACCGAAGGCTCTATTTAACTGTATACAATTTTGCAAATTCGTCCCCCTTCCCAAATATTAATACTATGAAAACGCTCAGTGTAACGCGTTGATGAGCGAGCCTTCGTACTGCATCCGATTTGATATGCGTTTACAAGTACCAGCTGCACTATACAGGCCTTGGAACTAAAGCTTCAAGAAGGCAGGGATGAATATTTGTAATTTTTCAAATGTTTGAAGATTATAGAATAAAATGATTAGACTGAAAATTGGCAAAAAAATACCTAAAATGTTGGTCCCAATGATGATGCGAAGTTTTAGTTGATCGGTCAATCGGTTCTACTCGTATAGCTTCAATTTAAAAAATCACAGAAAAGATGGTTTCAATTTTTACCAATATGAGTATTTCGCTGAAACTTTGTAAGATTGGGGACAATGTTGGTCGTAATGACTTTGCAAAATTTCAAATTGATCGGACAAACCAATCGAAAGATAATGTTTTTAAAATTTGAACCAATCGCCGGATCCCGTTCAAAAACGATCCCAGGGCCGCATAGATTATGCTGTGTGCAAAATTTCAGATTTGACCTGGGCAGTGCAGACAAAAAAAAAACACAGAGAAGGTGTCTTAAGAAGAGTACCGTGGTGACGCTCGCTCAATAAAATAGAAATCAAATTAACAAGAAACAACCTTCCATTCACATTTAGCATCCCCCGGACAAAAATTATCATCTTTACTCCAAATAGCTATCTTACGTCTATTTGGATTAAATACTCCCGAAGAAGCAAAAAGATACGCATTATAATAATAATTTTTAATCCGGATGAAGTCTCCTGCTGGTTCTAAAGTCCACGTAGCACTACGGATGAAATTCTCGACGTTAATCCAAGACTGAGCAACTTTCAAGGTAGGCGCCCGACGCAGATCTCCCGTGACAGTGTCAGTTCCCGCCAAGTATTCTCCTCGGGCGACGTCAACAATGTGGAACTTTTCCTCTTCGACGCGAACTATCCTCCATTTGCCATCAACTCCTTTAGGGGTCCACGTGAACACTCGTCTGTAACAGAGGAATATCGTATCCAGCGCTCAGTGTAACGCGTTGATGAGCGACCACGGGTACGTGCAATTCCTCGAACCGGAAATGCGTACACAACGCACAGAAAACATATACAACCATATTGAATTGAAATATGATCCACTCAATCAACATAAAAGTATTGCTTTTCATTGAAACTTGATAATAGCATTCAAACACGTTCTGGACCTTTACCTAAAATCGCGAAACATTGGTGCTACGATGGTTCTGAGTTCAAGGTCGTTGCTACTATGGGTTATTAAGATAGGTAGGACCTTAGATAAGGTAGCACCGTGCTAACATTTGGCGATATTAGGTAGGGTCCAGGGGCCAGATTCACAAAAAAAGTATTATCTCCTACTACGTACTATCTTTGGTATTATCTTTCATTTAACATTGTGTTTTTTGTATTAAATCAAAAGATAATACGTGTTAGCAGATAATACCTTTTGTGAATCCAGCCCCTGCTACATAAAGCAAATCAGATTCATGTTGCAGTGGAAAAACAGTAATTTCGAAACTTCATTTCTGACAGTTATTAAAAATGTCAATAAGTGCATACGTTCTTAAAGGGGAAGTTAACCCGAAAACCAAAATTTTACTATCATTGATGTTCGGTTGTTCGAGCACATGCGCGTAGTGTTGAAAGATCCAGCCTAACACATATTGAAATAATACATAAAAGAAACGACCTTGCGAAACTTGGCGAGTCCGAACTAGAACTGAAAGTCATTTTACATTATTGTGATCTTTAGGTACTCAGTGTGAGCAAACTAATTACAGCCCATGATTAAGCTATGCGATAAAATAACAAGCAAACCTTCCTCTTCTTATCCGTATTTTATTCACGTTTATAGCACTTATCTTTTACCTGCAATATTCAATTAATCAATCACATCTCCGATTTGAGTACAGCCACTACTACTGCACGTATGGGTCTAATGATGACGCAAATGCTCATAAAATGTCAATTTAAATTTTATGATGATTAGTTCTGTTTGAGGCATTATGCTACAAACACACGGGGCGTTTTTTTCCTGCCCAGAAACGGGATGGAAAAAACGCGACGTTTTTCTGCGATAGTCCCAGTATATGGCGATTGACCTAAAATTTGATATCCTCGAAAATTATAGGTCACGATTATGTACACCCATGTTCAAAAGTTTAAAATATCATCTGGGACTATCGGCCATCTTTCGCCGTTGGAATCATTTTATTATCTGCATCCATTAACACAATAAATTATTTTCATTTGGTCAATCCTAAATATTTGTACCCCCACCACCCCAAAATGGGGGGTGATTTTCTGGCCTCCTAGTGTTATATAGAATAGGTAATAATTTTGTACAAGTAAGACAAGTTTGGTGCTTTTATCACTAAATGCACGATATATAGTACAAAATAATTTTTACATTATTACACCCTCATAATTAATGAAGAGGTGGGAATATTTTATATCTGTTTCTATTAAATTTTATTGTTTTACTATAATTAAAACGATTTTTTACTATTTTTAATTACATCTATACTCTTGTACCGATAAAATTAAAAATATTGTAAATTTACATCCCCTAACTGCTCAGAGGGCGTATTCCTAACATTTTAAGGTTCATTTAAACATTAAATAAATGTCATTATGAATTTAAATATTTTTTTTCTATCGATTGACTGCTCATAACTTGAAATTGCATCATAAAGGTGGGAGTTAGTAAGTATATGAGGCTAAAGGTATTATTTGCACCCCCTTACAAATTTTGGTCAAAATAATATTTTCATATATTATTTGGACCTAGTTACAATCTTAAGTGGCAATAAAAATTTGTATGATTAATTGGATTCATAATTTAAACTAAATCATCCCTCTAACTTTAAGCCCTTGACATCCCTAACAGGGGTAGGTCGTTCCAAATATAAAACAAATATCATAGCATGCATCTATGTAATTTTATCTATCGATTGAGTGCTCATAACATGAAATCATTCTATAATTGTGAAAGATAGTTAATATAAGGCAAAGGGTAAAAGTTATTGCATCCCCTTAAATTTTTTGGCGAATTTTAAATTTGTTATATATATTTTGGACCATGTTACAATTTATGGCTATGTTTAGTATGGTATTAATATTTGTATTTTTCATTGGAATTAACCTTTTAAGAAAATCATCCCTCTAAATTTGATTTTTGCCACCCCCTAACGGAAATAGGGCGTTTGAAATATTAAACCAATATCATAACATGAATCTACGTAATTTTATCTATCGATTGAGAGCTAAAAACTTGAAATTGCTCCATAATTGTGGAAGATAGTAATTATAGGGAAGTGGGTTAACTTTTACAACCCCCTTACCAATTTTGGGCAATATCATATTTTGTATATATTATTTGAACCTTTTTACAATTTATCGCATTGTAAGTTGCTTCTTATATTTTGTACATTGCATCGGAATTAATATTTATACGTACGTAATTATCCCCAAAACTTTGCACCCTCCACCATCCCCAAACGGGGGGTGATATTTCAGGCCTCTTCGGGTCATATCGAAAAGTTTATTTGTCTGTACAAGTGTGCCAATTTTGGTGCTTTTATCACTAAATGCACGATTGTTAGGCTAATTAGCTCTACTAAATCGGATGCGCCAGCCGCATACATAGATTGGAGTTTGTTACCTTTCTTGTGGATCGCTATACAAAGAAAAGATGTATTCATCAGACGGTGTGTACAAGTACTCCTCGTAATGCCTGTTGATTATACAGACTTCGTGCAAGAACACAACATTGCGTAGAGACTCAGCGAGTTGGGACTTGAGATTGTTCAGAGCCAGAAGGAGGTTAGAATTCAGAGGGAGATTCAAGCATTGCTTGATCTCGAATGCCAACTTCAGAGTGATTGAAGAAGGAATCATTTCAGAGACGTCAGTGCATGTTTGAACATGAGTGGCGTCCTCAGTGTTGAATTGAGCGTTGCTCTTGGATGTTGTCAGCAGCACGATGCAGACCGCGATGTTCAAGCGGAGGAACATTCTATCTGAAACATTCAACATGAGTGGATGTTAGTGGGGAAGAAATAAACTTATTGGTGTTTCAAAATTGATCAATTGAAAAGTAAATGAACTGCATTTTTCGATCACTTTCAAACAGGCGCGTAGGAAGGGGGGTGGGGGGCTTATCACCCCCCTCCCCCCCACTTAAACAGTCTTGACCTCCCATTAACCATACAAAATTAAGTTTAGAGTCCCAGAATCCCTTATAAATTTTTTAACTTCTAAAAAAGGCTCTGCGGGGCAACAATGGGGGGTTGTTGCTTCAGTTTGTGCATTAGCCCCAGAATACCTTTTAAATAGTTTAAATAAACGCCCTTCGGGGCTATGACTGAGCCCCCCCTCCCCCCCGATCGATTTACGGGCGTTACGAAATTATTTAGGATTTTGCATGATGAAACGTTCGTTTTACTAACCTCCGTCCCACACATACTTAATCCTACAATATTAAATGTGTTTCCTACTCAGATTACTTGCTTACAGTATTTATTCGTAAGCTGATGATATGACTTAGGGATGGAGAAAATATCGATATATCGATATATATCGATATCAAAAAAATATCGAAATATCGATACCTGAATATATTGAATATCGAAATATTGAAATATCGATATATTGAAATATTGAAATATTGAAATATTGAAATATCGAAATATCGAAATATTGAAATATCGATATATTGAAATATTAAAATATTGAAATATCGAAATATCGAAATATTGAAATATCGATCTATTGAAATATCGATATATCGAAGCGTTACCGTATGATACAACTATATTCTTAATTGAAGTTTATACCTACAATGGCAAAATAATTCATATTTGCAGTGCAGCTTTTATCAGATTTTAGGACAATTTCTCAGATTATTCACATTTCTTTCTTATCTGGCCGGTGACCCTATATTTTGGAACGGCTGTGTTATTTCTATTTAAATTTTCTTTTGAATTTCCTATCAGTTTTAGGAGCAATTTAAGGCATTTATGCGATATATCAATATTTCCATACCTACATCGAAATATAATTTGTCATATATCAATATTTCGATATTTCAATATATCGATATTTCGATATTTCGATATTTCAATATATCGATATTTCGATATTTCAATATTTCAATATATCGATATTTCAATATTTCAATATATCGATACTTCAATATATCGATACTTCAATATATCGATATATCGCGATATCGATATATCGATATATATCGATATATAAATGATATCGATAGTCGATATCAAAATCCAGGTTCGCTCTATCCCTAATATGACTTACTATAAAAAAAAATTATTGTGACTTAGAAATACAAATAACTTAAGGTGGGTGGATCGATCGATATCATAGTCTCAGATCTTCATAATTTTGCGTGTACTTATTGATAACCATGCCATACACAATACCTGAAAAAATTAAACACTTCTCGTGTCTAGTTTCTGAGATAGTTTGAGTTTTCTCCCCCATGTTATCTTATGGCAGCCAAGTTAAATCGTGTCATTTTTAAGCTAAAATGGAGTTCTAATCTTTTTGTATCGTTAGATTTTAACAAAAAACTTCTTTTCTGGTAGACATATGGACATACTATCAGGAAAAAAATTGAAAACAATACCAACGTGTGCTATTTTAAAAATTATTAACTAAATTCGAAATAATTTCCTATACCTCCCATGTTAAGGTTTTGATCATTCTCAAAAGACATATCGAGTGATCGCGCCACTTAACATGGGAGGTATAGGGAAATCATTTCGAATTTGGTTAATAACTTTTAAAATAGCACACGATGGTATTGTTTTCAATTTTTTTCCTGATAGTATGTCCATATGTCTACCAGAAAAAAAGTTTTTTGTTAAAATCTAACGATACAAAAAGATTAGAACTCCATTTTAGCTTAAAAATGACACGATTTTACTTGGCTGCCATAAGATAACATGGGGGAGAAAACTTAAAATATCTCAGAAACTAGACACGAGAAGTGTTTAATTTTTTCAGCGATTGTGTATGGCATGATTATCAATAAGTACACAAAATTATGAAGATCTGAGACTATGATATCGATCGATCCAGCCACCTTAAAATGTGTGAAGTCCTTACTATTTTGACGGAATTTAACAAAAGTCAACATTTCGTTTAGTTTTGCACATGGAAATCATAATGTAAATAATACAAGCTAAAAAAAAAATCGTAAACTTATATATTATAAGGGAAAAATAGATGCTATCAACAGTATTTTAATTTTTTCGGCAGTTTGAAGGGAAAGACAGTGGTTTTGATTTTCGACCAATCGGAAGTCTTTTTTAAAATTTCTAACTAATTGGAGGATTTGGCTGAAACTTTGTAATATTTGAGACAATGTTCGTTGCAATGACTTTGCAAAATTCAAATTGATCGGACCTACCAATCAGAAGATAATTTTTTAATTAGGTTCTGCAAAGCCCAGAATTGGTCTGTACACACGTAGCACGTAGCACGTAGCACTTAGCACGTAGCACGTAGCACGTAGCAAGTAGCACGTAGAACCTATACATACCTATACATGTACGAAAATGGCTCGCTTATCAATATGTAACAATATGTTCAAGTACACCTACCTTTCTTGTCTCTACCAAGCCAAGGGGGCGAAGAGTTGGATGCCGAAGATTTCTGCGATGCTCTCTCGGAAGACTCTGATTTCTCATCATTTCATCTGGTATATATATCCATAGCATCAATAGCACGATTTTAAAAATATTTATAATGCAATGTATGCCAGAGGATGTGATTGCTTTCCTGAAATTAATTACACATTATATAGGTCATTTTGATTTTTGCCATTATGTTTTTAGATAACAACACATTTTCTACATTCAAAGTGAAAAATCATAATACTGAGAAATGGATTTGCCAATGTTTTCGACTTCTGTTCATTGATAGCAAGCACTTGCTCAAGTAGGCGCATAATCGGACTTATTGATCCATCGATATACTCATCAATATCAATATACTCCATTCTTTCTAACAATTTCTATCTTTCTTTCCTTCTTTCGTTCTTCATTTCTTTCTTCCTTTCTGTGTGTTACCATAATGATGAAAGATTGGCGGAAAAAATGGCGACGGAAAAAATGGAGACGAAAGAAATTACGAAAACCAGGTTAGGAAAAAATGGCGAAACGCACAAATGTATTTTATTGACAGGACAGGCATGGTAAATCATTCTTTGAGGAATATGACAAATTATTTTGAACGTGTAATTTTTTAAGGGGGATACTTTATTCAATCAAAGTTACTCAATATCAGCCAATCCACATTAGTTTTTCAAGATCAACACGAACAAAGTGGGCAACTTGTCAACCGCAAATTAATGGGAATTTTTGTCAAATGAAACAAGATGAAGTTATTTGGTCCAGCGGACTAAAATAACCTCTACCTGTCTTCAACCCCCGGAAAGATGACATTTATCTTTCCGATTGTAGATGATTTTAAGAAAGATAGGCGGAGGAAAGAAAGGCGACGGAATTTTAGGCGAAATATTAACTATAGGATAGATAGGCGACGAAAATTTAGGCGAAATATTAACTATAGGATTGATAGGCGACGAAAATTTAGGCGAAATATTAACTATAGGATAGAGGCGAAGGAAATTTAGGCGCAATATTAACTATAGGATAGATAGGCGAAGGAAATTTAGGCGTAAGAATTCAACGAGGGCGGAAATATAAGCGAAAAACTTTTTCATGGAAAATATCTATTCTTGTCCCAAAAGAATTATACAAATTTTCTCCAACATTTTCTGCCACTTAACACATTTTCTACCTGAAATTGTGATATCTTATGTGATTTACATAACAAAAAATTCGTAATAAAAACACAATTGTTTTGTAATTGATTAAAATAATCCAATAAAAATCAAATCAAATCAAGTAAAATTTAAATTAAATCAAAAGAATAAAAGCAGAAATATATGTAAAAATAAAAATAAATTCAAAAAGATAAAAAAGCTATGACAAATAACATATATTATAAATGTTAAAAAATAAAATCCTTGATCGGTGTGCCAATGGAGGTAAAAGGACGATTGCTCGCTCACTCAATTAGCTGTAATATTTTCTTCTCCAACATCAGATGAAAACAAATAATTGCATAAGTTCCAAGAAAACATCGTTAATAAGATGCAACAACATTATAATTTCTTCTGCTGATTTCAAGTGGCATTTCAGTCTCGGTTATTGATTGATTTATAGTAACACCATTTTTTCTATGTGAAAGACGAGTACTTTTATTAGGGGGCTTGCGTCATTTCCATAGTGTTTTCGTCTGAATTCAGTGCATTATAGAGAAGAGGGTCAAACCAAGGATTTATGAGTAGGCCAATGGTCAAACATGCAGTCCAGTTCATCTTCGATGAAGAATCAAGGTTCAGAAGAGTCGAGAAATTCTTTGAGCGGAATTCTAGGATGTATGCTTTTTAACCAATCATATTTTTAATACTACGATGAATATAAAATGTTGCACATGAGCGTTCTCAAATCTATTTTTGGAGTCAAATTCGTGTCTGTTGGACTGGGCTCTTAGATCCTTGTTCTTCCGATCAAAATTATTTTTGCAATAGACAACATCATAAATTATCTAGTTAGCTCTGCTTTTCAAAAATTTTCATATGCAGTACCGTGATCCAAGTATCTATTATGGTTATGATCCATTGTTGAAAAACCATAATAGATATGAGGATCACCGTACTGCATATGAAATGTTTTGAAAAGCAGAGCTAACTAGATAATTTATGATGTTGTCCATTATTGACGCTCGCTGCGCTCGTTCAATTATTTATTATCCCTAAATTATTTCAAAACGCCTCATAATTTTCCCGCTATGGCAATACCAAAGATATTATGAATAGAAACTAGAAAAACGCTCAGTGTAACGCGTTGATGAGCGAGCACAGAACATGCAACATCCCCAGTCACGATACACGACACGGCACAAGACGATTTTCTCTGCAACTTTCCAATCTCCATATAAATACTCTGGATGAATATCAGATCCATTGTGTCGTGACTTTTTCCAGCTTTTGACAACCCAAACTCGTAAAAGTACAGCTAGGAAAACGCTCTGTGTGACGCGTTGATGAGCGAGCACGGATACACGCAACACCTCGAACCGAAATTATGTCAATCGAAAATGGCATTAAAAGCCAATAATTCTTAAATTTCGTCACAGACTTATATAAATATCTCCAAAATCTCCAAAAATATTGGTCCCAATAACCTTGCTAAGTTTTAAGTTGATCGATTAAACCTTTATGATTGAACGGTTCCTTGTTAATTTTCAAAAATCACAGGATCTCGTTCAAAAAATATACCTGGGACTACTCATATGATATGATATTAGTGTGTACACAATATCAGATCAATCTGTTGAACGGTCATTATTAGTTTCATTTCGTTTGAAACTTTCTGCTCTAACTACCTTGCCTTGAACTGAAGATTCGAAGTCGCCGTGAATTTGACAGCCAACACGCAAAATGTCCCTAGAATTACAAAAACTTTTGAAAATAACGACAGATTAGACTGGAAATTGGCAAAAATATCTTAAATGTTGGTACCAATGACCATGCAAAGTTTTTAGTTGGTCGGTCAATCGGTTCTAGTTTAAATTTCAAAAATCACAGGAAAAATGGTTTCAAATTTAAACCAATGGGAGAATTTTGCTGAAACTTTTTATGATTGGGTAAAATGTTGGTTGCAATGACTTTGCTAAATTTCAAATTGAGCAGAGCAACCAATCGAAAGATTTTTTTTTTTAAACTTGAACCAATCACAGGAGCCCGTTCAAAAACGATCCCAGGGACCGCATAGATTACGTTAGCATATGTGCAAAGTTTCAGATCGATTGAATTTGCGGTTTAACCTGGGCTGTGCGGACAAAAAAAAACAAAAACAAAAAAACAAAAAACAAAAAAACACACAGAGAAAGTGCCATAAGAGAACCGTGGTGACGCTCGCTACGCTCGCTCAATAAATACTTGGCTGATTGGGCTTACCATGTGTAAAATTTTGGATTATGTTGGTCTTGATCACCATGCAAAATTTGAACTTAATCGGAACATTTTGATTGTCGACCAATCAGCAGAGAATATTATTTAAACTACCAATTGGAGGATTTGGCATTCGTGCTGCCTTTGGTACTGCATCCGATTTAGTTTTATTGTAATTTGTGGACTGATTGGCTGCTCTACAGTCCTTGGAGCAGAAGCTTAAAGAAGGCAGAGATGAAAATGTAGTATACATATTTTTACAAATATTTCAAGATTATGGAATAAAATGTCCTTAAAATGACAAAAACTTTTGAAAATAACGCCAGATTAGACTGAAAATTTGCCAAAAAAAATACCTTAAATGTTGATGCCCATGTGAAGTTTTAAGTTGATTGGTAATCGGTTCTATAGTTTAAATGTCAAAAATCACATGAAAAATGGTTTCAAATTTGAACCAATGCGAGGATTTGGCTGAAACTTTTTGTGATTGGGTACAATGTTGGTTGCAATGACTTTGCTATATTTCAAATTGATCGGAACAACCAATCGAAAGATAATTTTTCTAAAATTTGAACCAATCACAGGATCCCGTTCAAAAACGATCCCAGAGCCCATTAGATTACGTGAGTGTGTGTGCAAAATTTCAGATCGATTGGTTGTGCGGTTTGACCTCGGCAGTGCAGACAAAAACAAAAAAACACACACACAGAGAAAGTGCCATAAGAGTACCGTGGTGACGCTCGCTGCGTTCGCTCAATTAAATAGTGTTTTTTGGTTTTAGGGCTGATTTTTCTATATGCTGTTAATGTCTACTACCTATACACCGTTAAAAATTACCCTTTTTTCCCCAAAAAAATACCGGGGAATCGGATCTCAAAAATATTGGGACATTCTTTGGTACAAAGTAGGGTATATTTTTCTGATTTTTTTTTTAGAACAATTTCAAAGTTTTTATAATCTTTCCGAATACAGTGTATGGGAAAAAATCCCGAAATATTTGGTAAATCTCTAGTTCATTATAATCTTTCCTTAGTAATTCCACATCAACTCACCAAGGAATTTAGGTGACCCTCTCCGATCTTGATCAAACTTGGCAGGATTGTTCACAAGCCAATACAAATTCACATACATATTTTTTGGTTTGTCCAAATATTTAGTACTTTTTGATGGACATGCCCTCAAAAAAATCAAAGTTTTGGGCCCTCCCTCCTTCACTTTAACTACTGTCACTTCTGTACCGTTTAACTTCTAATGTAAATTTTTGTTTCGATCTGAAGCATGGAGCGTGAGCTTTCTAATTATTTGATAGGCAGTTTTGGGTCGGAGAAAACTTTTTTTTTTAATTTCAAAAAATTATGTCGCCATTGTGATTTTATAATACACAATCTGTCAAATTTTTGGAGTGTTTCGCTTTTGGTTTCGGTTAGGTGGAAGGGATAGGTGTGTAATGGGTGAGCTCTTTGATAATGACGTGCATTATGTATGACAATCAGCCATTCAATGTTATTTTACCATCATGTCTTCTTTTGCCATAAGAATAGTTTATATTAGGGGTCGGATACCTGCGGCTCCTTGATGGTTCTTGGGTGCTCTTTATAATTTAAATAAAGATCTGGAATCGAAAAATTTGAAAATTCGAAAAAGAAGCGCCCTGCGGGGCAACAATTGTAACTTTGTAAGGTTATTTGATTCAGTTTGTTCATTTCAGATTCCCAGAATCACTTTTAAATTGTCGAAATTCTTTAAAAAATGTAATGCGGTATATTTTGGCTTCGCAAAATGTCAAAATAAACATTCATTTAATTTACTAGGAAAACGCTCAGTGTAACGCGTTGATGAGCGAGCACGGGTACGTGCAAATTCTGGAACCGGAAATGCGTACACAACGCACAGAAAACATATACAACCATATTGAATTGATTATGATCAGTGCTCGAAGTAGGAATTAAATAGTGGCGGTATGGTAACATAAGAATACCACGTGAGGGGGGGGGGGGGGGTACGATATTAGATGAGGGTCCAGATTCCAGAATTACACTGACAACCATTGTCATGTCATTAGTTAGATTAGTCTTTTACCTTGATGAAACAACTAAATTAAATAATGCATTTTACTTTATCTTGTAGTGGATGTTCATAGTTCATAGTTATGCTTGAAATATGCAGTCAAAAGATAACCATGAAATACGAGTAAATTAGAATATAAAATTACGTTTATGTCCAAGAATATCTGATTTTAAGTATTCCGTTTTTCTGAGAAGTAACAATATTAAATCAAATGTGTAAAGAAGAACCGGTATACCATACCGTCCCATACCGGCCCACTTCGAGCACTGATTATGATATCAACTTAAAAGTAGGTATATGCTTTTCATCGAAACTTTAAAATAGCATCTAAGCACCTGGTTCATAAAGCAAATCAGAATCAATTCAATTGGCACTGGAAAACATTCATTTCGATACTTCATTACTGACAGATATTAAAAATGTCAATAAGTTCAAACGTTCTTAACTGATTGAGATGAAATTTTGTAAAATAAGAGACAATATTGGTCTTAATGATCATGCAAAATATGAGTTTGATCAGAATTATCGAAGACCGTTTTCATTTTTCAGCCTATCAGGAGATATTTATTTAATTTTTAACCAATGAATGGATTTCAAAAAAAAATATGGTGTGCAAACAGAGAAGGTTGGTTTTACATGTGTACAAAATTTCAGCTCGATCAAAGAAAAACTCTGAGCTGTATAGCCAAAATATGATTTTGATCAGATTTATCGAAGACCAGTTTCATTTTTCAACCTACCATCAGGAGATGTTTATTTAAATTTTAGCCAATTGATAAATTTCAAAAAAATTTGGGGTCTGCAAACAGAAAAGTTTGTCTCTACATGTGTGCAAAATTTCAGCTCGATCGAGGAAAAACTCTAGACATGTACAGCCAAAATATGAGTTTGATCAGATTTGTCGAAGACCATTTTCACTTTTCAACCTATCAGGAGATGTTTATTTAAATTTTAACCAATCAGTAGATTTCAAAAAAATTAGGGTCTGCAACGCCCAGAGAATGTCCAAACACGTGTGCAAAATTTCAGCTCGATCGAAGAAAAACTCTGACCTGTATATCGTCAGTAACAGAAAAAAAAAAAAAAAAAAAAAAAAAAAAAAAAAAAAAAAAAAAAAAAAAAAAAAAAACAGAGGTCCGTGCCAAATAAGCCAAAAGGAGACGCTCGCTTCGCTCGCTCAATTATTTTCGGTGTACTATTGCCTCTACGGGGCTCCCATTATTATCTAAATTATAAATTTTTGGAAAATTGGCTCCTTCACCAAAAAAGGTTGCCGACCCCTGGTTCAATGTTTCTTTCAATTAATTAAATCCAATAATTAATTCAATGAAGGAAAGTGTGGTGTGACCGGATCCAAAGAAACATAATTTTGCTTTAATTTCGCTTCTCATTTCATTCGTCATTCGTCATGGGCGTCCTCAGGGGGGGGGGGCTCTTGCCCCTCCCACCCTGGATGTCAGGAAAACATAACATTTTCTGGTGTTTTACATATAGTTTCATTTTGTAGCAAAAAAAACTAAAGAAAATTGATTTCAAGTGTCAAAAAGCAAAAAATGCCCTGCGGAGAAGTTTTGAACATTGTCTCCCACCACCCCAAAGTGCAAAATTTAAAAAATATTTAATATTTCAATTCAACAAAATACACCTCATAACGTCTCAAAATTGATTTCAAAGTGTCCATAAACCAAAAACCGCCCTGCGGGGCAGGGAGAGGGGCGCGCCCCCCCACACCCACTTAACCAGTAAAATAGTGTTTTCCTTCCTTGCCCGCACCTGGCAGGAATCCTTCGGATGCCCATGTCATTCGTTGAACCAAACGATATGAATGAAACATCAGTGTAAAGTAGGCTTTATTATTTTCTACTTAATTCTTCTTATTAGTCTTGTATTAGCTCTTGTTAGTCCGGCAGATGGACGAACGGTATGGGTTGTACAGACAGCCTGTGAAGATGATGAGGTGTGAATTAATGCTGATGTGCATAAACTTCCCCGGCCGCCCATTAGCGTATCCACTGTCAACGATGACTAACCTCGGCCAAAGACTAAGTCAATGTTTTGCGACTCTTGCCGCTGCCAAACTTGGTCAAGATTCTATAGACATTGGCTCATTCTGAGTTGAAGGCAGATAAATTGCTGTCTAATGGTGATATGGCATGAGAAACCAGGAATAATCCACTGTGTCAATTTCTTGAGGATTGCTTTACACTAGGAACACGTTGAGCCAGCCTTCGTATGCATGATAATCAATATTCGTGTGAAAGTAGCTGCTCTATACAAGGCCTTGGAAATCTAGGAAGACAATCAATTACTATTGGGTCAGTGAAGATTTGAAAAAAAAATGTACAATCATTTATATAAAAAAGCCAGCATTAAGCTAAATAATAAAATGTCAATTACTCGTGAAATTCTTGACCGATTTGTCTGAGATTGTCAAAAACGCCTAAAATGTTGGTCCCAATGGCCATGCAAAATTTGAAGTTGATCGGCCAAACCGTTCCAGTTTCAATTTTCAACCAATCACAGAATCTCGTTCTAAAACCAAACACGAGACGGCTCATGACAGTGTGTGTACAAATTTTCAGGTCGATTGGTTGAACCAGTTTCTTGATACATGTTATATCATGTTATCATGTAGTTTCATGTTATATGGGCATTGCTGGCAAAAAGAAAAACAAACAAAATGAAGTAAAAACACCCAGAGAAAGTGGTCCCGTAGTGACGCTGACTTATCAAGCTTTTACTCTAGACTATACTCAAGGCTTTTACATGCCAACACAACATGTCATGTCATTCTAAACACATGTAAACCAGACTGTGCTGTGAAAACGCAAAAATTCTCAAGAAATTTAGCCATGGGTGTGTAAAATCAAGAGAGGAAGAAACTATAGTGTTATTTTCGTATCTGTTTTACAAGAAAGCTTGATGAACAATGTGTGAATAGGTGAAGAATAGTTGAAGAAAATGTGAATAGGTGAAGAATAGTTGAAGAATAGGTGCAGGATGGACGGTGGGAAAAAGGCGGTCGTGTCACATTAGCATAGGAACTACGAAAATATCTCAGTCACTGCCAGAAATTACGACCGCGGGAATCGAACCTAGAACCTCCGGGGTGCAAGTCCAGAGCGTTACTGCCTGAGCCAACTTGCTCTGGGAGTCTTAATCAGTTGCATGAAACACACTGACAGTCAAGTAAGGTTGATATAATAGACTTTTGATTAATAAATTATAGTAATCTTCTTTCTCGGGGGCAAACTACTTTTTTAATCAGCTTACTATCACTTACTCACTTGCCTTGTGCCGGAGTGAAAACTCGTTCCTTCACCTCGACAGCTGGAGGTGCAAAACAGTTCCAGATATCTGCTCCTGTCACTGAGTTGATTGCATGGGTCAGATCATGCAGTGTTTGTGGATAGTGTCGTGGGTCATGCTGCAGAGTGTGTTGACAGTAAGTAGTGTCATTAGTAATTGCAGACAAGATCTTGATCTTCAACGTGTCAAGGTCAAGGTCATTGAAGATAATGATGGCAGGTTAGATTTAAATAAGAGAAGTCGAATGAACTCTAACGGATAACGAACTTGCACTTTACAACGATGAATAATTATTAATTATTGATAAATTATAACAGTTTTTAAATTGTCCAGGATTACAGTGATTAAGGGGCAAATTTTAAATTGATTAAAACCTCAAAAAAACATTTTTCTGGAATTCCGAAACTAAAAATTAAAATAATCTGAGCTGAGATAAATTAATATAATTTTCTTGATAAAAGAAAACTGAAATCATATTATAATTCATAGAGCTTTAAAATTCGACCGTAACATTTTTCATAATGTCTTAAAAACTAAAATTTTCTATGCCTAATTTTACAAAACGATCAAATTACTTTTAAAAAGTAAAGTTTTAAAATGTTCTGGCTTCTGCATTCTGGCATTAAAATAATTGGATGCAGCAGAAAGAAAATATTGCACATGATTGCATAATTGCATGTATTATTCTCATGGTATGTGCCTCTTAGCTAGATGGATATACCGTGCTGATGCTGCCACATAGGTGTATCTTCAATCTTTATTGCACAGTATGAATCATCTCGTCACGATGAAGACGTAAAAATTTTGTTTGGACAAACCAAAGTGCATGGGATAGACGCGTGTTTTCCATTGTATATTGCAGCACGTCCATTTTCATTGGATGGAAATAAATAATGATCTCTTCTTCCTAGTTCTTCAGCTGATGTAATTGATAAAAATAGATTTGACACACGCCGTAGGTAGGCAATATGGAGTTACCAGGAGAGAGACGAGAAAGAATAATTTTGTAAATTATCCAGAGGAAAATGTTGGTGACCTCAAAGGACAGGGAATTCCAATACCGAGAAGAGGCGGTGGCATTTGCACGAACGTAGAATGTATTTTATGATCTATGAGCAAACTGGTATTGCGTCATAATACTGTGCCAACTTGAATACGCAAGAAAACGAAAGGTATAGTTTGCAGTCAGGGTGGCTTTTTCAGCCACCCTTATTTAAAAAATCGAGTGTGCTGTATACCGATTGAGCGAGCGTATGATACAGTTTCAAATGTAGCTACCAGAGTGCACTGAATGTATGAAAGTTTCATAGCTGAAGTTTCAAAATACAAGTGAAATATTTTACGTTTTGTACAAAATCAGAGATATTTCAGAAGATATTTGTAGTAAATCTCTAAAATTAGTTAATTTAATGTATCTACACTATAACTTACTAATATTTTTCGATCCAAAAACGAAAAATGATTATACATTGTGCGCAAAGGCACAGTGAAATTTTCATACTACGCAGTCGGCTACAGACAAAATTAGTTGTCTTGCAAATGTCAAATAATTTACAAATTGCATTTTAACTAATTAAATACGTGCTTGACACATTTAATTTATTTTCTCTTAACGTATTTATTGCCCTTTTCTCAGGACTCGGCTACAAAAATGGCAGGGAATCCGGTAGTGATTGCGGCGACAGCAAAACATACTGCTACGGTGAGTAAAATAGCCCTACTTTTTGCCTGCAAATTTTTTACTCTGCAGTCATCTCAGACAACCTTTTTCTATAATCCAAGTTTTCTATATTATGCACTACCTACCCTTTGTGTGTTCTGAATTGATGCTTTATTCATTCTTATTCATTCATGATTCTTATTCATTTTGTATGTCCTACCTATTAAGGTCATTCATTATGAAAATTCACAGCCGAGCTCCATAATTTCATTAATAATCCGTTACCGTTTCCTACATTCCACACTTTGGGGAAACCTCACAAAATACATAGAAATATTTAAAATCCAATTAACACTAAACACGTAGCCTATGTACCTAGGTACCTACCTACTACCTAATTTTGTTGATTTTGTGTTGCAGCTGATCTTCCTTCATGGCTTAGGCGATACAGGGTGAGTACAAATTGAATGTTTTGACGACCAATGAAACGTTCAGTAGAGGTACCTACCTAGTACCTACTAAAGTGACCAGCAGTCGATGTGTGGATTGCAAAAGGGTCATTTTATTTTCCCGTCCCCTACTTTACCTGCGTGCGCATCATGCCCCATTGTTATACCGAACCTTCTCTTGGGTTTAGCTCACTAAGGCTGCGTTTCACCAAGATTCCAAACCCGGGTTAGAGGCGGTAAACCTGGTTTAGGAGCCTCTAAACCAGGATTTCAAACCCGGGTTAGAGGCGGTAAACCTGGTTTAGGAGCCTCTAAACCAGGTTTACCGCCTCTAACCCGGGTTTGGAATCTTGGTGAAATGCAGCCTAAGGGGTTCGTAAAATACCTGTTTTTCAAGAAAATCCCAATCCACAGATTGGTTGCGGGTCACTTTACAAGCTACCTACTACCTAGTCTGTCCCTTTATCATAGCACCTTGATTGGTTTGATGAATGACGCTTTTCCAAAAACTATTTCTTGCTCAAATTGGCTCCAATGTTTTTAAAAAGCAAAAGGCTATTGATTTTTAATTTGCTGGGTGTGTTTTATAAATTTGCTTTATTTCCAGACATGGTTGGGCGAGTGCCATGGCCCAGATTAGGGCACCTCACGTGAAGGTGATTTGCCCCACAGCGTAAGTGAATTAACATCAACTGTGTAACTTAAGTTAAAAGTATAATTGAGTAATGTGGACTAATTGATTGTTTGGTGTTAACTGTAGGCCCACGATGCCTGTGACACTGAATGCGGGTTTCCGAATGCCGTCGTGGTTCGATCTGCGCACGTTGGACGCAAACGGCCCCGAGGACGAGGAAGGGATAAAGCGAGCGACGGAAATGGTCCACTCCATGATCGAGCAAGAGGTCAAGGCGGGGATCCCCTCCAATCGGATCGTCATCGGAGGTTTCTCGCAAGGCGGCGCCTTGGCTCTCTACTCGTCGTTACTTTATCCGAAGAACATAGCTGGAATAATGTCGTTATCATGTTGGCTACCGTTACACAAGCAGTTTCCGCAGGTTGGTACCTACTGCTTGCCAGTTAGTCAGTACCTAGTTACAGAGAGGCACTCCGAGTGTAGTAGGTATTTGTTTCCCTTGTTGTTCCTGAGGGAAACACTTTGTTCCCTGGAAAATATAACGGAGGGATTTTAATGAATTAAAGCATGCAAGGGAATTTTATTAAAATATTGAATGATTTTTTTTTAAAAAGCATGAATATTGAAATAATTTAGGTAGAAGTACCAGAAAAGCACGATGGGGACAGCTGTTTAACCAGTTATAATAACAACTAATGAATGATTACATTATTTCCTAAGTATGTCATCATACTCCTTTTTTCCACCTAAGTTGAGTAAGAGATGTTATTTTTCCGGATTAAAATTTGTACGCATTATTTGAAGATGTGAGAATTCTGCTTTTTTCTGCACATTTAAATGTATATTCAGTACAGAGTCCTCCAAATTGTGGTAATAATCATTCCTAACATTTAGGTATTTAAAAATAACACAGATATATAACAACACATAACAATCGCATTGCATTTTATGAGTGTTGAAAGTAAAACATTTTTAGCTGGATTTTAATCGAAAGGGCGTTGTCGATAACAATTCATTGTGTATTCATTGATAACAATTCATTGGCTTCATTGGATAAAGTGAACTATGTACGACCTATGTACAACTTATATACAAATTTCCGTGTACTTTCATAAGATATTTGACTACATTTTCTTGTGTACCTATAAAAATCTTTAATCCTTTTTTTTCCAAATTACAGTGGGTAAAGGAGGTAAAATACAAGGGCCTAATTAATGAAACCGGCTGGCCGAGCCTGACGTTTCTTCTGTATTCTCTTCATCTTCATCATATTCTTCTCCATCTTTAACTTCTCCTCCTTCCTCCTCAACTTTTTCTACAAGTCTTCTCCATATGTCTACCTCTTCCCACCACTTTTCATCTCTGATCTTCATCCACGACTTCCCTCTCTCTTCCACAGCCGCCACCACTCCATTCATCCACTTTGTTCTTGGTCTTCCCCTCTTTCTTTTCCCCTCAATTGCTGCTCGATCTGCCTCCCTCCTTGGAATTATTTCCGGTGCCATTCCTTTCCATCGTCTATACCACCTCAACCTCTCTTTTCCCAGTTTGAAACCTAGAGCCTCCACTCCCAGATCTTTCCTTATCATTGTACTTCTTACATTGTCAAGTTTTGTCAATCTTGCTAAACTTCTTAAAAACTTCATCTCTGCCCCTTGTAATTTCACTTCTTCCTTCCCTCCCATTGGCCAGGTTACTGCTGCATACGTTAAGATCGGTACGCAGTACATCTTGTACAGTAGTACCTTACACCTACGTGGCATGTCTTCGTTCCACAACAGTTTCCTCATACTCTGATAAAACCCTTCAGCCATACACACCCTCCTCTCAATCTCCTTGTCCACCTTTCCATCCCTTGTCAGTACACTTCCTAAGTACTTAAACTCATCTCTCTCTTCAAGCACATCTCCTTTCAATTGTATACAGCACTTTGTCTTCTGTCAATATTGGAATATTGTATATTGGAAATATTCAATGATGATGGATGAACAACGACCACTAATGTTTGATCAAGTTGACACATGAACAGCTTGCTCCACCCATAGAGTGGGCTTCATTCGTTGCCAATACATTAGAGAATGCAATTTCTTACATGATCACAATAATAATAGTTAGTACCTACCTACCTACAGAAAAACATTATTATTCATTAAGCCCCATTTACACGGTGCAATTTCTTGAACAACTTCTGTGCCACAAAAGTTCTGCACATGTGCAGAGTCACTTTTTCATCTCTAGTGACACTGCGCACGAGCAGAACCTCTGTGTCACAGAAGTTGTTCAAGAAATTGCACCGTGTAAATGGAGCTTTTAGTCATATTTCGTTACCATCTCATACTAATACCTAAAACAATTTTTGTGCTTACTTTATACGAATTGTCAAAGTTTAAAATACAAAATGTAGGTACCTAGAATAACTTGGTACCTACAATACAATAAACAATAAAAAAGTCCACTTTAGGCTAAAGTGAACTTTATCTTACTTATCAGTTATCGGGACATGGTACAACCGGGCCTAAGGTACCTAACTGATCATGTGCAATCTGTTTAAAATCTACACAAAGAGGTTGTATTCCTGATCTAAATATATTTGAAGATGCTTGTACAGGCATGTAGAGAATAACAGAATGTATCTTCTATTTCAGCTTAGTGGTCCAAATAAAGACACGCCTCTAATCCAATGCCACGGCGATTGTGATCCAATAATTCCGTTCAAATGGGGTCAGATGACGGCTTCGTTCGTCAAGACGTTCATGAAGAACAGCGAGTTCAAGTCGTACCGCGGCGTGATGCATTCGTCAAGTGATGAGGTGGGTTCTCACGACATGTCACTTATCTTTATGTCGGAAAGAGTAGCACCCAAATAGAGATGTAAAATTACAGGTAATTTAAAAAAAAAAACGGTATTATACCAAAGACTGGTAAATTTGGTATTATTGGAAAAACCTGTGATTTTCGGGCACAAATCGATCATGGTTAATTTATGAGCTACTTCATGCCTATTATTGGTGACCTATGTACGACTTATACGAATACACTTTATACATAAACTTTATATTTGTATATACTTTATATTTTTTTATATAGGTAGGTACCTACTACCTACTTTACTTTCATAAGATATTTGACTACATCTTCTTGTACATATTATTGGAAATATTCAATGATGATGGATGAACAACGACCATTAATATTTTATCAAGTTGACACATGAACAACTTGTTCGACCCATAGAATGGGCTTCATTCGTTGCCAATTCGCGTTTTCGGGCTGACCAGATGGCAGCACTGACCAGCACTGACAATGCATCTATAACAACCGCGACACGCAATTGTCATGGTTACGCGCATTGGTTTGTTGTTGTTGACTTTGGTTTGGTGTCATGGCCGTTTTGTGCGGAATCGAAGCGTGAGTGAAGTCGAATAACTTGCGAGTAGTGATTAGACTTCAATTTATGTTTTCCATCAGATTCTTTACCATTGTGGTTAATGTCCGAAGATAACTACTAGGTAGGTACTGCCTTTCTGATTAAAATGACATTGACATTGCCAACATCAATAAAAATGGCGGCCGTGGCCGAAACGAAAATGATTACGTCTACAGCACTTATACTTTCTCCACTAGAGTGTGCCCCCTTGCTCGAAAACACGAATACATTAGAGAATGCAATTTCTTACATGATCGCAATAATAATAGTTAGTACCTACTACCTACAGAAAAACATTGATATCATTAGTATTCATTTAGTCATATTTCGCTACCATCTCATAATGCCTAAAACAATTTTTGTGTTAACTTTTTAACGAACCTTCAAAGTTTTATTAACCGAGCGATCTTTTTTGTGTTGCTAGTGTACAGGCGCATTCGATTTTCATGATAAAACTTGCCCCTTCCAGCGACTACCAGTCGTAACACAGTATTTTTTTTTTTCAGTATTCAGTATTTTTTATTGTCATTTGTGAATTACATTGTAATTATAAAAGACAGTCATTGATAAACATTGTTCATTATAAAACTTATTAAACTACATCCACAACACTATTTAATACACAGCATATTAATTGCTCTCACTTTTGACATGTTTAGTTATAGCCAACTTAAACTCGTGAACATCTTTGCTATCTTTGATTACTCTAGGGATTTTGTTAAAATCCCTAAACCCTTTATAAAATATACTGTTATTTAACCTACTGTAGTTACAATGCGTAAGAAAAGCATCATCTGCATGACGAGTCATGTGTTCATGCAGAGATTTGTCAATGATAAAATACTTTGGCATATACCCTTTATAAATTTTAAAAACAAATATATACACAGCTATGTCTATCATTTCTCTGATAGTACACCATTTAAGTTTTTCTCTCATGCCACTCGTTGGGGTCATCCTCCTTTCTCTAAGAATACATCGCATTACTTTGTTCTGCATGATCTGCAACCTATTAATATCTTCTTGTGTGTTATTATAAAACAAAGTATTGCAGTATGTAAAATGCGGTTTTATAATACAGTTATATATCATAACTTTAGTCCATGTTGATAGATTACCTCCAACTCTATACATATATCCGATTTTCTTTCCTAATTTACTTATAACATCTTGAATATGTTTCTTAAAACATAGTCTATTATCAATTAAAACCCCCAAATATTTATAAAATTCCACACACTCAATATTAATTCCACTTATAGTTACATTATCATGCGGCTGAGTGTTTTTCATTACATTTTTTCTACCAATTACCATCATTTTTGATTTACTTTCGTTGAGTTTAAGTTTATTTACATGAAGCCAATTTACTACGTTTATAAGTTCATGGTTTATTGTACATATGGCTTCGTTTACATTTTCAGAAGCTACAGAAATCACCATGTCATCCGCATACAAATTTAAAAAACATTTTTCAACAACACTCGGAATATCATTAATATACATAATAAAAAGTAATGGTCCCAATGTAGAGCCTTGTGGAACACCATGAATACACAATTTCTTCTCGGACAAACACTTCCCATATTTGACCTTTTGGTACCTTCCAACTAAATAGCTTTGTAGCCACTTGAGAACAGTTCCTTCTATACCATATTTATACCTGATTTTGTAGAGTAATCTATCCAAATTAACGGTCTCAAACGCTCTTTTAAGATCCAGAAAAACTGCTACCGTAACTTTATTATCATCTACATCTTTCATCCATTTAGCTAGGAGACCCTGAACTGCTGTCTCACATGAGTGTTTCTCTCGGAATCCAGATTGATTAATGTACAAAAGTTTATTTACATCCAGGTACTCGCTTAATTGACTGTGTACCACACTCTCAAGTATTTTATCCATGATTGCCAACATGTTTATAGGTCTAAATTCACACATTTGAATCGTATTTTTCACCTTAGGAATAGGAATGATGGTAGATTCCTTTAAATCAGTAGGAAAACAGCCCTGCGATAATGACATATTTATAAAATCAAGAACAAAGTATTTGGACACTTTATGGGAATCCATGAAAAGTTTATACGGTATACCATCTACATCACCCTTTATGCTTTTCAAACTTTTCATTTCATGTTCTAGAGTCACAAGAGATATACTTTTAAAAGATTCAAAAGTATTTACATTTTCTTCCTCTACTGTATAATGATCCAAATTTGGAATACTTTCAACTATCTTAGTGATACTGTCAAGAAAATAATTGTTAAAAGCATTAGCAATATCCTTTTCCTCCGTCAACAAGATATCTTCATTATTTACAATTTCATTCTGAATATCACATTTCATTTCTGTATTACAAATTCCTTTAAGTGTACGCCATAACTTATTACTATCCCCTTTAACATCATCAATTTTTCTTTCATAGTAATTTCTTTGAGCAGACTTGAGACTTCTGGTAACCACATTTCTACTCTTTTTATACTGTATCCAGTCATCATGATTACCCGACACTTTAGCCCTCTTATACAATAAGTTTCTGCTAGATATATTTTCTTTAACTTCCCTACCTAGCCACGGAATATTCTTTCTATTTTTTCTTGTTACTTCAACTTTTTTTAAACACTCATTCCTAGACTCTAATATGTTTGTCTTCCACACCTTGTACTTGGAATCCAAATCCAAATCATTATAACTCCAATCTCTCGTATAAAGGTCATTCCTAAAAGCATCACTATTGTAATTATTCCAGTCATCGACCCATCTTGTCACATCCTTGGCTTCCTTTTTATTTATCTGAGCGTTTCTAATAGTGACACCAATCACCTCGTGATCAGATATACTAACATTAGGCATGATATCTGCAGTTACCAGTGCACCATAATTTGTAATTACAATATCGATGAGAGTTTTTGTGTCTTTCGTCACTCTAGTAGGGACCTTTATAATCTGTTTGTGACCATATTCAGCAAGTAGCTCTTTCAGTCTCTTAACATACCCAACATTTACCAACCAATTAAAGTTTAGATCCCCTATCATAATAAATATACCTTTAACTTTCTTAACATCTTCAAAAATCTTCTCAATAAAATTAACTGCTTCTTTTTTCTTAGCATTAGGAGATATGTACCCTGTGTATATAACACATGTGGATCCTCTTATACAGACCTGCACCCCAATAAACCAGTATCCTAATTTCTTTTCACTTATGTTAACAATGACATTTACACTGATGTTATTTTTAACATACATAATAACTCCCCCCGTAAATCTCGAATGAGAATTACATCTGATCATTCTATAACCAGGTATGTCAATTTCTTTGTCATATATCTTATCATTTACATGAGTTTCCCCAATGCCTATTAAAATCGGATTTATTTTCTTAATGTAAGTTAGAATTTCATAATAGTTCTTTGTTAAACTTTGAGCATTTAAATGTATGATATCTGTATCTGCATGCTCTGCATTATCTATTAATGTTATAGCTTCTATACTACTGCTCGGCAAGCCATCCTTTAGTTGCTACATTTTTTGTTTGGACAGGTCATTTTTTATTTTTACGTAATAAGAGCAGTTAAGGTCACTGGCTTCATGCACCGTGCTAATATCTAGCTTGCATCTACCTTTATATCTAATACAATTTATACAGTTCATGATTTCCTCTTCGCAGACACGAATGTTATGCGGTCCTGCGCAAAACTCGCACACCATTTCACCTCGACACTCTCTAGCGATGTGTCCATAACGTTGGCACTGAAAACAGCGCTTAATACGCACATATTTGGGAGCTACTGCACTACTCACTTCATTTTGCACTTTACCGACGTTTTTCCACTTATCACGCTGCATTTGTTGATAGTTATTTATCTGTTGCCCATGTGAATGAGCGTCATCGTTGCTATGGTGCTGATGCGGCTCGAATTCAGGAATTTCGCCGTCATTCGTGATGACCTCCTCGCCTGTTGTTGGTTTTCTTCTCCGGTGATCTCGCTGAGGCGATGCGCTGGTATTTCTGCCGCCAAGGACAATGCGTTCCTTGTTGACATCGCCGACATCGGGATTGCGATGAACGGGTATATCTCCCGCCAAGGTCAATTCGTGCTCCACTGTAGTCGAGATTTCTTCTTTTAGCTTCAACTCTAATTGATCTATTTTATCTCGTTGCAGTTGAGTAATATATTCTAGATCGGATATTCTTTTTCTTAACAGATTGTTTTCTCTTATTAAGAAATCCACATCACTCTGAGGCATTTGCTCAGACAGAGGCAAATTACGTACTATAACACTATTGTCCTCGGTAAAACTTAAGTCAATACTTTTTAAATCGTCGAATATTTCGATAATTTCACGAACACTTTTATTTTTGTCCTCATTGTCAACAACGGTACCATCCAAACTTGGCACAGTTTTCCTAGATCTCGTAACAACATTCGTCATTACCACTACTGAAAGGAACTTGTTTCGCGGAGCTATCAAACACGACCTGCCTCGACCACTGCCAATCAATGGTCGAGGCAGCCCGACGCCCACTAATAGGCGTCGTATTAGTGGATTAGAACAGATGGATGACTTGCAAACTGTTTTTTAGGTTTTTGCATAAAACTTAAAAAGATCCCATTATTCTAAAACATTATTTTTGAATGTTCAAATCAGATCCTTATGTTGGATGGACAGAAAGTGGATTGAGTAACTTAAAATTTCATTTTCTTCTCAGGAACTTCAAGACTTGAAAGCGTTCGTTGAAAGGGTCGTACCGCCGCAATAAACGGAGCAGGCGACTGGGATTCATTTCATTCATCGGAAACTGGGAAGGCTCGAAGAAGCAAATCGTTGCTACGCCGACCAAACGAATTAACCTTCTCTTTGAAAATTGCTGTCCTCGACATTTTAAATCCTCATTTAATAATTGTTAAATATCACATTATTATGCAAACACTTCTTATAAAGTTGGTTGAAATCAATTAAATGCGTTAGTCAGAGGAAAATTCTGAAACCATTAAGGACCTTAGCGATTATTAGTAAGTTATGATGATTGGTAAATTTGTACAAATTAGAGACTTTCCAGGCCCAGTCTTTAAAGTAGGTATAAGATACAATTACCTACGATGTATTAAAAACAAGGGAAACGGCAGACACATTTTAAAATCCCGATTGTGGCATTGAAAACTTTACATAGCTTACCACCAAAAACAATTAACATAGACATTGATAGTGCTAAAAAAAACTTAATTAAACAACATTAATTATAATTTTCTCATTCAAATTTCATTTTTGTGGATGCCAAAAATTACACTTGAACAGATGCGAAACATATTATTAAACAATAAAGATCATATTTAAATAGCTCACTGGACAGATGAAGTACTATCGGAATGACCTTGGGTTTACGCTACGCCTATAATAGTGGCTCATTTCACTGAGAAAATATGCAAAAAGAAATGTCTTGTCTATTGTAGACATGGCGTCAAATTAAAAAAACAGGAAAAACGAATACAAATGCTGGTTATTTTGGGTGATGATAAAATTGAACTTTGATCTGATTTCAATCAACGAAGCACCTTGAAGTTGATCTTTTCCGAGTGTAATGTAGATATGTACACAGTCACAGGGTATCTCGTACATTTACTGATAGCGGTAGAGCCGTAGGCTGCTCCGTGGCCACAGAATGCATTTCAAGAGGTGTGGGAGTGGACTTTGCAATACTTGACGCTAAAATACCGGTGACTTATTTCATTCCAAGACTAGTGATTTGAAATTGGAATGCTATTGTGAAATTATAAATGATTGTGTTGTTTTAGCAAGAATTAAATAAACAGTACCTATTAATCTAAAAGTTGATTTATATTTGTTAATTTTTGTAGATGGGACGCTTTTGCAAACGATCAACACTTTCCATCTGATGCACTATTAAAAAAATTGATTGTTAGCAAAAGTATTTTCCTGTACACTACATTCCAATATGAATGAAATCATTTTCAAAATCAAAAATATGTTGTCTTTTTCCCATACGAAATAAGTAAATAAATTTTAAAAATGCATTGCAGACACACATTTCACATAATATATTGTCGAGTTTGTCATTACTTAAAAGATCCAGGTGATAGGTTTCTGAAATCAATGCGTGACTGATAAAAAGAAATTGTTGACTGGCATATTATTCTTTTATAGTTCATTTGCACTTTATTAATGATTATTTACAATTTACAATCATTAAAACTAAACAAAAAAATGTATTTTCTTTCAATTAAGTCACCTACACGAATTATCACAATAGTATGTCAAGTTTCCAGTCGTAAGAAATTCCTTTTAGTCTCTGAACTTTTGACAATATTCACGCATCACTTTTTACATCGAGCCTGGCAAACCGGTACTGACAACTCGTAGGATTCCTAACGAGCACATAGACCGGTTTCCTGTCTGCCCTCGCTGCAATCAGGCGAACTAATCCGGCTACGATAACGTAACCAACGGCAGCACCACTGGATTCTATAAACGAGAAGTCGCCCTGAGTGACATAGCCGATGACGCAGCGACTACTGGAGTCTTTGATACTAAGATTCTCCGGAAGCCACAGAGCACGGTTCTCTGCCGCATACGTGTTGGCCAAATCCTCATTGACAGGTTCATGGGGCTTTCTCTTCTTCACTGCAGGTTCCACGTTCGATTCATCGTTCGCCTCCGACTTGGTGCTCTTTCCTTCTCTTTCCTTTCTGTTCTTCCTCACGCGCTGTTTTCGAAGTCGTTTCAGAACCGTTTGATGTTCTTTGCGCAACTCTTTCCGTTCTTCCATGTGGACGTCCAAATGCTGCACTTCCATCGGTCCTGCATAGCTCGGATCGTCGGCAAAACACTTCAAGTCTTCATCGCTCGGCATGCAAATTATCGAGAAATCCACGGGCTTGCCTTTCTGAACCATCGACAGCGTGATTGGTACTAAACATGTGCGTAAACTTGCAGCTGCTTCGTCTACGTCCGATATGCTTTGCTGAGATCGCTTGCCTCTCATCGCCAGTTGGAATAAGGCGAGAGTTTTCTTGTTGCGCAGGATGAAGAATGGGGACGAGAAGGCAGTGCACTGCGCAGGTCCGCTGGGTTCTGATTGACCGGCACACCACCACTCGCGAACCAATGAGTCCCAAGGGCAGGAGAACGGATTCGTTATTCCTAGTTTTATGAAGTTCGGGCGCTTATCGGGTGGTAATCTGAAATGAAATGTTACATTACCATTACATTCAATGTGTTATTTTGAGTAGGTAATTATATTAATCGGAAAGAGGTGAGTAGTGAAGAGCAGTGTCTTCGGAAATATTGTGGTGACAGATAGAGGCGGTGGCAACAGCGAGAAGATATAGGTAGAAGAGGATGCGGGAGAGAGTAATATTGTGTCGGGACTGGCCAGCAGATATCACTGAAGTGAAGGTCCAAGATGACAACAGACAGTACAAAATTACAAAGATGTCAACGCACAGTAAAACCCCGACATTTATCCATTCATGGTATAGAAACAAGATTTAGATTAGATTATTATGGTTTAATGGTTTCTTATGGTTGGTTATATTGCGCACATTCATGTTTCCTTTTAACTTTGTTGATCATAAGTGGAGAACATGGGGAGAGGTCGACCTCATGGGCCCTAAGAGTCTGAAACTGGTGGGAAAGCCAGTTCAGAATGGGGACAGACCGGGGGAGGGCATGGGACTAGGTCAACCCTGAACAGCACTTAGTTAGGACCAGCTCGTAATGGGAGGCGCCCCCTTAAGACCCACCCTCGCGTCAAGGTAGCAGTCCATTGGTGAGGAACAAGACGTAGAGCATTGAGAGTCCATTGAATGTAAAATATTAATGTCACAATTATTAAAATCTGTACCTCAGAGGTAGAATGCCAGAAGTCCACTTCTCGATGTTGCGCTACACACTTTTGAAATCATGAAATCAAGCTCTGTCAATCACCATTTGACTGATGCCAACAAATACATCTATATTGAAGTATTATTTTACACAATGACTCTTGTCACCATTACAAATATGATTGCATCAACGCAGAATTACTGATTTATGAGCTTGCTTCAAGACTCATTGAAATAGACTTCTGGGTACCTACTTATTCTATATCTTTTTTTGGCGTTAGCATTTCGGCGTAATGCTATCTTAATGGCAATGAAATGAAGGCGGCCGCGACGAGATCAAAATGAGATATAGAATAGGGGCCCTGGCCCTCTGCCTCGGAGGTCATCCTTAACAACATGCTCTCTATCCTCCTTCTCTCACCTGAAGTACTTGTCTGTGAGACGTTCCCGTGTGGCGTCCGCCTCTCTCCGTCCCGCCATGGAGTCGGGCGGCAGCGTCGCGACGTCGGAGGCCTCTCTGCCGAGCGCCACGGCTTCTCGCAGCCCGCCGACTCTGGCGCCTCGGAACACGAGTCCGAGCCACAGCGGCATGCCCCATCCCGCCGGCACGATTACATCCCAGCCAGAACCAAACCCTGGGGAAGATTGTCATCAAGCCGATGTTTTATATGCCAATTTTGTCATCCCATATTTATTCCCCTCGCCTGAAATTGTGTACGCACAATAATGCCATAAAGGAGTCTTTTTGGGTCGTTCCACCGGAATTAGACCAGTGGTCGTTGCGGCACTATTTAATACAATTTTCTAACTTTGCTCACAGAAACATATATACTTATGAATGTAAAAACGATTTTTTGCATATTTTTTACTTTTGTCGTTTAGAAGATACGGGCCTTAGAGGTTTGGAGAACAAGCAAAATAAGGGTATACGGCAAGTCTTACATTTGTACCAAAAACAAAGATAATTGTGTTCCACCAGCGTTGTTAGATTCAGAAAATGTTCATCTTTCAATAAAAAAATTCAACATTTGATTTGGGAAACTCTAACTGTGCAAATTTGGGGTGCACATTTTCGGCGGGAAATCGTGTTTTTTTGAATTTTTGAGCCAATGTTTTTCGTTCAATGTTAGTTATTTCAAAACAAATATTTTTGTGTATGAACTACATACCAAGTGGTATAATAATTAGCTGATAAACATTTCAAATTATTCCATTAACCTAGCTAAAAAAATATCCAAATATTTGGGAATTCAATTTTTTCCCATTTTCAAGGTCATCGTACGGAAAAGGGGGACCTCGTATAATCTGGTGGAACATACACTAAGATTGGCGAATATAAGGTTGATAATTACTGAAAGTTTTGTTTTGTATATTGGCTTGGTATAGAAGTTACGATACTGTCCTTGGGGTCAAAATTGAAAATAAATTAATTTTTGACATTTTTGAGGTCATAGTACGGAAAAGGGGGACCACATATATTCTGGAAAGAGATGCGTTTACATTCACGTATATAAGGTTAGTAATTACCGAAAGTTTTGTTTTGTATATTAGTTTGGTATAGAAGTTAGGTATCATTGATGAGGTATTCACGGCTCAAATTTACTTCTGATTCAGATTTTATAAAAAAAACATTAATGATGCACATTTATGATATACGCATGATTATTATTTTAATTTTTACTATATAAATATCAACGATCAAGATTTCATCGCTTTAGATGATTTAAAATATTAGCCCTAGGTGTAGTACAACCCGAAGATAAATAAATATGATAATTTTGAATCTATTGTCAGTTTTAAGTTAACATGATATACAAAACCAAACATTGAGAAATTAAGAACATTAACATCACCAATTCAATCGTAATTTTTTACAGAATTAATGAGGTCACCCTTTTCCGTACTATGACCTACAAAATGCCAAAAATTAACTTATTTTCCATATGCAGTACCTCATCAACGTTACTGTAACTTCTATACCAAACTAATATACAAAACAAAACTTTCGGTAATTACTAACCTTATATACGTGAATGTAAGCGCATCTCTCTCCAGAATATACGTGGTCCCCCTTTCCGTACTATGACCTCGAAAATGTCAAAAATTTTTTTTTTTTCAATTTTGACCCTAAGGACAGTATCGTAACTTCTATACCAAGTCAATATACAAAACAAAACTTTCAGTAATTATCAACCTTATATTCGCCAATCTTAGTGTATGTTTCACCAGATTATACGAGGTCCCCCTTTTTCGTACGATGACCTTGAAAATGGGAAAAAATTAAATTCCCAAATATTTGGATATTTTTTTAGCTAGGTTAATAAAATAATTTTAAATGTTTATCAGCTATTTACTATACCACTTGGTATGTAGTTCATACACAAAAATAATTGTTTTGAAATAACTAACATTGAACGAATAACATTGGCTCAAAAATTCAAAAAAACACGATTTCCCGCCGAAAATGTGCACCCCAAATTTGCACAGTTAGAGTTTCCCAAATCAAATGTTGAATTTTTTTATTGAAAGATGAAAATTTTCTGAATCTAACAACGCTGGTGGAACACAATTATCTTTGTTTTTGGTACAAATGTAAGACGTGCCGTATACCCTTATTTTACTTGTTCTCCAAACCTCTAAGGCCCGTATCTTCTAAACGACAAAAGTAAAAAAATATGCAAAAAATCGTTTTTACATTCATAGGTATATTTGTTTCTGTGAGCAAAGTTAGAAAATCGTATTAAATAGTGCCGCAACCATTTTTCTTAAAATTGGTCTATTACTGGTGGAATAAGCCTTTTGTCAATTGTGACTAAGGGGCTGAACATAAAGGACGGCACTCTATAAATGGGTTATATTGCCCCCACCCCCCCCCCCCCCCTTGTCAAAAGAATTTTTAAAGAGGTATTATTTTACTCTTAGTCTTGTAGTATGAGGTGGAGTGAGATGGTGGAGAGGCAGCAGCCAGAAGAGGTAGAGGAGGAGGAAGAAGAGTGTGATGTGTCAGGACTGGCCACCCGACATCACTGAAGCGAAGACCCAAGATTGACGGTGGAATTCCACCCCCCGACCCGACATTGTGTTGGAAACGGGAGAAAGATATTTATTATTATGTATGAAGACAAAGACGTAGACTTTCGTGAGAATATATACCCACCTAGGTCAAGTATTTGTAGGTGCTCAAATATTTAGAAAATTGTAATTGAGCGAGCGAAGCAAGCGTCTCCTTTTGGCACGGACCTCTGTTTTTTTTTTGTGTTTTTTTTTGTGTTTTTTTTTTCTGTTACTGACGATATACAAGTCACAGTTTTTCTTCGATCAAGCTGAAAATTTGCACACATGTACTGACCATTTCCGGGCGTTGCAGACCCTAATTTTTTTGAAATCCCTTGATTGGTTCAAATTTAAAAAAAATTATCTTTCGATTGGGTAGTTTGATCAATTTGAAATTTAGCAAAGTCATTGCAACCAACATTGTACCCAATCATAATAAATTTCAGCCAAATCCTCCCATTGGTTCAAATTTGAAACCATTTTTCCTGTGATTTTTGAAATTTAAACTAGAACCGATTGACCGACCAACTAAAAACTTTGCATGGTCATTGGTACCAACATTTAAGGTATTTTTGCCAATTTTCAGTCAAATCTGTCGTTATTTTCAAAAGTTTTTGTAATTTTAGGGACATTTTGCGTGTTGGCTGTCAAATTCACGGCGACTTCGAATCTACAGTGCAAGGCAAGGTAGTTAGAGCAGAAAGTTTCAAACAAAATGAAACTAATAATGACCGTTCAACAGATTGACTTGATAATAATAAAAAACCTCTAGCAATCTTTCTTGACCTAGCTAAAGCCTTTGATACAGTAGACCATTCCTTGCTAATGACCAAACTATACAAGATAGGTATAAGAGGCTTACCCCTAGAGCTATTGAAAAGCTATATTACTGGAAGAGAACAATTTGTAAAAATAAGTGACGCAAACAGTAGCCGCAGACTAATAAAGTGCGGAGTTCCTCAAGGAACAGTACTGGGACCACTTTTATTCCTAATTTATATCAACGACTTGTGTGCAATGGAGTCAAATTCTCAAATAATAACCTTTGCAGATGACACTGTTCTATTTATCTCGGAAAAAACATGGGAAGCATCATATAAACAAGCCGCATCGGTCCTTTTCAAAGTAAAGCAATGGATTCACACAAATCTTCTATCATTAAATGTTGATAAAACAAACTACATCACCTTTTCACCAAGAATTAATGGCCAACCAATGAACTTAACTCTAAAAATTCACAAAGAACAGAATTGCCTAAATTCCGTCCAAAGCTGCAACTGCCTTGCCCTAAAAAATGTAACCACCGCAAAGTACCTCGGGATATTGATTGACCAACACCTACGATGGAATGAACATATAACAGCTACTGTTAAAAAGCTTAGACATGTAATCGCTCAATTCTATAACCTTAGAAATATTCTCACATATAATTCCTTACGAACTGTATACTTTGCGCTAGTTCAGTCGGTACTCCAATATGGGATAATTGGGTGGGGCGGAGCTTATGATACCCATATTCATCCACTGTCGACGATCCAAAATATAATTTTAAAAATAATGATGTCAAAGGATTACCGATACCCCACAGTTAAGCTTTATGAAGTCGCAAACATACTTAATATTCGCAAGCTTTATGCTCAATCTCTCTTTAAATTAATACACTCGAACAAATTTGAACTCCCTACCAACCCGGCACCAAATTGTTATATACAAACTAGATCAAGAACAAAGAACAATCTATATCAACCGAGGGTAAACAAAGGCATTACGCAAAGAAACCTAACTTACCTAGCTAGCAAGTTATATAACCTTCTTCCTTGTGATATACGAAGCATCCAATCGGACAAAATATACGCATTTAAAACCAAGCGATGGCTCAAAGATTGCCCTATTGACACAATAAACGATGCCATAAATTGCAAGTAATAAACCACAGTTTAATAAAATAAAAGCTCATTAATTGATCTTCTCACCAACGTTCTAGGTGTAATCTTTGTATCTAGTAGATCTACATATAACACGTCCTTGTTGTGGTATCAACTAATGTACCTAGGTATCATCAGAGGTTTTTATTTTATATTTATTATTTTGTATTTATTTTATTTTTAATGAAGTTTTTGAGGAGTGTGAAGGGGGTGACAAGAATGGATAGGATCCAAAGTAGGAAGATAAGAAAAGAGCTTGGGGTTGAAAGATTGGTGTTCAAGCTGGGAAGAGAGAGGCTTAGGTGGTTCGGCCACATGAAGAGGATGGGAACCGATAGAGTGCCAAGGCGGGTGTTTGAAGCGGCTACAGGGGGAACTCGGAGAGTGGGGCGACCAAGAGACAGGTGGATTGGACTGATCAAGGAGGATGTGTTGGAGAGAGGAGGAAGGTGGAGTGAGTTGGAGGCTGAGAGACAGTGGGAGGACAGAACATGGTGGAAGGAATTTGTGGAACAATTAGAAGTGGAAGAAGAAGAAGAGGAGGAAGAAGAGGAGGAAACGCCAGGCGTGGCCAGCCGGTTTCCAGGAGTCCTGCGGCCCTAGTGTTGGTGGGAATACCCACCCCCTGACCCATTAAATTGGAACCAGGGATGGATTATTATTATTTAGAAATAGTTAATAACGGACAATTATTAATATTTAGTATTCAGTAATACTGCAACATGCATATTATATTCAGTATCTTGTATTCCATATATAATGTACCTAGTGGATGTATTATGACTATGATTAGAAACATGACGATATAACATGGTATAATGTTCTGTACAATATTGTTCACGGTATAACATGGTATGACATAGCATCAAGTTGAGTATCAACAAATATTCTTTTTTAAATTTTCATTTTACTGATTAATAACTGACAATGTATATTTAGTATTAGTATTTAGTATTTAGTAATCGTTCAGCTATATATTACATTCCGTATAATAATGTCTCTGGTATATTATATAAATCCATGTAAAATGTCCATGTGTTATCCATGTAAAATATGCCCCGACACAAGTCTTCGTGACTTATTGGGGTATATATCAAACAAATATGTAAACACTGTGTGAACACACTCTCTGTACCATTTTGAAAAAATAAAAATAAATCAAATCAAATATTGTGTACACACTAATATCATATGATTTGAGTGGTCCCAGGTATATTTTTTTTTAAAGAAATCCTGTGATTTTTGAATATTAACAAGGAACAGTTCAATCATAAAGGTTGATACTAACATTTTAGGAATAATTAGAGATTTTTATTCAAGTCTGACGAAATTCACGAATTATTGGCTTTTAATGATATTTTTGATAGACAGAATTTCGGTTCGAGTTGTTCTGCGTATCCGTGCTCGCTCATCAACGCGTTACTCAGAGCGTTTTCCTAGTTTAATAAAATACTTTTCTCAGCAAATAGATAGTGTACACTCAACAATTCATAAAACGGTATTTGAACGAAACAGATTGACTGCTGGTCAGGTTCATTGACAATCAATCCTTGTTATTATCAATGAAATCAGAGCTCACCTACTAGAGGTAGATGACGAGTAAGTATAGACTTCATCAGATGATGCCATCACAATTTTTTCAGACAATCCATTTCTTTCAAATACCGTTTTTAGTTTTATGAATTGTCGAGTGTACCTAGTCCTGTGTAAGTACGTAATCTTATCGAAATGATCTGCAAGGTAACTCTTGTTTGCCTGAACATGTGAGAAGTGGATCGCACGTTGCTGACTCACCCAGTCTCTTGACGTCGGACTGCTGACTGCCGGGTCTCTGTATCAGCAGAACCGGGATCCGGGAGTGATTCGCCGACCCCTGACAGGAGTCCACGAAGCCGGGCACGAGATTGCCGGACCGCTCTCGGTTGAGCTCGGACACGGGCAGCTTGGTCCGAGTAGCGACGTCTCGGACGGAGGACGACCAGAGGGCGCTGGCGCACACGCTGGGTTCGGGCAGGAGCAAGTTCGTCACGAAACCTTGCTGCCACGGCTCTGAAACATTGGCACTACTTTAGAGAGAACACACAAACAATTCAATGTCTTATTCAAGATGTTTACAGTCATTCTAAGCTATTTTTTTAAAAATTACTTTCTCAACAACAAATTTTTAAATTATATATCAATATAATCAAGTCGGCTCTTGCTGGAAATTGCCCAAGTAAAGGTGGAGATTCCACACCAAGACCTGACTGTATTGTTGGATATTGATTTTGATGAATAAATAATTTCAAAATCACTAAAATGTCTCAAATTTGGACTAATTTTACTAAAAATTTAAAATAAAGTAAGATTAAATATTGATCTACACGACGTTGGCCATTCAAAATTTTAACTTGTACCTACCTACTCGGAACATTTTCACTTAAATAACAAATCCAAGGATTTTGTTAAAAACCTAGATACACCTACCTAAGTGAAGCAGCAGAAAAGTGCTCACATGTAATAAACTAGGAAAACGCTCTGTGTAACGCGTTGATGAGCGAGCACGGATACGCGCACACCTCAAATCAAAATTCTGTCTATCGAAAATGTAATTAAAAGCCAATAATTCCTAAAATTTTGGGTTCAATAACCATGCAAAGTTGATCGATTGAACCTTTATGATTATTAATTTTCAAAAATCACAGGGTCTCGTTCAAAAAATATACCTGGACCACTCACACAATATCAGATCAAACTGTTGAACGGTCATTATTATTAATTAATTTCATATGAGTTTGAAAGTTTCTTCTCTAACTACCTTGGATTAGAACTGAAGAGTCGAAGTCGCCGTGAAATATGAAATTCAAGAAATTAGACAGCAAACACGCAAAATGTCCGTAAACTGTCAATAAATTTTGGATTTAAACACAGTTTAGTTGTCAAAAATACAGATAATGCTGGTCCAAATGACCATGCAAAGTTTTAAGTTGATCGGTCAAACGGTTCTAGTTGAAATTTCAAAAAATACAGGAAATATGGTTTTAAATTTTAACCAATGGCAGGATTTGGCTGAAACTTTTTATGATTGGGTACAATGTTGGATACAATGACTTTGCTAAATTTAAAATTGATCGGGGCAACTAATCGAAAGATAATTTTTTTAAAACTGGAACCAATCACAGGAGCCCATTCAAAAACGATCCCAGGGACCGCATAGATTACGTTAGCATATGTGCAAAGTTTCAGATCGATTGCTTGAGCGGTTTAACCTGGGCTGTGCGGACAAAAAAACAAACAAACAAACAAACACACAGAGAAAGTGCCATAAGAGTACCGTGGTGACGCTCGCTACGCTCGCTCAATAAAAATAAATAAATAAAATTAAATATTTCAGTTCCATCTGATAGTGTGACCAGTATCACAACAGGGTGCGAATTGATGGGGGGGATGGGGGTGATTTCCCCCCCTCTGGTTTTCTCATCCCCGGCTCTGTTTCCCAATAAAGCATCCCAGAGGGGGATAGATTTTCCCCCCCTCTGTAAAATGTTGACTTTTAATCTACGAAACAATAGAAACCTACTTTTTTCTGACAAAAATCTAAAATTATAAAAATAAATTGTCACACAAACTGTCAAATTGCCTTTATTAGCAAAAAAGCTGTATTTGATAAGATTTATTTATTCCAAGATTTATTTTTGGCCAAACATAGTGTACAAATCGCTTAGAAATGCACCAAATCCAATCTTGAAATTCAAAATTTCCCGGGGCTATGCGTCCCCGACCCGCATGGTACTGGCTGGGGGGCCCTCCCCCCAGACCCCCCATTGTGTTCGTGGGCAATCGTATTTTTCGCCTTTGCTATATCTTCGGAATTTTAATATTTCCTATCCCCCCCTCTGAAAAATGAACAATTCGCACCCTGCACAACCAAAAAGAAAACAGACAGAGACCTGAGCAAAGAGTGTTAAAAGGAGACGTTCGCTTAATATTATTTACTTGACTCATCCGGAAGGGCCTTCTTCCTCTTCTCCGGCATGTCTAGCCTGGGATCCCGGACATTCATCCCGATGACGATGTGCGGCGGCAACTGCGCTGGCGACAAGACTACGCCGAGCTTCTGCCACACATCCCTCTGAGCCACGGCTGCGTCTCGGTGGAAACTGCTCTCCGAGAAGAACTTGGTCCACCAGTCGCTCTCCTTCACCGCAGTCGTCTCGCAAGCATCCGTGTCGCTGTCTTGAGACTCCACCTTCTCTTCCGTCGGCTCGGACATCAGGGCAAAGATCTCGTCGATGTCCTTGGCGGGGGTTTTACGAATGACCGGAGTTTTAGAAACTACGGCTTTGCTTGGCTTCGAGCTAAGTGTGTCCACTGGTTTCAACGCGTCGACGAGGATGGCTTGAGATAACGGTCCAGTGAGGCGGAAGCGGTTGAGAGTGTCTTTCAGAAGAATCATCTTAACTCCATCGTCATTTACGTACTTCGGTGTTCGTATGAAAGGAACGTTGCGTGTCGCAAGCTTCGTCTCTTCCACTTTCTTTTCAGCACGAGCTTTAACTTTTTGATTTAGTTTGCTTTCTTCTTTCACTTCAACGACAGCTTCTGGTACATCGAGATCTGAAGAGTTGTCAATTTCTAGTTTTAATGTGAAAACTAGTTCCTCTAACACATCCGTATAGAATGCAGGATGAATCCAGATCCACAGAGTTCTTTCATCGGACTCCATTCCAAGTCCCATCTCCACTTTCTTCTCTTGAGGTTTCCACAGGAAACTCACATTTCCGATAACTCCGTTTGGAAACATACCTTGTCGAAACAGAGTTACATTTCCTTCCCTCGTGCCGTTAAGGAACGATCTTGCTCCAAATGTAAGACCACATTCTTGGCTCGTATGCAGCTTAAGTTTCTCTAGAAGATGATTCTGAGATCCAGAGAGTTCAAGGCACGAATAATATGAGAGATCTTGCAGAAGGCAATGTTGGGAAGAAGCACGATAGCAAGCACGGAAGCTCTTGTCATTTGGGAAGTTCGCTATTTTATATCCCCATTTGCCAATCATGTGAAACCTCTTGGCATGCCAGATGTGAGTTTCCAGCCACATGAAGGACTTCTGTCTGCGATTGTACTCGGTGAGGAGGTTCTGCGGGCGACGTCGATGCTTTCGGCTCGGTCTCTTGGACGGCGGAGGCAATCCGCTCTTCTCAAGCTGGCGTTGATGAGCCTCGCGGACAATCCGCGGCACTCGCTTCGAGTTGTGGCCCATGACGCGTCGACGCATGTGTCTCGGCAGTTGTTGGAACACAAGACCATTGCGCTTTGGTTCAGCTGAAAGTAACAACATAGGTTCTAGAGTATGTACAAACTAGAGTAGAAAACTACCAGTTCCTAAAATATGCTAGTCAGAATTCGAACTGGGCAAGGCAACTTAAACAAATTTTGTTAGTATCAGTTCCTTTGGGTACTCTTCTACCCTAGAGTTACTCACCGATTATCACCATAAACATGCTCGTTTACTGCCTACGCTACCTACGTAGAACGCAGGTGCTTCGTAAAACCTGTTGCACTCTTCGAAAAGGCAACAGTTATTATGCTCTAGAGTTAGTAGCTTACCGATAGCTTTCGAGAGTGCGATGATTTCTTGTGTCCTGGACTTCGCGAAGCTCATGTAGTCGACGTCAGGAGGGAGTTGAACAGTCCCTCCTATGTAACTGTCAAACTGTGGCTTCATCTCCATCTTCTTTTGAGGTTATGTGCGCGTAACCGGTGAGGAAATATGTTGACACAGGGAAGCACTGTCAATTCCTGTGTAAACTACGTAAGTTAACTCGCTTTACCTTCAGAATCTAATTATTTATTCTCTAGTTGACAAGATAATAAATAAAGTAAATTATTCACCTCACATGGAAAAATGGAACACTCAATCACTTAAAAAATATCCCCAGCGTGGCGCTAGTGTCGCACAGAGAGCACGTGATCATTGGCCTCGAGCGGTAAATTTGTGATAATCAAAGGCAAATAAAAACAAGTTTATTAATCGTACTCTATTTGACATCCTAATCAGTCGAGCAAGGAGACGCAGCCTGACCTTTGCTGCCTCTTCACAGAAACAAATACTGAAGTACAGCTAGCAGGAATATTCTTCCAGTTACAATGTCAAAAGTAATAAGGAAAATCATCAGCACACCTCTGGCACCCAGACCAGTGGCACCTTACAAGTAAGAATGATAGAAAGTGTGATAGAAATAAACTAACCTTGCAATGACATTGAATAATATTTCTTTTGATTTCTCCAGCCAAGCTGTGCGAGTGGATAACACGGTGTACGTATCCGGAGTTCTTGGTTTGGATAAAGATACGAACAAGCTCGTGAGCGGCGGGGCAGTAGCGGAAGCGAAACAAGCGTTGAAAAGTCTCGGCCACATCTTAGCGGCAGCGGATTCCTCATACGCTAATGGTAAACCACTTGTTTCGTACTTTATTTTCAATTATATTTAGTTAACCACTCTTAGAATCATTAAATAGCAATATATTGTAGGATTTATTTAACACATCATTTAATCTAATCAAAATGTAATATTTTTCAATTATTTTTCAATTTATACTTACTTTATTGGTTTCTATAGATAAGCAATCAGCCATAGGTATATTATTGTTATGAGTTTCAGAAAACTATCTTTATAGATATTTAAATTTGTAGTTTTAAATTTAATTACTTCTTTTAATTATTATTTTATTTATTTCAGTCGTGAAAACAACAATCTACTTAGACGATATTAATGACTTCCAAGGAATAAACGAAGTTTACAAAGAATGTAAGTTAATTACTCTGATTAAAGTAGGTAGTACATACCTTACTTGTCGTCATTTAATAAACTGAAATGCCAATCCTGAATGTCTGTTTCCTTGTAGATTTCAAGGACCCGTATCCAGCAAGATCTGCCTTCCAAGTCGGGAAACTGCCACTGGTATGTGAAACAACTTAAATTATCTTAAATGTATATTTTATTCTCACTAAATTTCACAGCTTTACAAATTATGCTATTTATGTACACAACAAATATAAGGGATAGTATCCCTTTGAGTTTTACAAGAAGTTTAAAAAATTATTACATCAGGTTTTAAATTACTACACCAAGAATTCTAAATATTGGGAAGAGGTTTTGTAAAATGCGATTGAAGAGTTGGATTTTGATAGAATTAGCGAAAAGTTCTACAAGTCTTCCTGATTTAAAAATTGTGACAAGTTTTTTGTATCAAATATTCTTTTGAAATGTTTATACCTAATCCTTGAAATTTGAATTGATTGCATCAACTTTCAAAACAAACATTAATTTTAGTGATGCAAATCAAGTTTCATAGACTAAACTTAAATTCCAAAATTATTTTTATATCTAATCACGGAATTAGACAATTCTAAACAATCAATAATTCTAAAACTAGAAATGCATAGTGAATTTGATGTCAATTTCAATGACAAATTATTGTATATTTTATTACAGAAATGAATACAGGCGGAAAGCCTTAACATATTAAAAATATTTACCTAGAACTAGCTTTTGCATTTTTCATGTTTTATATAGTTTTCGTAAAATTATCAAATATTCAAAATAGCTGTTATCAATTTAATCAATATTAAACCCTTTTTTGTTTTGATTTCAGGGTGCAAAAGTCGAAATCGAAGTAATTGCAGTGGTGGGTGAGGTTGTAACAATATGACTAGAAAATAAAAGCAACCTTTGAACCTTGACCTTGTGTTTGATATGTGTTTGATTTCTCTCCAACGCAGGGTGAAGCTTTACAAGTATTTGTAGACGCATTTATCTAAATCTAAACAACAAGGCGAACAGAGATCTGAACAAACGTGTCAGCTACGTTTAGTATAGACATTTAGCTAGATAATTTTTTTCTATGATTTACTAATTTAGTATATAAAAATGAATAAATATTCAATAGAAACAAATTTCTTTCAAGATCACATTCCTATAACACGGTCCTAACTCAGATATAATTTGGACGAAATCAAATGCTAAAATCAATTTTAAAATATGTACACGAAGCTGTAATAGAGTGTCAAGTCCATTTCTCTTCAAATTAACCGTCTATATATTCATTGATTTGTCAACAACCACAACAAATAACTACAAATTTAGTTGCCCTCGCTCACCAGTAGAGCTGCAAGAGTCATTGTTTTGAACCCACTCTGCGACCAAATCAGTTGATATTTTAATAGAAACTCCTTTAGCTTCTCAACATGAATCAATACTTGCTCGCTCGCTAGCTAGTAGAAAGGTACTGGTACACATTTAATTAGTTGTTATTACTGACCTAAAATATTTGAAAACATTTTACAGACAAAAAGGCACAATATTTATTCAGGCCTTGCTTGGCTTTCTTTCAGCTAATATACACAAATTATCGACAGGTACCGACGTGGGCGAATAAAGAGATTGTTTAATTCTTATCAATCTGGACGGAATATGTGAATACAAATTATTAAAACCTTATATCTAATGTACACACCCATTAATATCAACGATCATTACTGGGCCGAACTTTTTAAAATTGAAACACACACTTTATCGGAAATGTCTTATCAGTCAATCGAATAACCCTCAGCACTTGAGTCAATGTCAAACAGTCGTAAAACATTAACGACGTCAACCCCACGACCTTCATCGAGAATTCATCACCTTTTCAATCCGAAACGATCAAAATAGTGTCCTTTTCTTCTGTCACGTCATTCTCTTCCAACTTCTTCTCATTCTCCTCCTCCTTTTCCACTTCCGGTTCCGTCGTCTCCACTACCAACACTTCATCCACTTCTCCGTTCTCTTGATTGATCACTTCTGCGGGTACTTCCGTGTCTGCGAGTTTCTCCAGATCTATTTCCGGTTCCGGATCGTCCACGTGCTCGGGAATGATGGTCTCTTCTTCTACCGGTTCGCTCGTCGGCATGATGTCCTTGATCTTGTCCTCGACGCTTTTCATGGCGTCGGTGACGGCACTCTCGGCGTCGTTCAGGACGTCGCCTACTTTCTCCTCGGCGTCGTGGGCCAAAGTGCCGAATTTCTCCTCGGTTTGGTGGGTGAATGACCCGATGGTGTGCTTCACTGCGTCGCCAGCGCCTGAAAAAGAAATTATTTATGAGGCAGATGTAGAAACTTGAGGTTTCAAGTTTATTTTTTTTTCAAGTTTATTTTCCATAACATGGTATACATACATATATGTTTACTCAAGTCTTGACCCATAAGTACAATGAAAAATTGACTTTTTTAGGGTATTTGGAAGTTACATTGATACAATGTAGGTAAATATTTTTAACTAGAGGGACCCGTCATGTAAAACATGACCAATGCGCACCAGTGGGGTATGCGTAATGAAGAACCGATTGAGTTGAGATATTTGGGAGCAGAGTGTGCGTCGTTAATAACTTAAGTTAGTACACACAACATCGTTTGCATGACTTAACTGCCGAACAGAATACGAAAATGAGTAACGAATGAAAGCAATTTAATCATAACTATTATGGAAGTAATATTTCAAATGAGTTTCCAAATACTCATCAGAGAATAAGTTAAAAAATTAAGAAAACATTTCGCCAGCCTTGTTGCATTGTGATTGTGACTTCATTTGTGATACCATAGACATTGTATAGCCTTCGGCTTGGGTGATACCAATTCAGAATTCATAGGTATAATATTATATGCTATTGCTACCCCAGTAAGAAGGATAACTTATTGTGTGGAGGTTGGGTTTCATTATATCTGTCTCTCTGAGGTAGAAGGGAGGAAGTTTATGTTCTCAATATTTTTGCGTTACACATTTTTGGAATGATGTCATCAAGCTCTTCTAATTACCATTTGACTGATGTCAACAAATACAGCTATATTGGAGTATTCTCTTACACAATGACTCATGTCATATACAAAATTATGTTTTTAAGAAGTCAGAAATACGGGTTTATGAGCTCACCCAAGCTCGCACCTCAAGAAAAACTGAAATGGACTTCCAACCTTCTACTTCTAAAACACGGACAAACTATCATTAGGCAAGTACGGTCACATGACAGCCGTCCAATGAGAGAACATTCTTCACGTAAACTTGCTTTCGGCTTTCACTTGATATTCATAATTAAACATTGATGCTAAAAACAGAATCAATAGACACTCTCCGTCTTTATCATGATACCACTAATAAGAAACATGGAAAAGTAAGGATACAATAATACAATACAAAAGGAAGGATTGAATCTTCGTTGTCGCTCATAGTAATCAGAGTAACATTGAAGTGGAAAAGTTAATATCAATACCGTGTTAGTATTAAAAAGGAAAATAATAAAGTAAAATACCTATATCTGACATCTATCTGACGATCAATATCTTAACATTAATCTTTACAATTATATACTACTACATTAAACGCATACTTTAAATATTAAACGTATTTATGCATAAAATATGAAAAACTATATCGACTTTGGTTTGTTGACAACAGCCAGCTGGAAATGTGTTTACAGGAACAAAATACGACTTTGACAGCTTTAAGTTTCTTGCCGTGAGGACGTTTTCTATGTAAATGTACCTAATTATGGCCAGTTATAAAGTGTTAAAGTAGATTTGTTACAAATACGAAGGGATAAGGTATGCGTCTGAGGTGAGTTTCGGTTATTTCTTTGTTCACAAAAAGCAGAAGATGTAATTTTAGGCATGGTGGGCAATGTAACGCCGGCCATTGAAAATAAATTTAGTCATGATAAATACATAGAGAGTGTGCGCGCGAAATTGAGAGGATGCGCGCGCAGGCGTTCCTGACACACAGACAGAACTGCGTAACTATAAGTAAGATACTAATAGTAGACAATTTAAATGAAATTGATAATTGTAATTAATAATGAGTTATAGGCTATAACACAATCATAGTTAAGTAAACAAACTGATTGACGCTATTTTGTCGAGTTATTTGTTTTGTCTTCTCATTAATCAACTGTTATGAACGTAAATTCGCATCGCAAAACGATTCGCGATGCCAGTTGCCGTATAATTCGGACTGTGTGACCAAAACAAAAATTTACACTTTTGACAATTAGTGTGTTTTACCAATGTTGTTATTTTGAAAAAATAAATAATTCCGTTAAAAAAGCGTTACCGTACATAAGCTTAAATATCACCGACTATCACCGAAATATCACCAATATCACCGATCGTGAAATAAATTTTCTCCAGATGAAGGGAAATTCTATTTTCAGACTAAATTATCGTAATTAGTCATACCTGAAAAAATGTACTGGTACTGAAAATATAATCTTTGCAAAATAAAAATAAAATAACCCGAACGGGAACCAAACCCGAGTACCTATGTTACGAAAGAAATCGTTCTACTAACCACACTACATATTATGATTCATAAACACTGAAGTTCAAAATACTTTTTGTGTACATTTATCGTGAGGTACCTACTGGAAAATCAAAGTTCCTTTTTATATTGCAAGATAGAATTAGAATTAGATAAAACCATAAAAAAACGTAAACTCAACATAGAAGTTCATTAGCAACAGAAAAATAACATAAAACACAATGTAGTATGTAAACACGTATGTATGTATGTGTCTACTAGTATGTAGTTATTTAAACTCCCGCAGGCAATACGAAGAGGAACAGAAGAACAAACAATTGGTTAACGTTGTTTTGACACTCCTAACAAATACCTTAACAGTTGTAGTAAGACCATAGAGGTAAGAAACCCCTTCTTACCTCTGTTTCTTACCTCTATGGTAAGACCTTGTAAGACTAAAGTCTTTCTTTACAAGAATAATTAACCCTTTCCAGAGATACGTAGTTCCCCCAGTGCTCAACAGGTGGCGCTGATTGTGTTTCTTGCTCACTACCTCGTTCATGTGTTTAGCAGTGATTTGTTGACCACCCCTGATTTCCCCTCACTCACCGGGCCCTCCGACGTTGCCTGTACCGCTGTGGTGTACATCAAACATACGAGTATCTTTGATCCAAGGGACGTCTGGAACCTAACCTTTTTCTCCCTCGTTGAGTTTTGTTTAGTTTGAAATCTTACTGAACTGAAACTACTCAGGAGGGCCCCAGAGGGTGAATATAGCCTCGTCCTGCTTCGGTACGGCGACGGCCAATTCCTCTCAACCATTTTAAACAAATCATCTTAACAGGGTGCAGCATCCTGAGTGTAGCCTGGGCTCGAACCAGTGCTATCTGAGTAGGATACGAGAAGTCAAAAATCAAAATTATACGTGGAAATAGATTAGGTTGGGTGAGTGGTTAACGCTCTGAACTTGTATTCCGGAGGCCCGGGTTCGATTCCCGCGGCCGTCCTTCCTGACTGCTTATTTTCGTGGTTTTCCCTCAGTCGACAGGCAAATGCTGGGAAGGTACCCTACCGATAGGTATCCTTACCTTAATAACATCCTTAATAATATCCATCCTAACCTACTCTTCACCATCATCTCCCAATCATCATCGTAATCATTCATCCGTCGCCATTAGCCTCGCTGCAAAACAGTGCGACGTTAAGCCCCAGACAAAAAAAAAATTATAGATCAATCAGTGATGTATATGTATAAATTGTAATGATATATCGAAATATTGATTCTCTTTCAAAACGATATCGATATTATCGAGAGCATAATATTGATATATCCAAATATTAGTACAGTTTTCCAAATACAATCCCCTCGCAAAATATTTTAAATTGTCGTAGGCAGTACAGAACAAATGAATGCGTACATCTAGTGGAGCGGTCGCTCCACGCCAGCCAAGTCGTACGGCGCGCGCACACTCTCATATAAAGGCTGGAGCAAACCCACTTTTACTGTAGGCATCAAAGTGGCATTTTCGGCCTACTGGATCTTAAAATTGGGGAATCTCACATTGTTGGGAAATATCTCAATTTCGAGCAATGGCCCACCCTACAACATATACCAAATTTGGGAACAATAGGTTACGCCCTTTGCGAGCTAGAGTGCCGTGAAAACCGTGTTTTAGGGCGGTTTTTATAATAATAATAATAATAATCTTAGTAGTAGTAGTATCCTGGAATTCAAATCCGGTAAACAGGCCACAGCCTAAACGGCTGAACCGATTGATCTCACATTTTTACCACGTGTGCACTTTTGGCGTCTGATTTGCCCTCCCCCCTTAGACTTTTTTTGTGCCGCCATTTTGAAACCGGAAGTGACATTATATCTCGACAACGGCTGAGCTGATTGGAACGAAAATAGCGCCAAACGATTCGGACGGTCAACTATATGGATTATAAATAGCAACAGACTAAAATTTATGTTAACGAAACCGGAAATGACGTCATGAAATTTGAAATACATCGATTGGCATTTCGGCAACAAATTTGATCCGATTATTTTGATATTTATGTAACGTATGTACTTTTGATATCTCATTTGACTTGTTATAAAACCAACCGGAAGCCGCCATTTTGAAACCGGAAGTGACATCATATATCAATAACGGCTAAATAGATTTGAACGAAACCAGCGCTAAACAATTTAGACGGTCAACTTTATGTATTATCATCAATAATATTTGCAGTTTTCCATACCAAAACTGGAAATGACGTCACACTTTTTAAGAATCTCACAAATTTACATGTTGATGCAATAAATATACTATTTCAGACAGCTTATAATAAAATGTAATCATGTTTAAATTATAATTCAAGGAGTCAGTGATTTCAGCAGCCATTTTGAAACCGGGAGAAACGCCATATCTCGAAAACTGGTTGACAGATCGGTATGAAACTAGCGCGAAACGATTCGGAAGGCCATCTCTATGGAATAGGAACAGTCAAACTAGAATGTTCCTATTTATGAGACCGGAAATGACGTCATTCAAATTTATAAATTATTATAATCCCCTCCTATACAATAAATACCTATTCAGAAAGCTTAAAATGATACACATCATTTATAGTTATAAATTCTATGTGGCAGTGCAGAAAGTTCAGCAGCCATTTTGACAACGGATATGTTGCCATATCTCGGAACTTGGTTGACCGATTGGAATGAAACCTTTGCTATTCTTCATGAAAATAACCAAATTGTAAAGGGTGATTTTTTTTAAGGATATAGTAATTGTTCATTCGATTGTCACAAGTTGTAAGAATAAACTAAAAAAAGTAGTGATATCCCATTAAAAAACACTTCGTGTAAAAATAACAGCCAAGTCTCTTCAACTAAAAAAAAATATGAAATCTAAAAATTCTGCACTGAAAAGTAGTGATATCAAAAAATGAGCCAAGTCAAAACTTTATTTGAAAATCAAAAAATACTTGGCGCATCGTTTTTTTAGGGCATTATAGGTGTACTATGTATTTGGATATTTTATGTATATTTTATAATTGGCCTATACTTCCAAGCTTTTTATATACACGATGCGCCAAGTATTTTTTGATTTTCAAATAAAGTTTTGACTTGGCTCATTTTTTGATATCACTACTTTTCAGTGCAGAATTTTTAGATTTCATATTTTTTTTTAGTTGAAGAGACTTGGCTGTTATTTTTACACGAAGTGTTTTTTAATGGGATAGTCATAATACCAGGAGAAGAAACGACATCCATGTAGAATCTAAAAGACTAAACATTTCAAGCAAAGCCCCTAGTACAGCTGCAATAAGTCTTTTCAACAAACTTCCCAAAAATATTAAAGAGATGAAGGATACAAGTATATTTTATAATAACCTTAAAGATTATCTTATAGAAAAATCGTTATATAGTGTACAAGAGTATAAGGACGAGTAAAAGTAGAAATAATATAAGTTAGACTAGAGATGTAAACTACTGTTAAATGTACGTAATATTCAATCTATTTCTTATATGTTAAATTTATCTTGTAATTAATTAATGAATTTGAAGGACGAGAGAGTGTGTTTTATTATAACTACCTACTTATAACTAATTGTTAAAACAATGTACATTGTAACTGACAATTCAATAAATAAATGAAATGAAATGAGAAGGATAGAAAATCACTAAAATATACCTCTTTCAATAAACAAACACCATTATTTCGGGTTTTGGTGGCATTGGAGTGAAACCTCTAACATTTTATTCTGCGATTTAGCTTTTTTGCCAGTTATGCTGCTAAGGCCCGGTATTTCCATTAGATTGAGCTATACAGTTAGTTTTAAGCTGCACTTGGGAAATATGGTGTTCAGTATAATAAACCTAGGCGACAATGACTGCAGGTTATTTAAACTACCTATGCCGCAGTACATAATGGTAATACACCACATTTCCCAAGACTAATGGTAATATGGTCCCTTAATTTGCGTAGAGCGAGTCTTCGTAAACGCGAATCGTCGCGAATTCGCATTGCAAAAAGCCTAAAAGGTTCGCGTAACCATGGAGTTGCGATACGACTTCGCGTTCATAGAAGACAAACTTTAGAGTAATTATATTACGACCCTTATTCTTTAACGAAAACAAATCATTTGTGGCCGAAATGGGTCTGAAATGATTTCGCATTGTTCTAGAATAAAGGGCCTGGTTCGTCATCAAGACACTCTAACAAATAGTATGCTGAATTTATTGAGGGCGACAAAAACCTCGCAAGTTTTGTCATTATTTAGATCAGTGAGCTTGATTTAAGTGCCAGACGTTCGATTTGCCTATCGTTCAATCATTCAAAGCAAACATAATAGAAACATGATCGAAACACCTGCTTAGATATTCAAAGAAACACACATTTATGTCTCATCGAACTTTGCACTCAAGTAGTGGTTATATGGACCATGCTGTTGTGTGGAACATCACATCTGATAATGATGGGCATTTAGTGAATCTCTCACTTAGGGATGGTGTTTAAGAGGGAACCTGCGAAATAAGGTTCCGACTGGGAATCGAACCCAGATCCTTCGGGTTTCATAGGGCCGGAAACCTGAAGGATCTGGGCTCGATTCCCAGTCGGGGTGCGCGTTTTTACTTCGCAGGTTCCCTCTTAAACATAGCACCGAAAACACTGTTAAAAGATGCACTTTTATTTCAACTATAATTAGACTATATAAATGTTTGAATATGGAAGACTTTAAATTAGTGCAAACAAATCTATCTCTAGATAAGGACTTTGCCATGATAAAAGTAATCTATTAGAATAACTGTATAGGTACAGTTCATATTAGACCAAAAGTCTAAGGGACAATTTTTCAATACTCTGCTACAGTTACTATTAAACGGTCATCCAAGGAATGTTATTGGTTGTTGCCATGGCAATATAGTCCCAATCAACTGTTTAAGTTTAGCGAAGTATTGACAAATTGGCCTTACATCGAACTTTATAGCAATTTAGTGCTATGCGAACATTTTGTAAACACTATTATGCCACTTGAACGATTTGTGTATTCACAGTTGAAAATGTTATAATCGATAGCAGACGAGCCCCCAATTTACTCAATCGATCACGACATAAAAATGTAACAAATAAAAAAAATCTTTAGAATTGATCAAAACCTTACGGACATGAAGAATTAGCAATGCAAATTTTGCCCCCTTTTCTCTTATCGCATAATGCCCTCATGCACAGTCAAGCACTCACGATTTTCTCCCAGACCAAATCAATAACTTCATATTCCCGCACGACATCGGAGCCGACTGTTGTGTGTGTAATAACTTCATCAATTATGAATTACCGTTGAAATGTCACTACCGATGATAAATATTTCATTTGACATTGGGAACACGAGACGCATTTTCAACCCCGAATTGCATTGTAATTGGATTGTGTCTTTTCGTCTTGATATTGCAATTTGAAAGAGATTTAATATTTCAAGACGCAGTTATTTTAGAATCTTGTGGCGTAGAAAATTCAATTACAGTTTGGAAAATGAATCATTTTCGTGGGAATTCTTGAGTGGATTGTGACATGTCTCGTAGACCGAGTTTGAGAGAAAATTAGATTCATTCTTTAATATCGGATCGATATACTTCGATCCATTCACACACTGAACTTATTTTTACTCTCATTTCTCTAGAAATTATGGATGATGGAATGAATAATTAAAAAGACTATACTGAACACTACCTTTTGCTGTTGTACACCCTTTTTAAAACCTTTTTATTGCGACCGTCCGCTAATCTTATAAAACACAAAACTATAAATACGTACATGCGTGGTGAAGAAAATCCGTATGATGATCATTGAAAAGTTCATGCCGTTTTCTATCGGGGTCGAGAAAGTAAATTGAGAATTTTGGTTCTTTGAAAGAGACCCGACTTTTCGCAAACGAAAAAGCGCATCGAGGTGTAACTTAACTTAAACATTTTGTTTAATTTGTATGCAATAGGGAAGTCTTCTTAAAAAATGTAAATTTTAAATATCAACACACAAAATAATGACAATATAGCTTGCACCCGAAAAATTAACATTTTCATTCATAAAACATCAAATTGAAATTTCATATGACATTTTGGCGGGAAACGAAAAACCACGTGCGAATTATGTAGCTAGTCATTTCTAAGGTCACAACAATGTGTTACCATGGTGAATACTTTGTTGCCATGGCAATGCTGTGTCCATCATTTTAAAATTCCGAGCTTCCTATTATAATTTTTCTGTATCATTCTTGAAAACTTCATCCCACAATAATAACGTTTTGTTTGTCTATCCTGCATGTTATGTATACTTTCAATATTTCACGTTTTTAATCTACTCTACACCTATACTTAGAGCGAGTTCCCTATTTGACCATCGTATAACTCTTTCGTCTTGTAAACAATATTACACAAGCACTTTGTCGGACATAAATAATGATTTGATAGAATTTTAATGACAACTCCTTGGACTTTTATTATATTTATTAAACTATTCTTTTTCCATCTCGCATCACGTGACATCGCTCAATCACAAACTCCAACCTCTTCTCTGCACTCTGTTGCTTTATGCTGGGACTTATCACAGATCTCGATCAGCCGGGATAGAAATATTCCTCCGTTTCCCGTCCCAACTCGCCGATTAGAGCGTCCATCGTCATGCAAGTTGTATTGTCCATCACATCACGAACTCCAACCTCTTCTCTGCACTCTGTTGCTGGGACTTATCACAGATCTCGATCAGCCGGGATAGAAATATTCCCCCGTTTCCCGTCCCAACTCGCCGATTAGAGCGTCCATCGTCATGCAAGTTGTATTGTCCATCACATCACGAACTCCAACCTCTTCTCTGCACTCTGTTGCTTTATGCTGGGACTTATCACAGATCTCGATCAGCCGGGATAGAAATATTCCTCCGTTTCCCGTCCCAACTCGTCGATTAGAGCGTCCAACGTCATGCAAGTTGTATTGTCCATCACATCACGAACTCCAACCTCTTCTCTGCACTCTGTTGCTTTATGCTGGGACTTATCACAGATCTCGATCAGCCGGGATAGAAATATTCCCCCGTTTCCCGTCCCAACTCGCCGATTAGAGCGTCCATCGTCATGCAAGTTGTATTGTCCATCACATCACGAACTCCAACCTCTTCTCTGCACTCTGTTGCTTTATGCTGGGACTTATCACAGATCTCGATCAGCCGGGATAGAAATATTCCCCCGTTTCCCGTCCCAACTCGTCGATTAGAGCGTCCATCGTCATGCAAGTTGTATTGTCCATCACATCACGAACTCCAACCTCTTCTCTGCACTCTGTTGCTTTATGCTGGGACTTATCACAGATCTCGATCAGCCGGGATAGAAATATTCCTCCGTTTCCCGTCCCAACTGGCCGATTAGAGCGTCCAACGTCATGCAAGTTGTATTGTCCATCACATCACGAACTCCAACCTCTTCTCTGCACTCTGTTGCTTTATGCTGGGACTTATCACAGATCTCGATCAGCCGGGATAGAAATATTCCTCCGTTTCCCGTCCCAACTCGTCGATTAGAGCGTCCAACGTCATGCAAGTTGTATTGTCCATCACATCACGAACTCCAACCTCTTCTCTGCACTCTGTTGCTTTATGCTGGGACTTATCACAGATCTCGATCAGCCGGGATAGAAATATTCCTCCGTTTCCCGTCCCAACTCGCCGATTAGAGCGTCCAACGTCATGCAAGTTGTATTGTCCATCACATCACGAACTCCAACCTCTTCTCTGCACTCTGTTGCTGGGACTTATCACAGATCTCGATCAGCCGGGATAGAAATATTCCTCCGTTTCCCGTCCCAACTCGCCGATTAGAGCGTCCATCGTCATGCAAGTTGTATTGTCCATCACATCACGAACTCAGTTCTTTGTCCATCATTAAGAAGTATTTATAAATGAAATAATTAATAATTCAGTGAAGGCTGCACGAACAGCAAGAAAGCAAACAACAAGCTAAATGAGCAATCTTTTGACTGAACTCGCATCAATATTTCAATAACTCCTTCGTTTTCATGAGAAAAGCTCGACGAGGCCTTCGAGATTATCTTCGATCAGTGCCACGAGGGAAGGGGATCAGAATCTTTCTCGGGGTAATCTGAGTTTTAATTGTCAATAGTAAACCTGACGTCCTAAAATCTGTTCATTTGTAAAGTCGCTTTGTATGCAGCAAATTAATTACTATGCGGTGTAGAGTTGTCGATGGACCTTGGACAAAAACTGAAATACAAAACCAAATGATTTGCAAGTGATCAAGGTGGGATAAATAATACTTTCACGATAGCAAACATTTTGATCAATATTGGTTGAAGAATTGTAAAATATGAAACAATATTGGTCTGATGACCTTCAAAATGTCAACTTGAAGAATTCTTCATCAGAGAATTTTGTCAAACCAAATAGGTGGTCTGTACATGTATAAAAAGCTCGATAGAAGAAACAGTATGACAGTATGACCTTAAAAGAAAAAAGAAACTATGAACAGAGATCCAACACAAAAGGAGAAGACACCCTATCAAGCCTTAATGTAGACTCTATTCCCCTTCTTTCATAGTAAATACTTTTTCTTACTGCTACCATCTGTACCTCAGATGTAGAAGGGCGGAAGTCCATTTTCGCGATTTGCGTTACACACTTTTGGAATGATTTATTCAAGCACCAATTGCCATTTGACTGATGACAACAAATGCAGTTACATTGAAGTATTCTCTTACACAATGACTCATGTCAACATTACAAATGATATGATGAAGTCAGAATTACAGGTACCAGTAGACTAGTTTTAAATTCACCTCAAGAATAAGTGAACTGGACTTGCGGCTTTCTACCTCTGAGGTAATAACATTGATTATGCATCGAGTGAAGTAAAGCTCGAGCTTTTTCACAGTATGTTAACGGCTTTTACTAAGAAGCGAACAGGTTATGTAAACTTGAAGAAACATGACTCGACTTGTCAAGTTTGCATGAATTACGCAGGTTCTTTGTTTCGACAACAAAGCCCATCAACAAGTCGGAAAAGTTCGTCCGGCGAGGAAATTCTCCTTACAGAGGAACTTGAACTGATTTACATTTAGTTTTCAACTTTTCCGAGAAGTGTATAGACGTTACGAGGCTCGCGCACGCATTGGCTGCGGAAATTACCTACTTCTGGTGGATGACTTATCGGCAGGTTATAGGAACGTCGAAGTTCCGAATAAGCAGTGAGAGACTTGGCCTGATTTCGCCGTCCGTCAGTGAAAAACTCACTGAGACAATGCAAATTACGTAGGTGTTATTAAATTGCTTGTGAACGATACATGTATTATTTATCGTTCACAACCGAACCGCGAGTAGAATACACTAGACAAAATAATACCTCAATTTCTTTGGAAAACGTTTCTATAAAGCTTTGAAGTTGCCAAAAGATCACTTAACTAACTCAAATAGCTCTACTAATCATGTCTACAAATCCAGGTGGTTAAAGCACATTATTACCCCATAAGTAGACTGAGACTTCACATTTTGTATGGTCATTAGGACCAAGAGTTGAGGTGTTTATGACAATTTTCAGGCAAATTTGTCAAGAACTTTAATTACATTTTACGGACATTTTGTGCTTGTATAAATATTTGTCAATGTATTAAAAGAAATGAACACTGCTCCTTTGACGCATTCGATCCGAATGTCTTCTTATAGCGATTTCCAAGTTATAGAGCAGCAACTTTCACACGCATTTACTTCGCATGCAATTTGAAGGCTCGCTTATCAACGCGTTTCTAAGAATATCCACTCTCTCATGGGACCGATAGATAGTACTTTCCTTATTAGAGTTTAATTACTTTTAACTTTCCTTGGAATATTCATACTTTTTCAAGAAAATACTAGTGTCCTATCTGACCACTTAGTTGAATATTTATCTGAAGAAAGTTTTTTAAGTTTTGGAATTCTTCATCTAATGACCGTTTTCGCCAACCAGTGGTATTTTCCACGAAAATGAGTAATTTCAATTTCAATTCCATATAATATAATAATTGATGTATAATGATTGTATTCATATTGATTAAAGAATATAGATCATCTTATTGAATTTATATTTATTCCATACAAATTTTTCATGGAGAACAAGCCTGCATTGTTTTAATATCATTTCGATGCAAAATTGTTAAGTTCTCTATCGTGTATAATCTTTCCAAGATTATGATCTTTAATGCTCTCGAAGTACACTAAAATATTAATTTGTAATCAATAAAATAAAACTGACCACACGAAAGAAATAATCCAATAAAACACTTCGTATAAACAGAACAGCCATCACTTTCGAAAAAATCACCGAAATCATTATCATTACCTCCAGATCGGTCAACAGCATAACCAATTGTTGACAAGTTGTTGATATTTTAGATGCTCAGTGTAAAGTGTTCGCTCAGCCCCGGCCATTGTTCCAACTAGTTTCTACAGTTTAAGATGGTATTGAAGTTGTGTAATGTGGCTAAAGGGCTGCGTGAGGCGACCAACTAGTACTACATAAATTAATAATGCGCAATCAATAGATAATGTCTGAGCGTGATCTCATGTAATTACAGACCAAGTATGACAGAGACAGTCACATCTGATCCGCTGCAGGTATATGACAGAGGGCGGTGGAGTCCCAAAAAGCATGTTCATACTAGGGTGACCACATGAGTCAATGTTAAATCGGAAAAATTTCATTTTTGTCCAGGAATTTCGTTGCGAAAGTAAACAGGGGGCAGGGGTAGCCCCCAGCTGCGAAGGGAGGGGCAAGGGGGGGGGACCGAAAAATTTGAAATACTTAAATCAATATCTAGTGGAGCGGTCGCTCCACGCCAGCCAAGTCGTACGGCGCGCGCACACTCTCATATAAAGGCTGGAGCAAACCCACTTTTACTGTAAGCATCAAAGTGGCATTTTCGGCCTACTGGATCTTAAAATTGGAAAATCTCACATTGTTGCGATATATCTTAATTTCGAGCTATGGCCCACCCTACAACATATACCAAATTTAGGAACAATAGGTTACGCCCTTTGCGCGCTAGAGGGCCGTGAAAACAGTGTTTTAGGGCGGTTTTCATAATAATAATAATCTCAGTAGTAGTAGTAGTAGTAGTAGTCTCCTGGAATTCAAATCCGGTAAACAGGCCACAGCCTAAACGGCTGAACCGATTGATCTCACATTTTTACCACGTGTGCACTTTTGGCGTCTGATTTAACCTTCACCCCATTAATTTTTTGTGCCGCCATTTTGAAACCGGAAGTGACGTCATATCTCGTCAACGGCTAGACCGATCGGAACGAAATTTGCGCCAAACGATTCAGACGGTCAAATATATGGATTATCAATAGCAACGGACTAAAATTTATGTTAACGAAACCGGAACTGACGTCATGAAATTTGAAATACATCGATTGGCATTTCGGCAACAAATTTGATCCGATTATTTTGTTATTTATGTAACGTATGTACTTTTGATATCTCATTTGACTTATTATAAAACCTACCGGAAGCCGCCATTTTGAAACCGGAAGTGACATCATATGTCAATAACGGCTAAATAGATTTGAACGAAACCAGCGCTAAACAATTTAGACAGTCAACTTTATGTATTATCATCAATAATATTTGTAGTGTCCCATACCGAAACCGGAAATGACGTTACACATTTTAAAAATCTCACAAATTTACATTTTGATACAATAAATATACTATTTGAGATAGCTTATAATAAAATGTAATCATGTTTAAATTATAATTCAAGGGGTCAGTGATTTCAGCAGCCATTTTGAAACCGGAAGTAACGTCATATCTTGAAAATTGGTTGACTGATCGGTATGAAACTACCGCCAAACGATTCGGAAGGTCGTCTCTATGAAATAGGAACAGTCACACTAGAAATTTCCTATTTATGAGACCGGAAATGACGTCATTCAAATTTAAAAATTATTATAATCCCCTCCTATATAATGAATACATATTCAGAAAACTTAAAATGATACACATAATTTATAGATATACATTATTTGTGGCAGTGCAGTAAGTTCAGCAGCCATTTTGAAAACCGAAGTGTTGCCATATCTCGGAACTCGGTTGACTGATAAGAATGAAACCTATGCTATTCTTCATGAAAGATCATTTAAAGCAAATATATAGTACCATACGCAGATTTTCATTAGTAAACCAAATTGTCAATGGCGACTTTTTTTAATGGATTTAGTAATTGAATTCAATCGATATGACGTCACAAGTTCTAAGAATAAACTAAAAAAAGGAGTGAGGAGTACCCAGGAGTACTCCCCAGGAGTACCCCAGGGAAGTGTTCTCGGTCCACTCCTCTTCTTGATCTTTATGAACGATCTTCCACAGTGTATCTTGCACTCCAAATTGCGGCTGTTCGCAGACGACTGTATAATCTACAGGACTGTCAACAACACCAATGACTGCGGGCAGCTCCAGGAAGACCTCGAAGAACTAGCCAAGTGGGTGGACCTGAATCAGATGCGAATCAACATCGATAAGACCATCAAGATGTCATTCAGCACTAGGAAAACACGGATACAGTACCAGTACCAGCTTGGGAACCTACCAATTGATCCCACAAAGGATGCTAAGTACCTTGGAGTGTGGCTGTCTGATGACCTGAAGTGGAATAACCACATTGATGTAACTTCAAAGAAGGCATCCAAATCACTGCAGTTCGTCATGAGGAACCTCAAAGGTGCAGCAAAGAAGGCAAAGGAACTGGCATATCTCACCCTTGTTCGTCCACAGATGGAATATTGTGCCAGTGTGTGGAGTCCATATACCATGGTGAATAAACACCAGCTGGATATGGTACAGAGGAGGGCTGCACGGTATGTTGAGAGTTCATTCGGAAACTCTCCTGGCCCCACTGAACTCATAAAATCACTGAAGTGGGAGTCTCTGGAAGACCGGCGAGACGCATCCAGAGCTATCGCTATATACAGGGCTTACTGCCATGAAGAGGCTTGGGAGGAGCTAGGTGAGCTACTGCAGAGACCGAATTACACCGCGAGAGGAGACCACACCGAGAAAATTCGTCTGTTGCAGCCGCGAACAGACACTGGCAAGTTCTCTCTCGCAGCGCATGGGATCAGATTGTGGAACAACCTGCCTGCCAGCGTCGTGGAGCCACTTCCCCAGAACAATAAAGAATTGAGGAAGAGGATGAAGTCCATTATTCCGACATGAACTTATAAAACTACAACAACCGACGAATAAGTGCACTTAAGAACATTGACTATTATTAATAATTGAAACATGTATAGTAGCATTAGTCAAAGTTGTATCAATCAATAAATAATAATAATAAAAACACTCCGTGTAAAAATACCAGCCAAGTCTCTTCAACTAAAAAAATTATGAAATCTAAAAAATTCTGCACTGAAAAGTAGTGATATCAAAAAATGGGCCAAGTCAAAACTTTATTTGAAAATCAAAAAATACTTGGCGCATCGTTTTTTTAGGGCATAATAGGTATACTATATGTATTATGTATATTTGATGTATATTTTCTATCTGGTCTATACTTCTAAACTATGTATACACGATGCGCCAAGTATTTTTTGATTTTCAAATAAAGTTTTGACTTGGCCCATTTTTTGATATCACTACTTTTCAGTGCAGAATTTTTTAGATTTCATAATTTTTTTAGTTGAAGAGACTTGGCTGGTATTTTTACATGGAGTGTTTTTATGGTAGAGCATATCTGAAATAATTAATCTCTCAACTTCAAGAATGCATATTTACAAACCTGATTCTTAGGGCCAGTTTTCATGAATGCTGTGCTAAAATTTAAACAGTTGATTATGACTTGATTGCACTTCAATGATATTGCCATGGCAACAACCTATGACATTCCTTGAATGACCACTTACTGGTGGTCATTACTGGTCTCATCCTCATCCTAACCTGATCTCATACTGGTCATCACTCATCTACTGGTTATAACAGATCATTAAACAACCTGCCCTTAAGATTCTTGGGGGTGGCGTTTTCAATGATCTGAATCATAGTAGATGTTAAGGTGGTCATTCACGGAATGTCAGTGGTTGTTGTCATGGCAATATAGGTAGTTCTAATCAACGGTTTAAAGTTTAGCAGAGCTTTGAAAAACTGTTCCTGGAGATCCGCCACTACAGAGACAATCGCAAGTATGACGTCATAATTTGGGTCATTTACACGCGACTTGACAATATCAGGCTGAATTGCACCTGTGTATTACTCACTCTTGATAAGACGAAATTCGGTCAGCGGGCGGACATTTTGAATATATTTGCAGAGTTAGTTTATCTTGATGGCAATCGTTCATGCTAGCGCTCTGTTTGACCCGCCGAGTTCAGACTAATTGAGATAACGAAATCTCACCCCTTCAATGGGTTCAAAGTAAAGATCTAGGACGTATTATACGAGATTCATTGCGGGTAGTTGATTATAATTCATTGCTGGTATGATTGTAAAATGTCAGAAAGTAGGCGACACTGTTTTAGAGAATAAGAGTGTAGAGAGAATATTGTTTATGAGCATAGATTAAAGCACACATTTATAACACTAAGAAATTGCTCATTGTAACGCGTTGAAGCTTTCGCCGATAAGGGCAACACCTCGAACTGAAACTCTTTTTAACCATGATTCAGATTCGATTGCACTATCACTAAGGCAACTATCACTCTGGAGGCGTTATAAAAGTATCATTTGCAATAATCATGGTCCATATTATTTTTGTTGTTGTTTTGTTATGGCGTTACAAGACTGGTAGTCCTACTGCCGCCTCAACAACTCTACTCCATTGACGATGCGCCTTTATAGGAGGTGAAGTTGGTTGAGGATTCGTAACTAGGGATGTCAAGCGAGTGAGTAGTTAGCTCCCTGCGCTCTGCTGTTGTTTAACGTCCCATCCCAAGGACGGTGTAACGCCCGGCGAGAGACTGATAACAGGTGGAGGGAGGTCGTCACACTAACCCCCAACCACCCCAGTCTCTCTGGCCCAACGGCAGCAACTGGCAGGCCAGAGTTGAATGGTCACCCATCCAATCGCTGACCCCGCTCAATGTTGCTTAACCTCGGTGATCTGACGAGAACCGAGGTGTCCATTACACCAGCCGTTGGGTTAAAATAATGGGTAATGGGTGTTGGGTATTAATAATTTATTGTAGAATAATTAGTTGCTGTGATGTCGTGCTAAATCAATCAATATTTTTCCGATGAAACGAATGGACCGATCTTGCTACAAATCATGAGGTCACCAATCAGGATTGTATAATGAATATTTTGTGAAAAAAATTTCTTGATCCGTTACTTTGACCTGTTATGATGAGTAAAGAGCAAACAAACAGAACTGAGATTCGAGCCAAAAGTTTGAAGTGGAGACAAGATGTTGATTAAAACATAGTTTTTTAACTAAGCGAGCGTTGCGAGTGTCACCACGCTACTCTTATGACACTTTCTCTGAGCTTTTTTTTCTTGCCCAGGTCAAACCGCACAACCAATCGATATGAAATTTTGCACACATACTAACTTAAAGCGGTATCTCGGATCATTTTTGAACAGGGTCCTGGGATTGGTTCAAATTTTAAAAATTATCTCTCGATTGGTTGGTTCGATCAATTTGAAATTTTGCTAAGTCATTGCAACCAACATTGTCCCCAATCTTACAAAGTTTCAGCCAAATCCTCCCTTTGAATAAAATTTAAAACCATCTATCTTGTGATTTTTGAAATTTAGACTAGACCTGTTTGACCATGGTCATTGGGACCAACCTTTTAGGTATTTTTGCCCATTTGTAGACTAATCTGTCGTTATTTTCAAATTGTTTTGAAAACTGTATACTCAATTTTCATCCCTGCCTTCTTGATGCTTCAGTTCCAAGGCCTGTAGAGCAGCTGATACTTGCAAACGCATATCAAATCGGATGCAGTACGATGGTTCGATCATCAACGCGTTTTTCCTAGTAGGTATTACCTAATTACCGTTCATCTGAATGCCATATTTTACTGCTATAAGATGTCTATGATTTTATCCATTGTAAGTCCCAAAAGTTTATTGGGGGTTTGCATCAAATCTTTTTTATTTACATTTTTATAATATATTTTAGTGTATTTTTCTTACTTTTCAGTATGATAATTTCTTGTGAACTCTGTTCTGTTTATCGAGAGGTCTACACAGTTCACTTGTTATAATATTGCTGCTACACAAAGTCTACAGGTCTGCACTTAAACTTTAATGCTATCTGGACTAAAAATAATAATTTAATGTTCGTGATAATACAACGAAACGTAATCATCTACAATTCAAGTTTTATTATTCGTGAGCGGAGTTCGAACAAGATTATATGGACGATAAGACCTTTTTATGAGCGCAAAGAATTAGCTGAAGTTGTCCTTGGTGCTTATGCAGCCCGCAGTACATCAGTCAACCAATGCGGCACATTCACCAGTATTCGGTACTCTTATGTTTATATCTCTGTTTTTTGTGTGTATTTTGCTTCCTTTTTGCGTTTTTTGCGTTTGTTTTTGTACGACATGCCCAGGTAACACCGTTGAACCAATTGATCTGAAATTATGCACACACACTAATGTCATATGAGCGGTCTCGTGTATATAGTTTTTGAACGAGATCATGTGATTGGTTGAAAACTTAAATTTGAGCTGTTTGACCGATCAATATCAAATTTGGCATGATCATTGATACCAACATTTTAGGTGCTTTTAACAATTTTCGGGCAAACTGGCCAAGAACTTCAAGGGTAGTTGACATTTCTGCTTGTTTTGAAATCTTTGACAAATTTGTTAAATTTATGAAATTTCAGAGAAACCATCATTTTTCTCTTCAAAGTCTTACCCAATATCCGTATGAAGCACAATACGAATGCTCGCTTATAAACGCGTTACACAGAGCGTTTTCCTTGTTTTGTTTTTGTGATTCATGACGCACTGTTCTGTAACTGTGTTAATGGCAGCGAAGGATGATTAAGAGATGATAGGTGTAAAGGAGGCGCTCGTGGCCTATTACTGGCGACCCTCCCAACATTTGCCTCTCGTCTGAGGGAATGCACGGGAATCGAACCCGGGACATGTGTAGTGATAGCCCAGAGCCTGATTCAACTCTCCGTTGAGAGTGGCTGTAATGTTCATTTTTACGTGACTGTTTGAAGTATACTTCAATAATGACATGATTGGTCGCTCAACATTAAACATTAAACATTAAAATATTGCAAGGATAAATTGAAGGTTAAATAATCACGCGAGACTAACCAAACCTCAACCCTTCCGATTCCAATCCTTCCAATATGACTGAGATGGGACACTGTGTAACCTCAAACGATGGGGACAGGGCTGTTGTCTCTAATCCAAAACTCCGTCGATTATAAGATCAGTTTTTTAATAATTTAATGAATTACGAGTGGGGTTTTACACCAGTGAGGACCCAAGGAGACTCCCAAGAAACTTTTTGTCACAAAATAGTTTTTCACATTTGAAATTCAAATGAGAGTCTAGTCTAAAATTAGTCTGACTTTTTCTTGTTCTGCTTTTAGATTTCATGCAAGGTACTTAAAATAATCTGTACTTTTATAGAAGCCCGACTTGATATATTATTTTAGTACTGTATTAAATTATAAGGGGCCAGTCTTTCAATACTCTGCTATCTTTTAAACGGTTGATTAGGACTGTATTGTCTAGCCAACAACAAATTATTCCTAGGTTAACTTATTAATTACGGGTTTTAGCAGAGTATTGACAAACGGGACCTAAAGCCCATTTTAGTGACACAGAAGTTGTTCAATAAATGTGGCCGTGTAAATCGGGCTTAAGAATATATTTCTTATAGGTGTAGGTATTGGTAAAGATGGATGGTGAAAGGAGTTGGTTGTGACATATTTGTAGTGAAGCGACCGCCATTTGTATCTATGTAAAAAACGCAAATGGGAACTCTCTCTAGCTGTAGATTGAACCCCATAAAAAAACACTTCGTGTAAAAATAACAGCCAAGTCTCTTCAACTAAAAAAAAATAATATGAAATCTAAAAATTCTGCACTGAAAAGTAGTGATATCAAAAAATGAGCCAAGTCAAAACTTAATTTGACAATCAAAAAATACTTGGCGCATCGTGTATATAAATAGCTAAGAAGTATAGGCCAATTATAAAATATACATAAAATATCCATATACACAGTACACCTATAATGCCCTAATAAAAGCGATGCGCCAAGTATTTTTTGATTTTCAAATAAAGTTTTGACTTGGTTCATTTTTTGATATCACTACTTTTCAGTGCAGAATTTTTAGATTTCATATTATTTTTTTTTAGTTGAAGAGACTTGGCTGTTATTTTTACACGAAGTGTTTTTTATGGGGATATCACTCCTTTTTTAGTTTATTCTTACAACTTGTGACAATCGAATGAACAATTACTAAATCCTTTAAAAAAAGCACCCTTTACAATTTAGCTATTTTCATGAAGAATAGCAAAGGTTTCATTCCAATCGGTCAACCAAGTTCCGAGATATGGCAACACTTCGGTTTTCAAAATGGCTGCTGAACTTTCTGCACTGCCACATAGAATTTATAACTATAAATGATGTGTATCAATTTTAACTTTCTGAATATGTATTTATTGTATAGGAGGGGATTATAATAATTAATAAACTTGAATGACATCATTTCCGGTCTCATAAATAGGAAAATTCTTGTTTGAATTCTTGTTGTTCCATAGAGATGGCCTTCCGAATCGTTTGGCGCTAGTTTCACACCGATATGTCAACCAGTTTTCGAGATATGACGTTACTCCTGTTTCAAAATGGCTGCTGAAATCACTGACCCCTTGAATTATAATTTAAACATGATTACATTTTATTATAATCTGTCTCAAATAGTATATGTATTGCATCAAAATGTAAATTTGTGACATTTTTAAATATGTGACGTCATTTCCAGTTTCGGTATGGGAAACTGCAAATATTATTAATGATAATACATGAAGTTGACCGTCTAAATTGTTTAGCGCTGGTTTCGTTCAAATATATTTAGCCGTTATTGAGATATGATGTAACTTCCGGTTTCAAAATGGCGGCTTCCGGTTGGTTTTATAACAAGTCAAATGAGATATCAAAAGTACATACGTTACATAAATATCAAAATAATCGGATCAAATTTGTTGCCGAAATGCCAATCGATGTATTTCAAATTTCATGACGTCATTTCCGATTTCGTTAACATAAATTTTAGTCTTTTGCTACTGATAATCCATATAGATGACCGTCCGAATCGTTTGGCGCTATTTTCGTTCCAATCGGTTTAGCCGTTGTTGAGATATGACGTCACATCCGGTTTCAAAATAGCGGCACAAAAAAAGTCAAGGGGTAAAGGGCAAATCAGACGCCAAAAGTGCACACGTGGTAAAAATTTGAGATCAATTGGTTAAGCCGTTTAGGCTGTGGCCTGTTTACCGGATTTGAATTCCAGGAGACTACTACTACTACTACTACTACTACTACTACTACTACTACTACTACTACTACTACTACTACTACTAAGATTAAAACCGCCCTAAAACACGGTTTTCACGGCCCTCTAGCTCGCAAAGTGCGTAACCTATTGTTCCCAAAATTGGTATATGTGGTAGGGTGGGCCATAGCTCGAAATTAAGATATTTCGCAACAATGTGAGATTTTCCAATTTAAGATCCAGTAGGCCGAAAATGCCACTTTGATGCTTACAGTAAAAGTGGGTTTGCTCCAGCCTTTATATGAGAGTGCGCGCCGTACGACTTGGCTGGCGTGGAGCGACCGCTCCACTAGATTAAAACGTGCAATATTGAAAGTACACATGTCTAGGATGTAGACAAACAAAACATTATTATTGTGGGATGAATAAAGTAATTGAAACAGAAAGTTGATAGAATTCTCCGAATTATAAAATTATTTAACCTTGTTTTAAAACAGTAATATCGGGATTGACGTCATGGAGCTCAGCATTGCCATGGCAACAAAGTATTCACCATGGTAACACATTGTTGTGGACTTAGAAATGACATCACATGGGCTCACATACGTCACACATAGATGTTGCCACAAAGTCTTGAAAAAAGCAATTAAAATATTGATATGTATGGAAGATAGATAAAAGTTTTTACATTAAACTTCGATTATCTCAGATTCATCCGAATGTGACTTATAGCGTTCTTTCCCTGTACCCTTCCCATCTAAATGGGACTATTGATATACAATCAGTCTGACAATGATCGTCATACCAGAAGTACCGACTTATGAAACATTTTACAATCTCAATTAACTTCAAAGTCCGAATGCTCCAGACATCTTGAATCTAATTTATCTCCATTATCATGTCGGGGATTGAATATTGATGATTGAATGAATATTGATTGAGAATTATATTTGACCTGTTGAACCAATGCGATGTCACTTTGTCCGGTCACCTGGCAGAAACAAACCAATATTTCAATGCTTGGGAAACTGAATGTCATCTGCATTGAACTCAGACTGCATAATGCATTGGCATATTTTGAATATAATCGGCGGTCGCTGAAAAACTATGAAAAAATATAAGAAATTTAAAAAAATTCAGCACTGAAAAGTTGTGATATCAAAAAATGGGCCAAGCCAAGTCAAAGCCATTTAAAAAACAAAATATACTTGGTAGGGCATTTTAGGGCAACTAATAGCCAGACAACTAAATCTGGCTGAAAATTACACATTGACATAATATAAGCAACATATACTAAGGTTTGATGTATGAAAGTTTCAAATGCTTGATTTATGTCGGAAAAAAGTTACAGCTGTTCTAATTTGGTTGTTGAAAAGTCGATTATACGGTGCTCAAACGAGACCATGAAGGACGCTGGTCATTCAAAAATACTAACAATATCGAGCAGAAAAATTAAAATTTATTCAAAATATATTGCTATCAATTGTGTAAAACTTTCAAAACATTTTTGGATCAATGGAACGAAAGTTATTTTATCATGAAGTTCAGCATAAAAACAGAATGTCCGAGAGATAGTTTCACATTTTCAAATTATCGTTTGTAATAAAACTTGTGAAATTATCTCCCATATATTTTGCTTTTAAGCTCAAATTCAAGATTCCACAACTTTTGCTCCAACGATCCAAATGTATTGAAATTTTTACACAATTAAAGGCTATATATTATATTTAATAATATTTGAAATTTTCAGCTTAATATTGTTTGTAGTTTTGAAGAAACAGCGTCCGGGCCAATGGCCGATTTCTGAACGCGGCTCCGAATATTGAATAATCGATTTTTCGACAACCAAATTCAAGCAGCTGTAACTTTTTTTCCTACAAAAGTAGTGTTTTTAAACTTTCACACATCAAAACTTAGTACCTATGTTGTATATATTATGTGAAATTTTCAGCCTTATTTGTGTAGTAGTTTCGTCAGAGCGATGTCTCGCCCATTGTGCGTTTTTTGTGGGCCACCCGGTATATTGTACCCATAAAAAACACTCCGTGTAAAAATACCAGCCAAGTCTCTTCAACTTAAAAAAAAATTAAAAAATCTAAAAATTCTGCACTGAAAAGTAGTGATATTAAAAAATTGGCCAAGTGAAAACTTTTCAAATAATAATTGCCGCATCGTGCATATAAATAGTATGGAAGTAGGCCGGTAATCAAATATACTCATCTATACATAAAAAAATCTATAATCCCCTAGAAAATCGATGCGCCATGACCAATTTTTTGATATCACTACTTTTCAGTGCAGAATTTTTTGTTTTTCTTATATATTTTTTTAAGTTGAAGAGACTTGGCCGGTATTTTTACACGGAGTGTTTTTTATGGGGAAATCACTCCTTTTTTCAGTTTATTCTTACAACTTGTGACATATATTGTGGCACCAAAGATTATAATTCCTTTAAAAAATACGCCTTTGTGATTTGGTTGCTAAGAAAAGTTCGGCTTTTTTTGATATCACTACTTTTCAATTTTTAGATTTCTTCTATTTTTTTAAGTTAAAGAGACTTGGCTGGTATTTTTACATGGAGTGTTTTTTATGGAGATATTACTCCTTTTATTTGCTATAAATAATAATGCTATCAATTATAGCGGAAGTCTCGTTCCAATCGGTCCAGCCGTTCTCTAGTTATGGTATCACTTCCGGTGTTCAAAATGGCGGCTGAAATTACTGCCACCTAAAATGTGTATCTTTAAATGTTATGCAACATTATAAGCCTTCTGAATATGTAGTTATTGTTATAAGAAATGATTTTAGTCAGATTTGGCATTTTTATGACGTCATTTCCGGTTTCGGTAATAGTACATTTCTTTTTCAACTATTGACATTTCATACAGAAGACCGTCTGAATCGTTTGGCGCTAGTTTCGTCTCTATAGGTCCAGCGGTTTTTAAGATATGACGTCACTTCCGGTTTCAAAATGGCGGCACAAAAAATTCGTAAGGGCAAGGTATCATCAGACGCCAAAAGTGCATATGTGGTAAAAATTTCACATTGATCAGTTCAGCCGTTTAGGCTGTGGCGGTGATATCAACGTATCCTGATATCTGAATCATTAGATACCTTTTAAAAGGGGCTTTTAAACGAGCTTTTAAAAGCTCGCAAATGGCATAACCTGTTGTTCCCAAATTTGGTATATGGGGTGGGGTGGGCCATAGCTCGAAATTAATATTTTTGCAAAAATATGAGATTTTCCAATTTTAAGATCCAATCTAATCTTAATCCGGTGCCAATAGTCAACAGCCGTGTAAGTCAGCAACCCATTCTCTGATTGACAAATTTAAAGCAATACTTCATACTTGTATTTGGACTTTTCCTGGGGCTACTTGTCCCTTCGAGTTCGAGCAATGTCAAAGAAGAGCTCGGTGCTCATGAGCTGCCTTCTATACGAGTACAATCAGTAATTATCTCATGTGGAATGAACGCTGGAAATGCCATGTTGTTGCTTACAGTAAAAGTGTTTGGTCTGCTCCTCAGTTTATATAGGCATTTACGGTATGTTGAGTAAGTGTGAGTGTACAGTACGACTTGGCTGGGTGGAGCGACCGCTCCACTAGATTTTATTTGGGTTCGACAAACTAATCATTTTCAGTTTCTATCATAATATTATTTTAATATTATAAAAAAATTCACGATTTGACTTGATCCCTCTTTTCACATCTCTATTCGAGAAAATAAGGAATACAACTGACCTCTGGTGGATTTTGTGGTACTAGGTAAATGGCGGCTATCAAGGGCACATTTGCATAAATATAAATACAAATATTTGATATATAGTTGTTTGTTATGGCCAAAAAAGTAAATTTATAGCTAAATATCAATTTCATTTGTTTTTTGTTTTTTTACTGCTTTATGGAAACACGAAATGTAAAAACAAACAAATTAATATATGGACCTAAAAGTAGCCATCTTGCCAGAAGTGGCTCCATCACGTATCACTTATTTGTGGGAATAATATTTATTATAAATGTTATAGTCTATATATTCTTTAAAGTAAGGAAATTTAACAATGACGTGATTTTTGGGAATTATACATTTAAATATGACAAATAGATTCATTTAACAACAATGCAATTTAATATTCATCTAAATTATACATTTAAATCACATACGGTTAAAATTTGGCAACTCATAGACTGAAATTCAAAGCAGGACTTCCTGTGTGCATATTTATTATTTAAAAGTGCATTGCAGGTCAAAATGCAACCTTGCTGTGTTGATATAAAAGCCCCAGGTTTGATTCCAGCTGCACAATCTCACACCATGGCTCACACCAAGTGTCTGTTCGCAATCGTGTTCTTAGCGTGCCAGGTTCACACCCAGGCCAGTGTTGAGGTGCAGAGCGGCACCTTATTGTTAGTTACTCTCGATCAAAATCAGCCGGGACATCAAACAGGGGTAAGTGAATATATCTTTTTTTTTTTTTTTGTCTGGGGCTTAACGTCGCACTGTTCTGCAGCGAGGCTAATGGCGACGGATGGATGATTATGATGATGATTGGGAGATGATGGTGAAGAGTAGGTAAGGATGGAAGGTGGGAAGGAGGCGGTCGTGGCCTATTAGTAGGGTACCTTCCCAGCATTTGCCTGAAGACTGAGGGAAAACCACGAAAAAAACCCCAGTCAGGAAGGACGGCCGCGGGAATCGAACCCGGGCCTCCGGAATACAAGAATTAATGTTATATCTATGTCGTTGCTTTTAAAACTGTGATAAGATTTGCATACACTTAAATTATATTGTATGATATTTACTGTCTATATTGAATTGTTCATTGTACCTTAGAATCTGATACTATTATTATTAGATTTAGTTAATAGTATTCTTTTGTACATATAAGGTAACAATAAATATTGTTGTTTTGATGGTGTAATTGTAGCCGGCCTGACGACCAATCAGTAATCACATGTTTGGTTATATGTTGGGAATTTTCTGTGCCTGGAAATAAACGTGTTTCGATATTGGAGCTTCTTACAAAACAATAAACATGGCAGAATTGTGTGTGGTCTATCGATGTCGTTCGGAACAGACCCTAAAATGTCAATTTAAGTCAATTTCAGCAGTGATTTGAAATTTTGGATTCCATATTTCCGAAACAAAAACAAAGATCTTCTTCTTCTTCTTCTACCCGCAAAGATTGGGCTAAAAGCCCGTTCCGTCCTCAAGGTGCAGCTTATCTTTTCCTTGGCCGGCCAATGTCGCGCCTGCCCTTCGGTTCATAGTGAAGGGCCCATTTGGGAATTCTCTCATTTGACATCCTTTCTAGATGGTCGGCCATCTTCTCCTGTACTGTGATATATTCTTATTGATTTCCTTAATTCCCAATTCGGCCCTTATATCCTCATTCCTGATCTTATCTAACAAACAACACCATTTTACCGATCTCAAAAAGCGCATCTCAGAAGCCTGAATATCTTTCTTGTCTCTCTCACGCAATGTCCAGGCTTCACTTCCATACAGCAATGTGGGAACTGCCATCACATTATAGAATTTTAATTGTGTCTCCTTTCGCGATTTAGTTTTTAGACTTCTTCTTATTGTCCCACAAATAAGCAAGTGAAATTTTAAGGTCATTTGTTTTACAAATACTATTTAAATTGAATAGTATGTGTACTATTCAAAAACAAATTAATATTTACTAGGAAAACGCTCAGTGTAACGCGTTGATGAGCGAGCACAGAACATGCAACATCCCCATAGTAACGATGCACGACACGGCAGAAGACGATTTTCTCTGCAATTTTTCAATCTCCATAATACTCTGGATGAATAACAGATCCATTGTGTCGTGAAGTCTTACCTACATACCTTCTCCAGAAATCTCTTGTGACATCCCATACTAAACTCGTAAAATTACAATTAATACTTGACTGATTGGGCTTACAATATGTAAAATTTAATAATAAGTTGGTCTTGATCAGCATGCAAAATTTGAACTTAATGTGAACATTTTTATTGTCGACCAATCAGAAGACATTATTTAAAATTAAACCAATTAGAGGATTTGGCCTTCGTACTGCATCCGATTTTATGCGCTAGCTCAAAAATGCTTTCATTTTACTGTACATTGTGGATAGCTTGGCTGCTCTACAGGCCTTGCCTTGGAACAGAAGCTTAAAGAAGGCAGGGATGACAATTTAGTATACATTTTTCAAGATTATGGAATAAAATGACCTTAAAATGACAAAACTTTTGAAAATAACGACAGATTAGACTGAAAATTGGCAAAAATATCTAAAATGTTGGTACCAATGACCACGCGAAGTTTCAAGTTGATCGGTCTTTCTGTTCTAGTTTAAATGTCAAAAATCACATGAAAAATGGGTTTAAATTTGAACCAATAGGAGGATTTGGCTGAAACTTTTTATGATTGAGTACAATGTTGGTTGCAATGTTTTTGCTAAATTTCAAATTGATCGAAGCACCCAATCGAAAGATAATTTTTTTTAAATTTGAACCAATCACGGGAGCCCATTCAAAAACGATCCCAGGGACCGCATAGATTACGTTAGTATGTGTACAAAATTTCAGATCGATTGCTTGAGCGGTTTGACCTGGGCTGTGACCACAAAAAAAAAAAAAAAAAAAAAAAAAAAAAAAAAACACACAGAGAAAGTGCCATAAGAGTACCGTGGTGACGCTCGCTACGCTCGCTCAAAAAACAAAAATAAAATAAATTATTGTTCAATTAGTTTTGGGTTGGACCTCTTGTGACTAGACTAAATGTATCTTGAAATACTTGTGTATCGAAAAAATACAAATGAAGAAAATATGGTAATTTATTTTTTTTATTTTTAACGAAAGTGATAAAGATTTGGCTAGGAGCTCACCTACACCCATGGAGGGTCAATTCTACTAGGTATGCTTATAAGCAGAATACGCGATTATATCACGAGGATCTAGTGACGTCATCGGCGGTTATCTATGCCCAAGTATCGGTCAACTATTCACCCGGCGTTTGTTTACATGGCCAACTGATATAATTAACTGAATAATTCACTGCTACTGGACCATAGATTACCGCCGATGACGTCGCTAGAGCCTCGGGCATAATCGCTGATGAGCACCTAGGGTGAGGTCCAAAATAGGAGCTGGTTGGGCGCTGACGTCACCATAGGATTTACGGGTTAAATCAAACTTGCCGCGTCAACAAACGAGCTGAAACCAGTACCCATAACGCTCAAGCTCAAGAGGTCGGGCGTTGTGATTACTCTATTTTCATTCATTCGACAACGATTCGACTCAAGGTCACGCCCAGGTGTTACGTCACAATGTTAAAAGGATAGGGAAACTGGGCGACCTGATTCAAAAAGGGTATGCACCCTTAGTAGAATAAACCTTCCTTTCCTTGGCCTACACCACAACACAGCACAGTTTCTATGTGTCAGTGACTGTATTGTTCCAGGTGAGCCCGGGTTCTTACGCCACCGGGACGTGTAATTCAATAGAGGTCGCTGCAAGGTCAGCCAGCTGCATTGGACAGAATGTCAAAATAGCAATATTAAGTAAGTCCTGGACGAGTTTCGCATGTAATGTGTCACCGAAATCAATTTGAATGAAAAATGCATGCAAAGTTCCTACATACATTCCTGGCATACATTCCTACAATGTAGGTACCACCTAAGCTGCTGCAAGAGCGAGCGATGCAGGCTCGTTGCAGCCACTTAGATTAGAAAATCATTATCTAATCTAATTATTAATCTAATTATTATAGATAATGATTAGATCAAAGTCGAACTTAGGGTACAATTTTAATTTGTTGCTTTGTTAATTAGCAATTAATTGATTTTTGTCTCGCAGGGTGCCGTATGAAATTTTATTTAAAAAGTGTGCCAAGTGAAACCCAAAGTTTGTGTTTAATCTAATTATGATTAAAATTTGAAATCAATTGGTTCACGGGTTTGTTCTCCAATCGTATCAGAAATGTTATCGTTTTGCGCGGTTTTCTTGAATAATCGGCACCTAACAAGACACGAAGCAAAAATGAAAAATTGCTACTAATATACTATCAGACTGATCATGCGAACCTCATATCAAATTTACACCCACTAGTGAAACAACTTTTCTCTCTCAATTTGCAAAAACTGTCGAACGCTTGTATCACTTTAATTAAAGCTTGTGAAAGTCACTCGTAATATTTACACAATTTGTATTCCTTTAAGATATAAAATTCCAACTTTATTCACAATCAATTTCTATTGTGTGGAATGAAGCAATAATTTAAATTTATAGATTATGCCTCCTGGCTCATGGAAGGCAAATGCTTGACTACCTAGTGCTATAGTATCCTAGGTTGAATGTAGGTTTCTGTGGAAAACTTCCATGGAGTCAGGATGATATGAAGGGATGTGCGCTGTGAAAAATATCCGACCGAACCGGGGCTCGAACCCGGTAGCTCTCACTTAACGGGCGAGAGCTCTACCAACTGACCAACTGAGTAAAAGAGGGTTGCGCACGCAAGTGCAATGAGACATGGTGACAGCATCGTCACCGGTGGTAGACAGTTCGTAGTGAGCATTCTCTACTTTCATTCCATTCTCCTAGTAGATTTTAACACTCATCAGTGCGTTGTGTCTAATGTCCGTCCGTCCGGGTAGCTCAGTTGGTAGAGCTCTCGCCCGCCAAGTGAGAGGTCCCGGGTTCGAGCCCCGGTTCGGTCGGATACTTTTTCTCACGCACATCCCTTCCTGTTATCCTAGGTTGCTTGAAATATACATGAAATAATATCTGTACTCAATATCATTTCTAGATTCAACGCCGTCACTGCCTGCCCATGCTGGTTATCCTGCCCCTCAATGTCCCATCTGTCCTGCACCATCCTGTCCTACATTACCGCCTGCACCGTCCTGTCCAGTACCGTCCTGCCCACCTCCCCCGCCATGCCCCACATCACCGCCTGCACCGTCCTGCCCAGCACCGTCCTGCCCACCTCCCCCGCCATGCCCCACATCACCGCCTGCACCGTCCTGCCCAGCACCGTCCTGCCCACCTCCCCCGCCATGCCCCACATCACCGCCTGCACCTGTCCTGCTGCCTGGATATGAACGTATCGAAGGCATTGGGTGCTACAAGTACCATACTACTGTAACACTCTGGCCACGCGCAAAGCAGATCTGTGAAGAAGAAGGAACTCACTTGCTGATACTGAACAATGAATGTGAATCCCGAGCTATAGTCAAGATCATGCAGAGAGAAGCGGCTAGAGTGGCACAGTACAGCCACGCCTCCTTGTTGGGCTTGATTGAATCCAACACAACGCAGAACGAATTTTACACCATATTTGGTGAGTAAACCAGTCAAGGTTCAGTCAAAGTAGAAGATACTGCAAATCTCGTACATTGTTCAAGATTTAGGTGACTTTTTACTTGGGATTTTGAGTGCGGAAAAAACTCGATGAAAACAATTTTAATTTTTTGTTTTTTTCCTGGAGTTGAGAAACATTGTTTTGGGGGAAAATTTAAAAATTATTTAGCTTCTTAATGTTTCAGAGCACATCATTATTAAAGAAAATAAATAGTACGGTATGAGTTCTAAGTATTTAATTTGAGGGGCCTGATGAGCCTGATGAGGGGTGACACAGTTCACTTGAAACGTCGCTCAAATTAAATACGTAGAACTCATACCGTACTGTTTATTTTCTTTAAAAATTATTATTTTATTGTTAATCAAATTGTATATTGGGGGATTTGTACTATATTTTGGCATGAGTATGGCTCAGAGGAGTGGAGAATTTAGAATTTAAGTAATATTATATGAATGAGAACATATTGCAAATTCACATAGTAACATGAATATGGCTGCAGGTCCTGTAAGAGTTGGATAGAACATGTAAAGGGAGGATAGAACATGTAAAGGGAGGATAGAACATGTAAAGGGAGGATACTCGGCTTTTGATGGGCGGGATATTGTTAAAACATCAACTCTACGGCTAAGTTAAGAAATTGCATTTTATTTTAGTACAGAAAATAAATAACAACGCAATTAACATTTTGGTGAAAGACCTACTTTTGCGCAGTTCGTTTTTTTTGTCTGGGGCTTAACGTCGCACTGTTCTGCAGCGAGGCTAATGGCGACGGATGAATGATTATGATGATGATTGGGAGATGATGGTGAAGAGTTTGGTAAGTAGGTACAAACAAAAAATGCGAAATATGCACTAATATCAATTTTTCCAACAATGCCCGCTTTTCCGCAAAGAAACGAAAACACATGACTTGCTCGCGCGAGCAAATGGAATAGTTAGCTGGTTTATCGCCGCAAGCCAAACGCGCCTTATTCTTGTATCTCTCCATGTGGATGAAAGTGTGAACATTGGACGTGGTTGGTATTCTGTTGAGAATGAGTTGTGTTCCTCCAGGAGATCCACTGGCTTCAACTGGGTTCACCAGGTGGAGTCCTAACCACCCCTACTACATCACGAGCTTGGGTGACAACGTGGTCTTGCATTCTGTTGAGAATGAGTTGTGTTCCTCCAGGAGATCCACTGGCTTCAACTGGGTTCACCAGGTGGAGTCCTAACCACCCCTACTACATCACGAGCTTGGGTGACAACGTGGTCTTGCATTCTGTTGAGAATGAGTTGTGTTCCTCCAGGAGATCCACTGGCTTCAACTGGGTTCACCAGGTGGAGTCCTAACCACCCCTACTACATCACGAGCTTGGGTGACAACGTGGTCTTGCATTCTGTTGAGAATGAGTTGTGTTCCTCCAGGAGATCCACTGGCTTCAACTGGGTTCACCAGGTGGAGTCCTAACCACCCCTACTACATCACGAGCTTGGGTGACAACGTGGTCTTGCATTCTGTTGAGAATGAGTTGTGTTCCTCCAGGAGATCCACTGGCTTCAACTGGGTTCACCAGGTGGAGTCCTAACCACCCCTACTACATCACGAGCTTGGGTGACAACGTGGTCTTGCATTCTGTTGAGAATGAGTTGTGTTCCTCCAGGAGATCCACTGGCTTCAACTGGGTTCACCAGGTGGAGTCCTAACCACCCCTACTACATCACGAGCTTGGGTGACAACGTGGTCTTGCATTCTGTTGAGAATGAGTTGTGTTCCTCCAGGAGATCCACTGGCTTCAACTGGGTTCACCAGGTGGAGTCCTAACCACCCCTACTACATCACGAGCTTGGGTGACAACGTGGTCTTGCATTCTGTTGAGAATGAGTTGTGTTCCTCCAGGAGATCCACTGGCTTCAACTGGGTTCACCAGGTGGAGTCCTAACCACCCCTACTACATCACGAGCTTGGGTGACAACGTGGTCTTGCATTCTGTTGAGAATGAGTTGTGTTCCTCCAGGAGATCCACTGGCTTCAACTGGGTTCACCAGGTGGAGTCCTAACCACCCCTACTACATCACGAGCTTGGGTGACAACGTGGTCTTGCATTCTGTTGAGAATGAGTTGTGTTCCTCCAGGAGATCCACTGGCTTCAACTGGGTTCACCAGGTGGAGTCCTAACCACCCCTACTACATCACGAGCTTGGGTGACAACGTGGTCTTGCATTCTGTTGAGAATGAGTTGTGTTCCTCCAGGAGATCCACTGGCTTCAACTGGGTTCACCAGGTGGAGTCCTAACCACCCCTACTACATCACGAGCTTGGGTGACAACGTGGTCTTGCATTCTGTTGAGAATGAGTTGTGTTCCTCCAGGAGATCCACTGGCTTCAACTGGGTTCACCAGGTGGAGTCCTAACCACCCCTACTACATCACGAGCTTGGGTGACAACGTGGTCTTGCATTCTGTTGAGAATGAGTTGTGTTCCTACAGGAGATCCACTGGCTTCAACTGGGTTCACCAGGTGGAGTCCTAACCACCCCTACTACATCACGAGCTTGGGTGACAACGTGGTCTTGCATTCTGTTGAGAATGAGTTGTGTTCCTCCAGGAGATCCACTGGCTTCAACTGGGTTCACCAGGTGGAGTCCTAACCACCCCTACTACATCACGAGCTTGGGTGACAACGTGGTCTTGCATTCTGTTGAGAATGAGTTGTGTTCCTCCAGGAGATCCACTGGCTTCAACTGGGTTCACCAGGTGGAGTCCTAACCACCCCTACTACATCACGAGCTTGGGTGACAACGTGGTCTTGCATTCTGTTGAGAATGAGTTGTGTTCCTCCAGGAGATCCACTGGCTTCAACTGGGTTCACCAGGTGGAGTCCTAACCACCCCTACTACATCACGAGCTTGGGTGACAACGTCGTCTTGCATTCAGGCACCGGAGGACTCTACGACAACCCAGTCGGAGTCTCCTATGCATTCACTTGCGAGCAGTTCACTTGTTGATGGCGCCTTCAGAGATTATCTAGTGTATAATTAGCATATTTCAAATTAGTCAATAAATGTAATCTTATTAGTATCTTCAAGCTACATTTAAAGAATAAGAATTTGATGTAATTCATAATAGAAGTAGAATAGCTATGCCCTAACACAAGATATTGTTATCTTAAAAGGGTATAATAAACTTACACCAATGTATTCACTACTGTAATGCTTTTGAAAAATAAAAACAAACTTGAAACCTGAAACATACAAATAATTGATGTCGTGGACGTTTTCGGAACCATCTTGTAATGACATGGCAGTGGTGACGGTTTGTTCCGTTTGAGAAGATGAACCGCCAGAAGATGAAGGAAGTACATCCTTCGAAACGTCGCGAACGGCCCTTATCAGGGCCACCAGCACCTCAAACGGAACAAACCGTCACCACTGCCATGTCAATACAAATAATTCTACAACCGTCACTTTTGATGTTAAGCAAGGAAAATATTACCCGTGAACTTTTATATGAAAATTTTAGTAGTTTGATGATTAAATGATATAGATTTGTTTGTATGCAATCACGAAACTGTCTACACTTACGGAATTTGTTGCCCGTTTAACAATTTATTGTGAATAATTCTACACATTTAAATTGTATATTATTTGTATTAACTAGGAAAACGCTCGGTGTAACGCGTTGATGAGCGAGCACCGACACGCACGACATCGCCAATCATAGCACGATCCATTCAATCAAAGATAACTAACTATTCATTATTTATTACCAATTTTCCTTGCAACTTTTCATAAACACTCTGGATCAATTAAATAACAGATTATTGTATTGATATTTTTCCATCAATCTCTTTAGACAGATATTCAAACACTTAAAACAGCAATAAGTCTGTAAATTCTTGACCGATTGGGCTGGAAGTGTGTAAAATATGATGCTATCTAGTCAAAACGTTGTTTTCATAACTATGAAACACAATCCATATCGTAAAATAAATTATTTTAGATAAGGTATACCTAAACCTATGTATATGAAATACCTACATTACATTTTGACTACATTATGTATTGCAATATGATCCACTAATAAAAGAATCTGTCTTACATTGATATTGAGAATAGCCATCTATAAACTTTGCTTTGCTACATAAAGCAACCCAGAATGCAGTGGAATTTCTGTTTTGAAATGTCATTTCTGACAGTTATTAAAACTGTCAATAAGTGCATCTATGTTCTTGACTGGTAGGGCTAAAAATTTTGTAAAATAAGAGACAGTGTTGGTCTGAACGACCATGCAAAATATGAGTTTGATTGATCTGATTAATCGAAGACCATTTGATAGGTCAAATGGGGGTGTGGCTACAGGCCATTATAAATTAAGCTTACAAGTGTCAGTAAAATGTCTTTTTCTTTTAAAATTCATTACAGATTACAGATTTGTAAAATAACACTTATAATGCTGATACCAATGGCCATGCAAAATATGGTGATGATCGGTTAACCGATTCCAGCTTTATTGCACACAGAGTTGAGTTTCTTTCACATTGTCAAGCTTAGTATAGGTACAACTTTAATCAAGATTCTGATAAAAGTAATAGATGGATCTTGCTGGAAATTAATAGCCTTCTGCAGTGGATAGTAATGAATATTTTGTGAAAAAAATTGGCCAGATCCGTTACTTCGTTTAAAATGTAACGCGAAAAGCACAAACAAAAAAACAAAACAAAAAACAGAGATTTGTGCCATAAGTTTCAAGTGGAGACGCTCGCTCCGCTCGCTTAATAATGGAATGAACCGGCTAGTCAGGCCTGGATGTTCATTTCCATCTTAACCCTCCAGTCTTTTGATCTTTCATCTTCATTCACAACACATTCCATGTGAACTGTGATCTTACATGTGTCCTACATCTTGAATTAGAAATACTGCAATATTCCAGTCTTAATGAAGACATTTAAGTTACGATGGGAAAAATTTAAATGTTCAAATCAAAGTAGACTTTTGCAATTAAATAGTATTAAAATCTTAATACATAAAACATAAAATACATAAAATCTTATCTTTTACATCTAAAGATAAAGCCTTTTGTATGGATATTCCCTCACTTTCCAGATATCATACCAAAAATATTCCATTTGCCAAAAATATCACTAGACGATAAAAAAAAAGTACCACGAAACAAAAATACGGATTCCTCGAATATTTAATGACGAATCCTTTGAAAGGTAAAACTCTGCTGCTTCACCTCCATTAGCCATTCCAAGGTCAACGTCTATGGAAGAAACTATGAATCATTTGCCACCTCACTTCTGGTCAAAGATTGATGTTGGCGGACAAAAGAACTCGGCACACAATACATGGCGTTATCGCGTGGCCAAGTCAAATCACCCGCCCACTCTTACGTGACGTCACAGTGGACAGAACACCGCCATGACACAATACGAGATCAGCGGAGTGGAATCTACATGAAATGGATCCAGAGTGCGATGTGGTTTTTTTTAGGAGCTTTCAAGTTGTCGATTTTTTACTTTGATGTTCCTGCAAAATCTGATTTTAAGTTCATCAGACAATTCTTTCAGACAATTTAAAAGAATTTATAATATTACGTACATCTCAAGAAATTTAACATTTTTATGTGGATTCTATTTCGCTTTACTCGTGATATTATTTTATCATGGAGGAGCAGGAGAATCTATATAAAAAGATAGCCCGTTTAGAGAGATGCGTATTTTAGCCATACAGTTTTGACCACTCACTCCATTTATATTCTAGCATGTTTTAACTTGGCAAAGTATATTACCCTGTTAATATTAATGGTAGAATCATTTACCCCTTAGTGGATTTTTGATAGAGTTAAAGTTGTGAAATACCTACTTACCCTAATAAATTATATTTTTATTTATATTCTTCGCCTTTTCTGTTGGTACCGATATTAGCCACCAAGAGCGAAAAGACGTAAAAAAGGTTTCCATGGCAACGATATATTTCAATGTTATTTGATTGTTGCAGTCCTCAAGATTACACTAAAAACCTTCATCTGTTTTTTTCCACCTAGTTTTCACAAAACTTGTGCCTACTTAATTTAAAATGGGTAAACGCACGGCCTCCTTTATAAGTTCCGTTTCACTACACGTTTCCCGGCCTGTCCACCAACTGAAAATCAGAGGTTCCACGTTTTGGCACAGGCCAAGGGCGCTAGTTGACACCCTACGCCTTCCTTATGAAAATATTACATGACCAACTCAAGACAACATAGTGTGCAGTGATTGCTTTTGTCTTTGAAAGAGCTGTCAGTTTAAGAAAATGCAATTAGTAAGCCAATATTGTTCATGAATCAACACTAAATAAGATTTTAATGCTTTATAAGTAATATTTTAAGCAATTATTAATATATTAGTTCTTGAAATATAACCTCAGCACCAGTTTCGTCAACATATTGAATGTGACATATACGAAATTTATTGTGAGGTTAAAAAATGTACGTAAAATCACCTAACTTAACACATGCAATATGTAGACGAAACTGGTGCTGAGGTTATATTTCAAGAATAATATATTAATAATTGCTTAAAATATTACTTATAAAGCATTAAAATCATTAAATGTTGAATTCATGAATAATATTGGCTTACTAATTGCATTTTCTTAACTGACAGCTCTTTCAAAGACAAAAGCAATCACTGCACACTATGTTGTCTTGAGTTGGTCATGTAATATTTTCATAAGGAAGGCGTAGGGTGTCAACTAGCGCCCTTGGCCTGTGCCAAAACGTGGAACCTCTGATTTTCAGTTGGTGGACAGGCCGGGAAACGTGTAGTGAAACGGAACTTATAAAGGAGGCCGTGGGTAAACGTAAGAAGAAAAGTCGTAAAAAAGGTGATTGGTTTTTCCTAATACTGTATTTAGAACCTACACCAATACATATTTCATACAAAATCCGTGAGCCAATGAGAGGACTGGAAACAATCGGGTGACAACTCTAATATTCTATTCGGAATATGTACCTACCTTCTTAAAATCTCCCTTCCAAATCCATTTGTTTTTTAGTTATCCAATATTTACAGATCACTACACAAAATAACTTTGCTCCAAGTTAGTATGTAGGTGGTTTCTTGAATTGAACTTGTTTAAAGTTGCAAAGTATTCAACTTTAGGTTAGGTTAGGTCATGTTAGGTAAGTTTATGTTAGGTGGAGTTGCGTTAGGTTAGGGTTGCCTCTAGACCAAGAATATCAAATGTGGCCCTATTCTATAACTTTAAAATTCCCAATTCTGCTGGAATCCGATTCCATTCAATGTTTATCCTTATGGCCGTGAATCGGATTCCAACAGAATCGGGAAGTGTAAGGTTAAAGAATAGTACCTCTCATCAAACTTCATTGCAGCTTGGCGCAGGAAAAACAAAAAAGTAAAACAGAAACATTTTATTCCTGTTTTGTTTGTCAAAATAATCTTCAGTTAAAACATTGTCAACAACCTCAAACCAGGGATTAGAGAATGTTCTACAAGGAATTTGCAACAGCGAAAAATCTATTTTCCATTTAGAATTCCTATTTTCAACACTAATTTTGGCTAGTTTTCTGACACTTCCTCTTCCTCACCTCATAACAATAGATGACCAAGGAAAATCCACATTTCTGAGGTGTATACAGCATTTTATTGGCGTTTGTATTTTGGCATTTGCCCTCAGGCGCTGAAAGGTCCTTGTAGAACGTACTGTAGCAATAAATTGTTGAGACTAAAAAGAACCTCCCTTCAAAATGATTTGACGATAATATTGGTATATTTCTTGAGTGGAACAGAGAACGTATCTACGTTCTAACAAACATAACCTCCGACATTTATGACGTCACAACGGGGGTAAAAACTGCGTAAATAATTCGTCGTCATTGAATACGTGATATCAAGTATTTAAATTAAACCTCGATTTCAACAAATCGTTTGATACAGCGCTGTAAAATATAAAAATAGACTTGAAGTTTTATTTATTCATATCAGGTCGTAATGTGCTATGTTCGTGTATCGATACTCTTCCGGCTTCTATAGTGTGGTGCGATCAACATAAAACCAGTGATAAACTTCCAGAGAACTTCCTGGAACGTATCGGATCGTGGGTTCGATGCCTGTTCAACCGTGATAGAATGGAGTTAGATTAGCACTCGCAACAGCGTGCAAATATTTGAACTTTCTGATCGCACTCCGGTTGTTAACTCTATGATTGTGTTTATGCAACAGTTTTATTCAATTTGGACGACATATTTCGCACGGCAGTCGAGTTTATGTGCATGTTGAAATAAAACTGTTAAGTTCAGTTAAGTTCATAGAGTTGTGCACTTTGATCTTTGTGGGGGTTTAGAACAATGTCGGGCGGATGAAAGGTAAATGACACATATGAAACTTTCAATGATAGGTCTTCATTTATTGAAACATTGAGTTTGTTAAATGTTCGATCAGATTATTATTTATTAATGATTATTAATGATTTTTATTAATGATATTTATTATGATGCTGTTCATCATAGTAATGGACGAGTTGCTGCAGAAAGTTGAGCCAAATGAGGGGGATGATACACGAACACTAATTTATGCGGATGATGTGGTGGTGTGGGGAGAAACTAGGGAGGAAGTGCAGTTAAAGATTGATAAGTGGAGTGTAGAGACAGAGAAGATGGGTTTGAGAATAAGCGAAGAGAAGAGTGAAGTAATGACAATGGAACGGAAGAAGACAGGACAAGGGCATGCCAGAATCAAGATGAGAGATGGATGGTTGAAGGAAGTAGAGGAATTTAAGTACCTGGGGAGCCTGCTCACCAACAAGGCAAAAGTAGATAGAGAAGTACAGGAAAGAAGAAGGAAAGCGGAGTGTTTCTATCAGACAGTGAGGAAGTTGCTGTGGCATGAGAAGTTTCCAAAAGTGTGTAAAATGATAATGTATAAAATGTATTTCCTGCCAATTCTAACATACGGGGCAGTGACGTGGTCAGCGGGAGGAAAGGAAATGGATCAGCTTCAGGCAGCGGAGATGAAGTTCTTGAGGAGTGTGAAGGGAGTCACAAGAATGGACAAGATCCGAAGTAAGAAGATAAGAAGTGAGCTGGGGGTAGAGAGACTGGGGTTTAAATTGGGCAGAGAGAGGCTTCGGTGGTTTGGCCACATGAAGAGGATGGGAACAGGGCGAGTGCCACGGCGGGTGTTTGAGTCGGCTACTTCGGGACCACGTAGAGTAGGAAGACCAAGAGAGAGGTGGATTGGAGTTGTTAAGGAGGTTGTGCTGGAGGGAGGAGGAAGTTGGAGTGAGTTGGAGGCTGAGAGACAGTGGGAGGACAGAACAAGGTGGAGGCAATTTGTGGAACAATTGGAAGTGGAGGAAGAAGAAGAAGACGAGGAGGAGACGCCAGGCGTGGCCAGCCAATCTCCAGTAGCCCTGCGGCCCTAGTGTTGGTGGGAACACCCACCCCTGACCCATTTTATGGATGGAACCAGTGGAAAGATTATTATTATATAATGATTTTTCCCACGTTGGGGTTTTCAATCAATCATCGGAATTCATCAAAAATTAAAACGATATCAGAATTTGCAACTAAAAGGGCTAAAACATGAAGTCAAAACAGCTATTGTCTGCCAAATAAAATAATATTCTCCTCTCCGACAAATTAAAGAAAATACTGCTCTGTCTCTTCAGCACAGTAACATTTTAATGATTTTTAAAAATTTAAATACTTCTTTGAACCATTGTTGTAATACCTTAGACGCTAGTAATACCATAACTACGCGTTTCATGCGTTACTAATGCCAACTACGCGTTCCATGCGCTACTAATGCCATAACTACGCGTTCCATGCGCTACTAATGCAGTACAATTTCTTCACCAAACACGGCTAAATAGGCCTTACTTTTTATCGCTAGTGTGAGTTTTCTGCGGGTAGCCGTTCTTGCGCAACCTCTTTGTTAGAAAATCATGCAGTAGAAATAGTTACTTTATCATACCTTTTTCTTACATGTCAGGTTTCAAATCAAGATAACTTTTATATAGCCGCAACCATATTAGTCGCTAGTGCAACAATTTATAATTACTCATAAATAGCATTGTATTACCTACTATAAATTGCAATTAAAATTTCTCTTCCGCCATTCCTCCACCTCTCTCTCTCTCTCTCTCTCTCTCTCTCTCTCTCTCTCTCTCTCTCTCTCTCTCTCTCTCTCTCTCTCTCTCTCTCTCTCTCTCTCTCTCTCTCTCTCTCTCTCTCTCTCTCTCTCTCTCTCTCTCTCTCTCTCTCTCTCTCTCTCTCTCTCTTCCTCCTCTTTGACCTGTACAGGCTGTGCGTGACCTGGGCTCGCTCATGTACTTTATCACCCTCCCCTCCCCTTCCCCACCCCCCGACTACATGAAAGTTAAACAGCAAAGATAAGTGTTATTATTCAACATGAATATAATAACACCCTCTGATAACTTCAACCCTATCTTATACTTCGACCATAGAACTGTTTATGGTTCATCAACCTATATCTTTATATAGACACACTCAATAATGCATATATATTATGATTAATGCATAAAGCATGCTGACGTCTTATGTTTATGTAGTGTTGCATTTCAATATGAGATATTATTATTAAACCGCGTAGGATATTAACGCAAATTAATCCAACCTCTGTCACCATTTGTAATATTTTTTCTTGTAAACTGAACATAGAGTTTATATTTATCATTACTTATTAACACAACATCTACTAGTATACCATGATTTTTACTTTAGATATTATAATCTAAAAATACTGGACTAGTATTATTTCTAGTTCATGATTGAGTAATGTTATCAAATTTACAAAACATAAATAATTGAGAGAATTATATACCTAATGTTACAAGTGCAAACTCAATGTGTATAAGTGTAATATAGGGTACAGTTTAGTTATGTTACAATATGTTATCACGCTATAAATTCACGCAATATCTCGATTTTAACAATAAAATTCCCCCAAATGACTCGTGTAGACTCCAAAATGTATTTACCATAGTAAGAGCAAGACATACCCGGTGGTGCAAAATAATTCCCCTGTTTAAAAGTTCACTCCGACAGAACTATAAAAGATAATGAGCTGAAACTCTTACACAGTATAGAAAACATATGAAAATTTTATGTGTGCAATTTAGAGAAATGTTTGAATAATGAGAAAAAGACAATTTATACCGGCGTTGAACAGGTCTGACAACAATGAAAACAGAAAAAAAAAGATTCGTGACACCTAAACTCGGTATCGCATATTTAGACATCTATATTAAAGCCCTATCACACTGAGTTGCAACCCGTGTATGGAACCGGCGGTTGTAAAATATGGTTGGCCGCGCATGTGCAGAGACTGAATTTGGTCAACCCACGGGTTAGGTTGAAAAATAGAGAAGTCTCTATTTTTCCGGTTCCAACAATTTGTTGTGGTACCACGTGACGTGAACTGACCAATACGATGCTATAAATAATAGCTATAAATCATATTTATCAGATGAATATTTAACTTGAATATGTGTATGGATAAATAGTGCGTATTATTATTAACTTGTACTTACTTAAATATCTTTCTTTCACAAGTAATCACTCTAAATATGAGATTTGGATTGCCGCTGTCAGATTTTGTTATTCCCTATACTTTTATTTTGGTTACTATGGCAACTGCTTTCTGCGCAACTCATGAGTGTCAGTTGTGAACCAACCAACATCAACCCAAACAGTTGCGTGTGATAGGCGGTTGCCTCCTTTTGCAACAAAAGTTTCGATACGACAGTTCCAACCACGGGTTGCAACTCAGTGTGATACCCACTTTACAATGTAAACATCGTTTGCGCATAGCTTACAAAGAAAATGGTGGATCGGAGAACATAACCGAATCAATTCTGCAAATAAGTCAATTTATCTGGTTTATCTGTTCAACAAAATTGTTTGAAACTTGCACATATTTTAAATTTTGGTATGTTTGCTAAGTAAAATATGTAAACTTTCAGAACCCTTAAGGCCAATGCATATCACGTGACTTTATTTCTCTACATCCGATCAAAAGAAATAGTTACCTATGAGTACATACCTTACATCGTTCATGCTGAGTAATCCAAGGTGATTTATGAAGTAAATTCACTGCATACTGGAGCTTATCAATATTTTCAGTCAATAATATTTATTTTTGCAGTGGTTTAAGAATAAAATAAATGAAAATCGTGTGTATCCGTACGCGTTTGAAAGCTGTCAAAACCCAGTGCTGTTATTTTAAATATTACATTCATAATAGTGGATATAATTAATATCTCAACATTTCGTTGGAAAGATGAAGAAAGAGCGCATGTTTTGTTGGCAAAATTGTGTCAGGTTTGTGATGCATATGTCAATGTGCCCTTTTATTAGATTAAAGTTTGCTGTTCTTGGCAACTCATAGGATTTCCTTAAACTTCAGGTCTTGATTTGAGAATATTTAGGTGCAAGGAAGTAAAATCATCTAATAAGTTATTTTCGCAGTTCTTTTCTGCGTAGATTAGTTCCAACAGATGTGTCCTAACTTATCTGATGAGTGAGAAGTATTTGCTAAACTGAACCCTTCCAAATGAAAATGTGTAGCTTTTTGGTTGAAAAGTCACGTGATATGCAGTGGCATATCAAATGTATTCTATGTATATCAAATTCGATGTAGTGGCATCTCAAACAGGGGGAATTTTTTGCGCCACCCGGTATTTACAAACCATGGTCAAGGCCCCGGCCCATATGGATGACTAATGCAAATGCAAAATACCAGAGCCACTATGATCCTTATTGTATTTTATTCGCTTGTTTCATTTTGACAACAACACATAAAATGGCGGTTGCTGTTGCTACACCTGCTACTCCTTCTACTCCTGCTACTCCTGTTACTCCTGTTACTCCTGCTTCTGCTGACGTTTCTCCTTCCGATGAAGATAAGTCCAGGGTGGAATTGGATGAGAAGAAGATCCCCGTTTCAGGTAAACTCAACCCATAAAAAAACACTCCGTGTAAAAATACCAGCCAAGTTTCTTCAACTATAAAAAAAATAGAATAAATCTAAAAATTCAGCACTGAAAAGTAGTGATATCAAAAAAATTGCCAAGTCAAAACTTTTCAAAAAATACTTGGCGCATCGAGCATATAAATAGTATAGAAGTAGGCCGTTAATCAAATAAACTCATCTATACATAATATATCTATAATGCACTAAAAAAACGATGCGCCAAGTATTTTTTGAAAAGTTTTGACTTGGCAATTTTTTTGATATCACTACTTTTCAGTGCTGAATTTTTAGATTTATTCTATTTTTTTTATAGTTGAAGAAACTTGGCTGGTATTTTTACACGGAGTGTTTTTTTATGGGGATACCACTTATTTTTTTAGTTTATTTACACAACTTGTAACACACATCGGAGCAACAATGACTAAATACTTTTAAAAAATACGCCATTTCCGAATTGGTTAATACGAAAAATTGTGTTTGGTGCTCAATATACCTAAGCTTAAAGTGATATTCCATGAAGAATTGCGAAAGCTTCGTTCCAATCAGTCCAGCCGTTTTCGAGATACGGTATCACTTCCGGTTTTCAAAATGGCGACTGAAATAACTGCCACCTAGAATTTATTTCTATAAATGTTATTTATCATTATAAGCCTTCTGAATATGTAGTTATTGTAGTAAGAGGTCATTAAAATCTAGATCTTCATTTTCATGACGTCATTTCCGGTTTCGGTAATAGTACATCTCTACTTTAACTACTGATATTCCATATAGACGACCGTCTGAATCATTTGGCGCTAGTTTCATTCCGATCGGTTTAGCCGTTTTCGAGATATGACGTCACTTCCGGTTTCAAAATGGCGACTACCGGTTGGTTTTATAAAAAGGCACCTCAGACGCCAAAAGTGCACATGTGGTAAAAATTTCAGATCGATCGGCTCAGCCGTTTAGGCTGTGGCGGTGATTGCGGTGTTTCCTGATATCATCTGAATCATCTAAAGATCAAAGTGGTGTAATTTCACTGTTTTCTCGGCCCTCTAGCTCGCAAATGGTATAGCCTATTGTTCCCAAATTTGGTATATGTGGTGGGGTGGGCCATAGCTCAAAATTAAGATATTTTACAACAATGTGAGATTTTCCAATTTTATGATCCAGTAGGCCGAAAATGCCATGTTGTTGCTTACAGTAAAAGTAGTTGGTCTGGCTCCTCATTTTATTAGGCATTTACGGTATGTTGAGTGAGTGTGAGTGTACAGTACGACTTGGCTGGGTGGAGCGACCGCTCCACTAGATAGTTTACAAACTACAGCAGTTCGAGTAAAACCCTTTTTTTGTGAGTTCGGCACTTTTCCGAATTTTCGCCATAAGGTTTTGGAAAATTCGAGGACAAGTCAGAAAGTGTTGTACTCAATAAACTACTGTATATAGCTTGGAAACTATAGATTGTTGAAGTGTCAACAATAGGAAAACCGGAGGTTAGGTAGACCGCATAATTGGTCTGCTAAACAATGGAACAACAGTATTTCTCTCAGTATAAGCGTACCAAACTAGGTTACAATGCTTAATTACGAATTAAGTTTTATATCTAAGAATTTGTATGGTGCACAAAAATCCACTATGACTGTGTTTATAGTAAACGTCAATAGTTGAGCTTTTTCCGACAAAGTTTACTTTTGACAAACTAAAAGCAGCTACCGAATAAACGAAGCTTTTAGATTCACTAGTGGTACTGAAGATATCAATTACTGTTTAATTAAATATTTAAAACAATCGGGACTTGTAAAATCACGACACTGTCTACGAACCGCCTTTTTCCTATAAATCTGACGTCATTGAATTCCTAGCTGGATCTAAAACCGTCCCCAACTCCACCCCTAATAACAAAGCAGGCTAAATACACACTTCTACTCAATTCACAAAACTATTATTACCATTCTATTATTGGTTTTACACGCTTGCTGTGTTTTATGAAATGACAAACGAATCTATTGGCTTCGTGTGGGTGGAATGATGAGGGTAATAGCGTGATGAGGAATTGTTAAGATTAACGATGATATTTCTAACTGGAGTTAAATAATATGCGAAGCTAAATGCAGAGTCCAGTTAATTGAGCTTCCATGAGAAGGAACAATGCTCACTTAGAGTTGGATATAATTAACCTTGATCTTATGAAGTACCTAGTGATTATTAGTTGAGACAAGAATGTTCAGGGGGGAGTGGGGAGGGGAGCTCTCAAGTTAGAGCTGTGTTACCCAAAGTTAAATTAAGCCGAACTTACTTAATATTGAACTATATTGACGGGACAGCCAATCAGATACCTACTTCATAATAATTGGAACAGTATAATTAAATTTAGGTAACACCTGAATTTAGTGACATTTTTTCAATGCGCTGCAGTTTTAAACAGTTAATTAGGGCTATATTGCCATGGCAACAACTAATGACATTCCTTGAATTACCTACCACTTAAAAGGTTCTGGTTTTAACTGAACATTGAAAACTGGTCCTTAATACTTTAGGACCGGTATTAAAAGTTAAGACAGATTAACGAATATTTTGATGAAGTAGGTATGTACCTAGGTAACTGTTTCAATAATTTTGAAGTATCTGATTGGCTGTATCTCCCATTAAATTTTTAATTTGTTTATTTAAATTAGTTAATTGTACATTTAGTTCATCCGAAATACCGGCCCAAAAGCAAATTAACTGAAAGCATCAATTTCGAAAGAAAATGTGTATCAATCAAATTAAAAACTACTTATAGGTAGCTATAATATTTTCAAAGTTGTCATTCATATGTTTATAAATAGAATGAATGTTTTCTGTCTTGTTGTCGTCTTGTCTTATTGATTCTTCTATAAAGCTGTCGATACTGCTGCACTGATTGCTCTGTTACATGCTGAGGATCAAGTTCAGATAAGTTCAGATACAATCATTGACAGATTGAAAGTTGGGTTTGACTTTAATTTCCTACTAGAAGCTCAATTTGAAGCTAGGAACTCATTCACATTCTCCCGTTTCTTGTAGTTATCCTCTAAGAAAGTTTTGGCAGAGAAATGCGAAATTTCATATTTTTTTACAAATGGTGGCATATGTGGGATTTATTTGTTGTACTTTTCTAGACCAAAGAACCTTAGTCCAAGGTAAAACTGTCATACTGTCACAGATGAAATGTGTTACTTTTACGTTACAAATGCCAATAAAATGTATTGATGTTACACAAATCAATTCAGTCTTGAAACTTTCATAAAGAACTGCTCGATCAAATCTCCGCATTATAAACCCAACACCCCAGCAAAGTGTCTGCTCACAAAGGAACTTTTCATCCATCACAACTCGGTCAGTTGAGTCGACATTTGCGTCGTGTCAACAAAAACTCATCGACCGCGCCGGACTTTGCTAGCAGAATTACGTTTTATAGATAGAGTGAGGTATTATAGAGCAGAAACTTTCACACGACTATGAATTCGCATGCAAAACGAATGCTCGCTCATCAACGCGTTGCACAGAGCATTTAAGTCTAGTGTTATTAATAAGTACCTAGTCTAAAATTAAAATATTTAAAAGAAAGAATGTAAATGAAGGTAAAACCATTTTAAGGGAACTGGCGAAGAACGCTATAGGTAAGTCGAATTCGGATGAAACTGAGATAAACGAATTTTGATTTTTTAACTTCCATAGGTACAAATCGATATTTTAATTGCGTTTTTCAAGACTTTGTGGCAATATTGTCTAAAAACCGATGGAATATATTCTGAAAGCTCATAAAAATCCCTCCAAGATAACACTTTTGTATTGACTTAGTATAGCGTTCTTCCCCTCTACCCTTCATATAGACAACCCCAATTCTCTTCGCTGACAAATTGACAGACTGTGTATCCTCCAAAACAAGGTGACAAAATGTTGCTCTTTCTGCTCCCTTCCGCAAATCTATAAAAGTAAATAGCAAACGAATATTGTCCATCGTGCCTGATCTTTTAACCTATAGTCCAGTAATTCTAGTGAAAAAATCAGCATAACCCAACACTAATTGCAACAAAAGCGTTTTTGGTACCGTTCGATTCAGAAAAGTGTCCTCTACAACATATCCAAAATCGCCCGAAATCGCTGTACGGAAAAGGGTTTTAATGACTTTTTAAGTTAATTTCCCATGTTAATTCCATCTTGCAAAAAAAAATTCATGTAACTCTGATTTTGACGAAACTTGGCAGAATTGTTCACCATCCTAAATGAATCAAATAGCTCTCTGAGCGTTTTCCTCTAAATCTCATCGATTGGGAAATATGGACCTCGCAAAACGTCAAATTACACTCAAAAGTGACCTAAATCGACGAAAACTGACTAAAATATGACTTTTATGGTCCATATTTCCCAAACGATGAGATTAAGAGGAAAACGCTCAGAGAGCTATTTGTGTTTATTTAGGATGATGAACAATTCTGCCAAGTTTCGTCAAAATCAGAGTTACATGAAAAAAAGTTTTTTTGCAAGATGGAATAAACATGGAAAATTAACTTAAAAAGTCATTAAAACCCTTTTTCCGTACAGCGATTTTGGTCGATTTTGGATATGTTGTAGAGGACATTTTTCTGAATCGATTCATCTATTGAAACCTTCTGTTGCAATTAGTGGTGGGTATAATCACACAATTACTGGACTACTAGTCAAGAGAGAATATTCCTTCACTAACAGGCTACGAAAGTCTCTTTCCCACCTTCCATCCTTCACATTTCTTCATCATCCATATCATCATTATAATCAAGCATTACCCTACTTTCACAACAGTAACACGTAACACTTATGAACTACGTTTCATAAAACGTGTTTACACTGATAACAGTTCTTTACCACAAACTTAGATTGTCCATCAGTAAAACGGAGTAATAACTTGTATCAATTTTCCGGTGAACAAAAGAGACCAACTTTTTAGAAATCAATATATAAGCATGCGAATTGGATAGTAATTAATCTTATGTACAATAACCGGCTTGATCTTTTACTTCGTTTGGTCTGTAATGTGAGACTAAACTGCCACATGTTTGGAGCGGAGACGCAATGTTTGCCAACAAGACGGCGCACGAATCTGCTAAACGCAATCACGCAATGTTTCGCCTACGCAACCTGGTCGAACACTTTCGGACTCGCGTGCGACCCGAGTGGAAATTGCGCGTTCGGCAATCACGTGACGCGATATCCACCTAATGTGCTCCGAGGTAAAACTCCAGACGATAAATAATGAGCCCGGCACGACAATCGCGCCCCGAGAGGTGGAAGAAAAGTTACAAGAAAAAGAACCGGGTTAAAGTAGGATCGATCGGGCTATGATGTTTTTTAAGGCGGTTCGAGGTGGCAAGTTGATGAAACAGGGGAAAATGTAGATCTGTATGAAATTATGACGGTAGGGTTTGAGTATTCGTGTCTATAGACATCACGCTGGTGAAATGAGACATGATAGCTTGCAAGAGCAACCTAATTTGTAAGAGTTTTATTTTTAACGTCTACGCTCACTCATTAGAAACTGGAGAAGAAGTTGTAAAAGTCTTAGAAAATAGTTCAACTGAGTTCAACATTTCTTTTAAACGTATTTTCCTTTCAAAACTTTCAGACACAACTAACTATTTTTATACACGGACAGTGTTTAAAGGTGCGCTTGAATTTAACATTGTTCCCAATCTCAAATTTCCTGCAATTTACTATTGGAATTTTCTTCTCCACCTACCTATCAAACCCACAACTTTCATAAAAGGCATTATGTAGAATACTTGTAAAAATAAAATGAACATTGTAAGAATTTTTATTATTTATGCTATTCTTTACCAAAATCCAGAACGGTGTATAAAGCATGTCTTCCATAAACGTGAAATCGTGCCGCAACTCCATGCTGCGCGAATTGGCAACAAGGCGTTGCGAAATTGTTTTGCAGTGCGAATTCGCGACAATTCGCGGTCATGGCAGAAACTCTTAATGGTGTCCGAAAAGAAAAGTAGCGAGTGGCTTTCATTGTTTGTGGAATTCACTCCAAACAAGGAAAAGCCACATTTCTCCCAAGTTGTTAACTGACCTTGAATCTTGCTGAGCGCGACGTCCTTGGCTTGAACGGCGCCCCCGAGGACGCTCTGCACAGGCGTCGAGTCGACGATGTCCCCCGCCGTGTCCTTCAACTTACTCGTCACATTGTCCGTGCTGAACATCCGCCTCGCCGTCCCAAGGAGGCCCTGACCCTCCGTCGTCAACTTGTCACTCGCCTGCTTCAGCTCGTAGGGAGGGGCGACGAACTCCCCGTTCTCATGACCTCGGATAGGAAGCAGGTTGCTGTTCGCACACCCCATCGCCTGAAGGTCAATGATCCCGGGATTTATTGCACGTTGCGATGAAATGTAATGCATTCACTTGCGTGTTAAGTGTGCCGGGGCTACCCTTATTCTACTTCCAACCCATCATTTGTGTCACAGCTACACACATTCTACTGTCAACCCATCATTTGTGCCACAGCAACCTATATTCTACTTCCAACCCATCATTTGTGCCGCATCTACCTACATTCTACTGTCAACCCATCATTTGTGCCACAGCTACCTATATTCTACTTCCAACCCATCATTTGTGCCACAGCTACATACATTCTACTTCCTACCCATCATTTGTGCCACAGCTACACACATACTACTGTCAACCCATCATTTGTGCCACAGCTACCTATATTCTACTTCCAACCCATTATTTGTGCCGCATCTTCCTGCATTCTACTGTCAACCCATCATTTGTGCCACAGCTACCTATATTTTATTTCCAACCCATCATTTGTGCCGCATCTACCTGCATTTTACTGTCAATCCATCATTTGTGCCACAGCTACCTATATTCTACTTCCAACCCATCATTTGTGCCGCATCTACCTGCATTCTACTGTCAACCCATCATTTGTGCCGCATCTACCTGCATTCTACTGTCATCCCATCATTTGTGCCGCATCTACCTACATTCTACTTCCAACCCATCATTTGTGCCGCATCTACCTACATTCTACTTCCAACCTATCATTTGTGCCGCATCTTCCTGCATTCTACTGTCAACCCATCATTTGTGCCACAGCTACCTATATTCTACCTTCAACCCATCATTTGTGCCGCATCTACCTACACTCTACTTCCAACCCATCATTTGTGCCGCATCTACATACATTCTTCTTCCAACCCATCAATTGTGTCACAGCTACACACATTCTACTTCTGCCGTTATTTATGCTTTAATTTAGCTTACTTTCTACTTCTTGCCTGTAAAATGTGTATCAGATGCACACTAAAAAATAAAGACCCCAAAATCACTCCAATTAGTCCGATAACATTCGGTGTACTATCAAGACTTTCATGCGATGTAATATAATTTAACATAGTATTAACGCACATTTAACGTTATACATCTTTCAATACCTTTTCAATTTTTCACCGGTTAGCTGCAAAAATTCTACCACTCAAACAATATTTACACCCTTTTCACAAGTAATTTTGAGTCTGTACGATATGTTATTTTTCACGATTCTACTTTCTAGATTTATTCTACTTGTTTCTTGTAATTTGTGCCACGGTTCAGACATACTACTTACAAACCATCATCCGTACTAACAATTACATTATCGCTAAGTTTCTTCACTTGTGCTGTTAATATACTTTCTTAAAGTAATTTGTGCAACAGTTTCACCCATTCTACATTCACTTCCAATCTTTTGTCCTACAGTTACTTACATTCTACTTAGTTATTAAAACATTCCCTCGTCCCTGCCCTGTTGCATGTTCGCCAGTGCTATTCATGCTGTCAAGTTATTTTTGCTCGTGATTGCAGCATATCCGGCAACGTGGCTGTTAGTTAGTAATTTTACACTTGCAAAGTTGATAAACATGTGATATTTTCCACACCACTGACATTGTCAATGGAGATTGATATATAGGTATCGATGAAGAATTAATTAGATCAAATCCTTATCTTACTTCTTCACACTTTCACCTTATTATTATGAATCAATCATTCACGAAAAGATTTTCATTAATTAACCGAAACAATACAATTAAGGTGGCGAAAGCGCGAGCGATTTTGCCGCAAGTTGCAGGCACTTTTGTAAAAATACGATTAGAGACAAAATGGGTGACGAAATGGTTTCAAATTTTAATCATGATTAGATAAATGACAAACTTATAGGGTTATCACTTGGTACATTTTTAAATTTTTGGTTTATTAATTAGTAATAATTAGTTGATTTTTGGTGAAAAATTGTATTTTTTTCTTGTCTCGCTGGATGCCGTATGATATTTTATTTTAAAAATGTACCAATGTGCTAAGTTTGTCTTTCATCTAATCATGATTAAAATTTGTGATCAAATGGTTGACGGGTTTTGTTGCCAATCGTGTTGGAAATTGCATAGTTTTGCGCGGTTTTGTTGAATAACCGGCGCCTAATTAACAAGGCACGAAGAAAAAGTGAAAAGTGCTACCAATATACAATCAGACTGATCATGTGAACATTTTATCAAAGTTACACCCACTTATGAAACAATTTATCTTTCTCAATTTGCTAAAACGGCCGAGCGCTAGTATCACAGTGTTGAGTGTTGTGGTGCTTTTAAATTTCCTATATTGACATAATATGTTCTTGACTTTATATGTCTTAACTCAAAAAAACATTAACAGCATTCTTTAAATGGTATTATAGAACGTGCCCTGATCAATTATTACTCTATTGCGTAATACTTACAAACGCCACAGGTTGGTTCTATCCAAAGTTGTGTGCTTTTAATACTTTTTACTGGTTAAAAAATCGTAGTATGTCAAGCAAAAAAATGACAGCACAATTTCGCAAACATTGTATTTGATTCTTCCTGAAGCGAGCCGAGTATTTGAATAAACGCGTCACTGTGTATATCAGCTTGAATGCGCCCCGAGATTTCCAAGTGTACACTGACCACTGCTGACCATTTGCGATGAAACTATGTCTGTGACGCAATGCGCGTGCGCAGAGGGTTCGTGAACTCGTTGGGGGTGGGATTCATGAATATTTCACTGCTGTGGCGCGTGGGCGGCGGCCCAATAGGGTCGAGCGATGGATCACGTTTTGATTCAAATACCAAAGTAAACACAATTCTATTTTTATTGTTATGGAAATATGAAATGTACACTTGTGGGGGGATGATTTGGGTTGTTTATTTATTGTCATTTAGCGTGGGCGTTGACTTTTGTCCATGAGTGTACACTCAACAAATGATAAAACACTATTTGAAAGAAATGGATTTTCTAAAAAAAAAATGTGATGGCATGATCCAATCAAGTCTATGTTAACTCGTCATCTACATCTAGTAGGTGAGCTCTGATTTCATTGATAATAACGATGATTGATTGTCAAGGAACCTGACCAGCAGCGAATCTGTTTCGTTCAAATACCGTTTTATGATTAGTTGAGTGTACATATATTATAAGATTTCTGATTAAAGTCTAGTGGAGCGGTCGCTTCACGCCAACCAAGTCGTACAGTGCGCACACACTCACACATCATACCGTTAACTGTAATATAAAGGCTGAGGACTAAGAAGCTTCCAAACACTTTTTAATATTTTTTTTTCCTATTTGGCCGCGATTGGATATTATACAGGGGGAGGGACTCTCCAAATCATGATACCTAATATATAAATAATATTCGTAAATGGAAAGTTTTGTCCTGAATACACGACCAGTTTCATTGTAATGGGTGGGAGGAGGATGACGGGGGAGGAGGATGATGGTGATGGGGGGAGATGGGGGGACCAATTTCATTGGTCCTTTTTTGGGATTGTATGGTCTTTTTATAATAGTTTTTAGGTACTATTTGCCTACCTTTTTGGACGTTTCATAGCCAGGTCCTAAACATCCTAGTCCTAGTGATTAGCATGTAAAAGGGTGTTTGGGTGTTCTTGTGAAGTGACTCAGTTAACAGTTTGAAGTGTAGTATAATACTTCATGAACATTAATCTAATTTACTGTGTGGAACGCAATTTTTATCATTATATTATTTTATACAATATGAAACTATTATATTAAGACCCACATTTTATATATATTTTTTTTGAGATAGGGAATTAAAGTTTTAAAGCTGCATTTGATTTCAAGTTTATTAATTTGAACATTATCAAATTGAATTACCAATTTTTAAACGCTGAGTTTAAGTTAAACGCTGGATATAAATAAAATATTACAAAATATTGTATTCTTCTATATTTAGTACCTAGTAATTAAAGGAAGTATTTTTTTCTATTGAACATATTTTTGTACAACCGAATTCTTCAAATTAACCAATCTAACAAGGAAAACGCTCTGAGTAACTCGTTGATGAGCGAGCACTGATACGCGCTACACCTCGAACCGAAATTCTGTTTATCAAAAATGTCCTTAAAAGACAATAATTCTTGAATTTCGTCACAGACTTGCATGAAAATCTCCAACAATTCCTCAAATATTGGTCCCAATAACCACGCAAAGTTTTTTTAAGTTGATCGATTGAACCTTAATGATTGAACGATTCCTTATTAATTTCCAAAAATCACAGAATCTCGTTCAAAAAATATTTAAACGGTCATATCAGTTTCATAATATACGTTTGAAAGTGTCTGCTCTAACAACCTTGAAGTGAAGATTCGAAGATGCCGTGAAATGTGAAATTCGAGAAATATGACAGCCAACACGCAAAATATCCGTAAACTGTCAATAACTTGTGAATCTAAACACAGTTTAGTCTGAAAATTGTCAAAAATACAGATAATGTTAGACCCGATGACCATGCAAATTTTTAAGTTGATATGACAAACGGTTCCGGTTTAAATTCAAAAAAGCACATGAAATATTTTTTTACATTTTAACCAATGGGAGGATTTGGCTGAAAATTTGTAAAATAAGAGACAATGTTGGTCTTAATGACCATGCAAAATATAAGGTCGATCACATTTGTCGAAGACCATTTTCATTTTTCAACCCATCAGGAGATGTTTATTTCAATTTTAACCAATCAATGGATTTCAAAAAAATATTGGGTCAGCAAACAGAAAAGGTTGTCTCTACATGTGTGCAAAATTTCAGATCGATCGATGAAACGGTGCAAAATCTATTGCTCCAGATAGCAGACAAAACAAAACAAAACAAAACAAAAAAACAGTGGTCCGTGTCAAAAGAGTCAAAAGGAGACGCTCGCTTCGCTCGCTCAATTAGTTTAATCCTCCATCAAACATTTTGAGATAATTTGAAATAGCGCCGTTCTATGTAGGCAACCATTTGTACACGCTAAGGTCAGCTGACAACTGTCACAGCGAAGCGACCAACCAATCACATTCACAGCTCTCAGTAAATAAAGAAAGATGGTGGCTGTAGAGCTAACTTTGTGAAATCAATTTCAATTATAGCTCTTGTTTACTTTGTATGTGCAGTCGACATGAATTATAATATGTCACTTGAACAGACAGCTTGCGAAGGTAAACACTCGGTACTTGCACTGGTTTATTTTATATTATTTAAAATCTTTATATGTTTCTAACCTCACATTGTTCCAGATCTCAAGGCATTTGAACGACGATTGACAGAAGTCATAGCATGTTTACAACCTTCTACAATACGATGGCGAAGTATGTATTGTTATCAAGGTCTGTTACTGACAATTATGAAGCTTATCATTGATGACTTATGTTTATTTTAGTTATTCTAGTTGTGATCTCAATTTGTACGGCTGTCGGTGCGTATCATTGGCTGACCGATCCCCATACGTCGGCAGTATCTTTCACACAGTCTCTCTGGAATCACCCATTCTTTACCATCGCCAGTTTGGTGTTAAGTAAGTATAAATTACCTATGGTCCGTGCCACATGGAGTTGTCCGCTAAGATATTTTGAGTACCCCTTGTCCGAGAGAGAGGGATAGTCTCGGAAGACCGCGCGATCGCACACAGCGGCTGAGGGATGGACAAAAAACCGGTTATTTGCAACATTAGGGGCAAAGTCTGGCGGACAACTCCGTGTGACACGGACCATACATCCTAATTGAATCAATACAACCTCAATCGAAGATATCACTATTAACGTACCATTGTTGATTTTCCAGTGATTCTGTTTATCGTGGGCATCCATAAGCGAGTAATTGCTCCGTCGATCATCACAACGCGCACCAGAGCAGTACTAGGAGACTTCAACATGTCTTGTGACGACACTGGAAAACTTATCCTTAAACCAAGGCAGACTACTAATAATAACTAATTATTTAATCCTAGTTTTTTAAAACAATCATCCAGGCCATTTATGAGGATGAGAAATGAAGTCTTTATTATTTCTAGAAGTGAAATATTTCCCTGATATTATAAACATTAATTATAAAGCCTACTTAGGTAGATGTGTTCCTATTAGGAAGCTGACTGAACATTTGCATAATGACTTTATCAATAGCCATCACTATTGAGTCCGCCTATTATTAATAAATTAAGTTTTTTGTGTGAAAACAAGGAGTGGAAAACAAACTGGGGAGAGCCACACTTTTATTTTAATAATAGTAGGTTTAAAATATTAAATTAAATCATCTTACCTTTCAAGGAAATGAGTTAAATCACAATAATTTAAGTATGAATTTTATTTGAGTTAAATTTTACTTTGTACAAAAGAAAAACTGTTGATCTGTAAAATTGACATTACTTATGTGAAACCTCTGAGAAAAACAGAAAGAATCAACGATCAACTATACTGAATAAGATGTAGATATGCAACAGTCTGTAAATAAAGCTTTACCATTTTGACTCCAATACAGTTTGTACTTGAAAAGACAACACTACACGATCAACGATGATACGTTTCCGTTCTCAACTCCACTAGATATGACTTGCGACATACTCCTTCCTTTTCGCTGATCCAATACATCGTTACATAACACCGTTATACGGCAGTACACTGATATAAGTATAACCAACACTTTATCAACTCTACGGAGTATTACGCGTACCTATGTAATACTAATATTTAAGACACAATTTGCGTTTTGATCACGCAGAAATAGTTTTCTCTTTTATCACATATGTCACACATTAAAACACACCACTTAGAAAGCTAGAGAAGTATTTTACACATGTACATGAAGCGTACGGTGATAAGCCTTATGTATACGGAGTTACACTGTCTAGAAAGTAAATTTAATATTTATTATAAACTTGCAAATGCATTGGCAGTAAAGTAGTAGTAGGTACAAATATGTGTGCAAGATACATCATTACGTACGGCATTTAGGCAAGGTTTCAAAGACGAAGCTTTCGATTAAATTTTCGTCATGGAGGTCATCACATCTCAATCTTAAAGCAAACTAAAAGGTAGGTACCTAGTTTTGTAATATAAATACGGACAATTCATCTCGTGCACCGATTATCTTGGTCGTTTCAAACTCGTGATTCAATTGCTATGCCGTTTCAGTTCAAAAATTATTTACTAAATAAATACCTACTACCTAATTAATTATCTATAATTAATCACCTAATTATTATGAGGTTTGCGGCTGCGACACATCTGTTAAAGCCATTCGATCAGCGTGCAAGCCATTTCAGGGTGATTGAACAATTGGGGAAATTAGAAAGTCACCTCTCTTTGCGATCCACTCTGATATTTTTAAATAGCCTAATTAGTAATTAGTTAATTACTTGTTTATATACACCGCCAAGCAAGACACCGCTTTGCACTCATCAAATCACTGACTAAGTGAACGATAAGTTTACAAACTACATACTTACTGTCTATTACATACATAGAATCCTGAATTAATTTCATAGGTGCGTGCTTTACTTTTAAAAAATGCAATTTATAATAATTTTAATATCATAATATATAGGATCTTCTAAAATTATGAACATTGCAGGAATAGTACATCTTTCGAAAACATTTGATTCATCTTTGTTTAAGAATTTGTTTCCCCTCATTGATTGTGTATTTCTGATTAAAATACAAAAGGTTATTCATAAAAATGCTGGAGAGTGAAAATGCAAGGCCTCGAAAATCAAACCCGGCTTCATATAGGCACCATGCGTAGGAGTAGTTTTCCCTGTGATATACAAACAGCGCAATGGATGGAAAAAATCTGCAATGTTGGGAGTACGTCAAAGGCGCTGCAGTTGACGCAAACACGACGCATTTATCAATTTTTTAAATTTATAGAAGTGTGTCAAGCGTTATTTGGCTAGGAATATTGTGATGAAATGTACAAAATTTCACTGAACCCGGAAAAATTCTAATTTGCGCCTTTGTACTACATCCAAGAAATGTTGTTGACATTTGATCGGATGTTAGTTTACGGACAATGACAGATATAACAATTGAAGATCTTCTTCAGCCAACTTTGCCGATTTCTTTCCCTAGATGCGCTCGGGGAATGACCGCATGGTGCCTATACTACTAATAAAATGCAGAGAAAACTAGCAAAAACCATATTTCTCTGTATTAATGCCATTGCCAGACCCATGATTTTTCACCCATGATTTGAAATGGAAGATAACACATTTTTTGGGGATACCCGGGTTTGCTTACGAAGGACAAGTGTCAGAAATTTCTCTCACCTTTGCACACTGATTAACTTTAAACTGATCAATTGAAGTGACTGTAGAGATTAGCATCGTTTCGGTAACATGAGCAACTAAAAGTTACAAGGATAAACTCAATCTCATCTTTTATGCAGCGAGAAGATTCTTAATATTCTTTGGTGTGGCATCTTCGTTGAGATGTTTCGTTGTGTACCTGAAAGAAATACAACAATTAGATCTTTAATAAATACCAACTGCAATGTGAAAAGATTTTCATCGAGTGGGACTCGAACCCACGACCTTCCGATATCCAGTCAAATGCTCTACCAGCTGAGCTACCGAGGCAGTTCACAATGCAGCGGCTGTGTTCCAATATAAGCTGCGTTAGCAACTTACCGATTTTGAAGATAGGGTCAGAAGACCGTGAATTTCATCCACGTTTGACAACTAACTAACTTCATTCGACTTGGATTTCTCATAAGCAGATGAGTGCGCATATGTATGAAATATGGTTTTTACTGATTCCCTCAGTTGAGTCAATGTTAATTAATACATCAACGATGACAATAAAAATAAATGGCCACTCAAAATACCTTCCAAATGTACATGGCAGTCAATAGTAAATGGGGTCTGACAGACCCCAGGTGACTACTCGCGTTACAAAATGACAGGTGACTACCGGCGGGTTACGCAATTAAAATGTAATGAATTATCATTATTCTCAGACTTGAGTTAGGTACTGCAAATTAGGAATTTCGCCCTAAAGGTACGTTTACAGCTCGATGCGCCGACACGCTGAAGCGCTGACCTTGAAAGATGTAATAGTTTATCTTTCAAGGTCAAGGGAGCGCCTGTTGTCGAGCTGTAAACGTACTTTAACTTCATTGGAGTCCAAATCAAAGGCCGTTCATTAAAATCCATTAAATTTGCAGTTGGTTAATTAAACGAGCATCACTACAGTACTCTTATGGCACATGCTCCGTTTGCTTCTCTTTTTCCTTTTGTGTGTTCGTAGGCAATGACCCTGCTTGGTAACACCGTTCAACCAATCCATATGAAATTTTGCACCACACTCAAGTCATTATATCGATCTAGTGTATAGTTTTTACACTAGATCCTGTGATTGGTTAAAAATTAAGAATGGAACCTTTTCAAGGGTCAGATTAAAATTTTGCATGGTAATTGAGACCAACATTTTGATAGTTTTTTACTATTATTTTTAGAAAAATGTGTCGAAAACTTCAAAAGTAGGTAATTGACATTTTATGAACATTTTATGCTTGTTTTGAAATATTGCAAATTAATTCAAATTCACTGATAACTACCTAGGTACCTAATAAACTAAGCACGATCATACAACAATTAGAACCATTCAATCATTAGAACCATTGATCATTCAATGATCATGTGCCAGTTTGAATGGCTCACTTTTTCTGTCTGCCACTGCTGTAAAAGTGAGTACAGCACAGCAGAAATGTAATGAATTCTGTATATGTGTAAATAGCTCACCTGAGAGCGTTCAGTAATCCTTCCGACCGCGCCGCCGGCTGATCCTTCAGCAACTTTACACACCCCTTGACCTGAAACATTAGTTGTTGTTAGCAACGCCTCGCTGTAAGTTTCATAGTTGCATCACGATCCTTTGCTCTTCACTGACCAAGCAAGCTAAACTCTACTGATGTGTAGCTTTTAACACATTTTACAAGAACTTGAGTCTCGACATAAAATGGTAGGCAACAGAACATGCCATTTAGCGTAAGCATGTGGCTTTTCTCATTTTCCAAGTAAAATACTCGACAGATATTAGTATCACAATACTAAAGATATCAGTCACAAACTATGTTGTAAAAGGTACAGAAGTTTCTCTTATGTATAGCCCAATTTACACGGAACAATTTCTTTAACAAATTCTGTATCCCATTACCATTTTTCATTCAAATGAGTATTTATTTACTATTACACAAAAACTTCTTGTCACAGAACTTGAGCTCAACTTTTATATCATCATATTTAGTAGATCATATTCATATTGTTGCTAGTAGATCAACATCAGTCAACTCACATCGACATTGGAGGCCTTGACGAACGCGCCGCTGGGATGCACGTGATCGTACAGGATGACCAACCCGACCATCACTCGAAGCACGAACAAGTGTGTCTCCTCGCGTTGGAACTGCGCAATCAGATTGCTGAAACACCAAACACAGTTCTGTAGAGCTCACCAACATTAGCAGCAATGATAAGTGGTATATCTCCTACCCCAATAGCTATTCCACCCCCACTGATGATTCCAGGCATACCCAAGGGGGAGGGGTGAAGCCCTCCCTTGGACCTATCAGTCCCCCCCCCCCTCCCTCCTTAGGAGTGTTAAAATGAAGTTTAATTATAAAACTTATAAATTAAGTTATAAATTATATACGAAGTACATTTTGTAAGTATTCAGTGAAAACAGTGTTTAAATGCAAACATTTAACATATTAACTCGTTCAGTCGAGTAAAAGAGGGTTGCGCACGCAAGTGCAAAGAGACATGGTGACAGCATCGTCACCGGTGGTATGACAGTTCGTAGAAGCATTCTCTACCTTCATTCCATTCTCCTCGGAGATCTCTAACCCTCATCATTGTGTTGTGTCTAATGTCCGTCCGTCCGATCGGGTAGCTCAGTTGGTAGAGCTCTCGCCCGGCAAGTGAGAGGTCCCGGGTTCGAGCCCCGGTTCGGTAGGATATTTTTCACAACACACATCTCTTCATATCATCCTGACTCCATGGAAGTTTTCCACAGAAACCTTCATTCTCATATTTGTTTCTCCTATCGAAATTTAAGGGGAAAATCTGAAAATGTCGGTGTTTTGCATTGATCACGTTTTGTTTTTCAACAAATTAAAGAATTTTGCTGAGAAATTTGAGTGTCAGTACTAAATACCCTGTAAATCCAATCCAGAAATACCACATTTTCCCCGGACTAGCATAAGGCTAGGAGACCCTCCACCAAATACCCTAAGTAATTGTTATTACCTATGTATTTTGTGAGGTTGGAAATGTTTATTTATTGTTTTTTTATTTTCAGCAAGTTCTAGATGCTTTTACATAGTTACCGTTTTGCATAATTTGTTGTGCCCACCCTGAAATTTGGTTTGGCCCTCTTGTAAAAATGTCAGAAATCATCATCACCGATCCACAACTACGCCTCTAATGCCTCTTATTCTAATTTCTACATTTTGACTACATTTGATTTTGACTAGGTACATGATTTTTATTTTCTACTGCATTCTTCCGAGAGGGCGCACTCTGCCATTATACATCGGCAAAAGAGTTTTAAATCCCAAACAAAGAAGCATCTGTCAAAGTTTTCACGTATAAAAACACACTTGATTTCAAGCCACGTTTAACAAGACGTTAGCGATCTCGAGTGAACTCACGGGTTCTCCAGCATGCGTAGACAGACTTTGGCCATGGTGCTGAGCGTCTCCGTGGTGTTCTCGATGGGTATGTCCGCGTTGTCGGCCACGAAGCTGGTAGTCGCCTCGCTGAGCACCTTGAGCATGGGCGTCGCGTGCGCGTAGAACAGCGACATCCGGTTGGCCAGCTCGTTGCTCACCTCGCGCGTGTCCGGCTGCTCGAAGCCGTCGTTGCTCGACATGCGCTGCCGCGTGATCGTGCGACGGTAGTAGCTGAAGTCGTTCTGGATGGCCGGCGTCTTCATCTGCAAGGTTTCACGCGAGATGAGCCCAATGATTTCATACAAGACTAAGTGGCCGACAACTCTTTCAGTAAAAGTATAAACAGGACCATCACAAGGTTCCATCATAATATGCCAAGAAAAAGTGGTCCTATGTGAACTAATTTTCGAGCTATATCACTTCAACAGGGTGTCCACTGTTCAAAGGGTGTAAAAATAGTGGGAATAGTGGGGCAGATTTGAGTAAAATAGTGGTCATTATAGTGGGTTATTTTGAAAAATAGTGGTAAAATAGTGGGCCTGCATTGAAATATGCAATAAAAAAGCACTTTTTTACATGAAAATCAATGTTTTGATTACACGGTAAATAAACGTAGGTAGTACCTATACCTAAAGACATGAAATTTTTTGAATTACAATTTATTCATAATTTGAATGTTCCACATTTCAAACTCAGAATAGCAATAGGTCTGTTCGTTCGCTCTACACTAGTGACACTGGAATTACACTGGCCGACACTCGCCCTATACCGAGAGTCAAAAGTTCTACACCAACTCACACTTTTTGTCGGTTTAACAGTTCAAGTGTAACTATATAACTAGTGTAGAGGGAATGAACAGATAAATATGCTAATAGTTGAGAACATAAGTATGACGTGTAACTGACCAGCAGATTTAATAACAATCTGAATCACAGTGTCTTTTGAATCAATAAATGTAAAGACATTACATTTTATTAAGTAAATTGGGACGGCTCTCCGTAAAACCCGCAGGCCCGGGAAAATTTTGAATTTCAAGAATGAAATAGAGCCATTTCTATGCGTTTTGGACTAGAAATTTCGGCCATTTCGTTCATCTAAAATTGCTAGTTCACAATTATGGAAATTTAGTTTTAAAGTATTAGTTTCCAATTCCATATATTTTCTCAAAAATTTGCATTATGGAATGATATTGCGAAGTCGCCGATCGGCGACAACACCTAAAAGTTGGTCCCATTTGCAAGGGTCAAGTCACCCAAATTGCGACAAGTCGCCCAATCTGGCAACCCTGGCTCCAACTGATGTGCACCAGTGGACTGCCAAATTCGAAAAATCAAATTTTCGAAAAGGCGGTATCTTAGTTAGGTATTTGAAAAATCAATTGTAAGAATAATATTATTCTAGACAATTTAAATTTAATTTTTTGCAAAACATTTTCTAACTCTAACAAACTATTGTCAAAATAGTGGTATTTTAGTGGCTTTTTCAGGATTTTGCTTAAAATAGTGGTCAAATAGTGGCCATGCTGAAAATAGTGGGAAAAAAGTGTAAAATAGTGGGCAGTGAGTGGACACCCAAAGTTACTGCTTTTTCTGCATTTTAACACTGCAGCCAAACGGAATATGATGTTCTGACACGTTCACATGTTAATTAAGTTGCATTTCCACCATTATCTCTTTTCGAAACCTATAGCAGCCAACATGGCGGTGTGTTCACCTTGTGTTCATCGAACTTGAGCACGAACTCGAGGATCTCGGCGAACTGTTTGACGAGCGCCTGCTGGGTCTCCAGATGCTGCGTCGGCGACATCACACCCGAGCACAGTTTGTGCAGGATCTTGGGGACCACTTCGTCTGGAACATCATTTGTACGTAGTTACATACACTTCATAGCGTAGGTACTTTGGGATGAGCTCCCCTCCCCCTCCCTTCAAATACTCCTGAATTTTTCCTAAATTGGCACAGTTCATTCCATTTTGTAGACTATCAGCCTCATGTTTATAAGAATTTCCAGATTTATCGACGCAAGTGACCAGAGTCTACTGGATTCGGTCCATAAGATTATTAGCTCACGGTCTTGTGGTGTTGAGGACAGACACCCGCAAATATCTACTTGTGGACGCAACTTCTTTTGAGCATGAGGCTGTATAGGATTAACACTCTGTAAAGTACGAAGGTAGGTTCTCAAAAGTACACCATTGGCAGACAATATTTTGTATGACACATTTTATTATGCCCATCAAATTTGTTAAAACCACGGTCGGAACTACTTAGTCACTCAATGTATTGAATATTGTATTTTATTGTTCGCTGAAGAATTCGTTCACCAAGAGGCTATGTAAAGGAGTATATGTAAAATGCTGTGTTTTTAGGTACCTACACAAATAAAACTGTGTACTACATTATAATTCTTCATTAAAATAGAAGGTTTACATTAACTTTACTACGTATTAGACACGACATTCGAAAGCTGATTTATGATCAAGTTTATGAACTAAGACTCAATATCAAGACTAGAGCTAAGCTTTCATTAATTATGAACTTTATTATTAACCCAAATTCTTTAATTTTACCAAGGCATAATATTTTGTTCACTCTTCATTTCTTCAATTTTATGTTAACTACCATTCAATTAGGTATTGTTTTCATACAGTTGTCCATTGCTGTCTTTCATTTTAATCTCAAGCTGGAATCACAACATTGATCCATGCTTTCAGGATTTCGAATGTGTCATGGATTTCAGGCTTTCAGGATTTCGAATGCGTGCATGAGTCAATGACTCATCAACCCCTAGCTGTAAGCTCATAAGGTGAAATAATTCTTAGGTAATGAAATAATGTAGATACAGAACAGCTCCGAAGCCATAGTGTAAAGTTACTAGCAAATTCATAGTAAGTATGTTCGTTACGCACTTTAAATGACTTTCCAAATCACACCTCCGAACCTTTCATTATGGAACCATTTCATCTCCAACTACTTTCATTCTGAGGGGCTGCAGTGTGCACTGTCTACAAACACAGACACTCTGTAAAGTAAAAGCAGAGAGCTGAGTGAGCTGATTACATCTCTCTCATTGGCTGATTGTCTTGCTATTCGGTCATGATCGAAAAAGCAGAGAGTAACTTGATAGTGTGTCTGTGTTTTAACTACTCATCCATCAACCATTCCAGAATTGTACATTAGGTATAATAAGTTTCTGTTGTAGGTATAGGTAGGTACTCACTTAGTTCAGTTGAGAACTCATAGAATCGTTTTAATTTCGTAACTAATGGCATAACAGCCTGCCAGGCTCTCTGTTGATACTCTTCCGTCGGAGTCGATATCGCTTCTCTGATTTCTTTCCCAGCTCCTTTGTAACATTGTATTTCTTCTAATATCGACTCAGAGTTTCTCAATACTTGCTGAACCATGTTGAACGTCTCTTGCTCACAATCCGAAGGCTGGGCATCTGCAACAAATCATGTTTTGTTTACGACACGACATCTAGAAAAGCATTCCAAGTCGAATCAGGCTTTACTTACTCTCAAAATCTAGAAACACGTCGTATTTTTGCGGTGAACAGCAATTGGAATCATCTCGTGCCAGTAGACTTAGCAACTTGCCCATCTTGTAGTTTTTTAAATTTCTTCAGAGCTTCATGTTAACTGCTGAAAAGAGAAAAAGTATAAATATACATGGAAAATCGATTGATAAACAGTGTGCAGTTAAAAACTATAAAATAAATAAACATAGCCTAGAAATCTGACAGATCGGACAGCGATTGCCCCAGATTCAGGCCCCTGCAAAGTGTCAGATGAAATTTCAAATATGAATTACGTATATTCTACGATTCTTACCGCATCCAAAATAGAAAATTCCAAACAATAATAGCTCAATTTCACTAATTTCACTTATAACTACTACTTTTATATAGGAATATTAAAATTATGGCACATTTCTATACAGCTTCGCCTGCACAAAACAGAGAGCAACGCCATTTACCCGGATTCCACGGCCTCCCACAACCGTTGACTGACTAGCCTGCACCCAGCGACGAGTCGGTAAAACAGTTCAAGGTTAAATATCAGGCGGGATTTTAACAAGTTTCCCTCCCACATTGAATAAATTAGATGGCGCAAAATCCGGGGGACATTTCCTGCAGAGTGTAACAAAAAGTAACACTTGATTTAATTTTAAAAACAAGATTAAAATAGTTTGTGTTAAAGACCAATTCAGGCAAGAGTTCAATGAAACCTAAGCACGCTTACAAAATAACGATTTTCAAGCGGTTAGCTGTGGATGGATTTTATTAATGGGGTGGCGACGACCTACTGACCCAGACAAAACGTTCTGGGGGTAAATAACGAGATTTTCATCGATTGTTTTCTTAGAAATTGTATGTAAATTATAGATCGAGCGTGGTGGTGTGGCGGGGCAGAAACACGGTGTGAATAGCCTGATGATTGGATAATTGTGGCGCTTTGTGTGAGGGAATACAAGCAGGATATTCAACAGGAGAAGGGAACGAGCTCCCTGATCATTCCAGACCAGCACAAACTTCAATGTTGGATAGCAGTTTCAAATTACATAGGTATAATTTCATAGATTTTGTCATGAATATACTTTCTAACAATTCGTATTGAATGAAAATACATTTACCTAATCTCCAAAATATATGCAATTTCATTTTGATACAAAATTTCACGAACGAACAGTACGAAAACGATAATTGAAAAAGAAGATACGATGATTTCCATATAACAAGATTATGTTTGGATAGTCCTGGGGGGAGTGGGGGGGGGTCCTAAGTGCCCCAGCAATCAGCATATTTAGGTGTTTTTTTCAATTCAATTCAATTATTTATTAAAAATATTACAAGAAATTAGAAGTTAACGGTGCTACTATAATCTTACTATAAGCGAATTTTTAGACTCTGATTATAATAATCTATGGTTGCATGGAAGATCAGAAAATGTGAATATTTATTAAAAATCTGAATGTCGCCTTTTGATGTAAAAGAAATCAATAAAGATAAATTGAATTGAATTGATTGAAATTTTTGTCTTAAAAATGTAAATGGATAAACATGTAAAATTTGGGTCTTGTGAAACTTTCCAAACTTTCTTTCAATTTTTCATTTTTTTCAAACATTCAAATCTCATCTTTACCATAATATTGATCTGAAGAATACATGAAAACTAATACTTCTTATTTTTTAAATACATGAAAACTGGTATTTTTTATTTTAAATCTGGTGTCAACGGGGTCACTTGCCCCCCCCCCCCCCTGTCTCCAGCTATTCTAATCCTCCTGATCAGTGTCCAACGCCCTCATCCTCATCGTCGTCTCTGTCCTGCCAACTCGTCCGGACTTGTCACAGACTCTTCCACCGCCCGTGTTTATAAATACTCAGCAGTAGGTAATGAGCAGGGTCTCGGTGAATGAGATTTGACGCTACGCCACGCTCGGCAGAACAATTGCCAGTCACAGCGCATTGCTAATTGCTCAATGATCATTCATTATTTCCACCAGATGGAGCAACGAACTTGCTCACAAGAAGCGCTTCTGATTCAATTATCACGAACTATAGCTGAAAGAGGCCGTAAAACCATACAAATAATTTAGAGTGTAATTGCTTTATTATTGTTTTATTGACGTACATTAACGTCGCACTGTTCTGCTACTAGGTTAATGGCGACGATAATGAATACGATGATAATTAGGTGATGATGATTGTTGGGTGATTGGGTCATCATCAGGTTTCATGAATTGTTCATTTTAGTTTGTTTTTTTAGAAGGTATTTACTGTAATGTGATAATAAGGTTTGTGAATAAATAAATAAATAAATAAATAAATAGATAAATAAATAAATTAATTAATTAATAGTTCTGTACCACAGAGGTGCATAGAATATGGTAGAAGGGCGGAACTTCATTTCAATAATTCTTGAGTTGAGCTCATAAACCAGTCATTCTGCGTTCATACAATCATATTTGTAATGGTAACATAAGTTATTGTGTAAGAGAATACTTCAATATAACAGTATTTGTTGACAATTCAGCCAAATGGCAATGATCATAAAGTTTGATTTCTTCATTCCAAAAGTGTGCTACGCAAGATCGAGAAAATGGACTTCCGTCCTTCTACCTCTGAGATACAGAGTTAAGGATGGAAGGTGGGAAGGAGGTCTTGGCCTATTAGTAGGAAAACTTCTCTCGACTGAGGGAAACCAAGTAAAATCCTCAGTCAGGATCGAACCCGGGTACGTCAGGATTGAAAAGTCCTACTGCCTGAGCCAACTTGCTCCTGCTTGCAATTCCGTTGCTTACAATACAATACAATCCGTCTAACACATAGGTACCAACACTACAAGAGAATTTATAATTCTTGTTGACGTAACAATGATAAGAAACAATAAAACTAAAACAATAAGTAATAAGGAATGCAAATGGAATTAATAAAATCATCGAGCAACAAAAATGGAAGTCAGGAAACAATGACATTGAATGGCGAACGAGTAACTCGAAGACAGGTGTAAAGTTAATTTTGTTCGTCATCCATAGACTAGGATTAGGATTAGATTGATCGCAATTTCATAGACAATATGCGACTTATCAGAATTATAAACATGACGATTGTTTACGTATGCTCGACGATCATTAACATCCTTCACCAGACAAACAATTCTTGAAACATCAGGAACATCAGGAAGATTGCGCGGATTGTGATACCCCCCCCCCCCCCCCCCCCCCCCCCCCAATATCACCTATCTTCTTCGGCACCTTTTCAGGGTTGAGTTCTTGCCTGATAAAATATTCACATTTACATTCAAACACCCACGCAACTAACAAATTGATATTACATTTTAAGGAGAGTGAAATGCCCCGCAGGGAATTTTGTCAATTTTCGTCTTTTTCAATACGAGTTTTGCACGTTTCTACTTTTTGTAAACTTTAAAAAAAAAAAAAAAAAAAAAAAAAAAATGCAAATACTACCTAATACTCTACTATAGGAAACCAAAATTGTAACAAATTGAACAAAAATAGAACATCAGAAAATGTAATCGAATTAATTTCACATTGCCACGTATCTGAGTGGTGAAGGGCCAAGGGCCCCTCACCCTTGCCAGCCCGCCACCCGGCAGTTACGCCACTGGGATCAAATGTGTCATGTCTCCAAAGAGTCACGATTCAAATGAAATTCGAAATTATAATTTGTTCACTTCATTCTTCCGAATCACAAGGGTTATTAAAATGACATCATCAGGAATCAAACTGATCCTTAATGGACCACTAGTCATTATCTTGCTATGTGACATCACGAATAAAACAGATGACAGAAGGATGTGGGTCGTGACCGTCAAGAAGGCTCTGACAGCAATGCTAAACATACTAGACCTACACTTCCCCCGGGTGGGGCGGGGGAAATGTAGGTCTAGTCTCTTTACCCAACACGTTTGATTGGTTCTCTCTCCCACTCTGGACCGTGCTGCTCTAGTGTGAGTAAAGAGAACTATTATGCTCCTCCCATCACCATTGGTCCATTGATTTTAAAATAGATTAATAGGACATTTTTTATGAAATCTTTGAATTTAATAGATCATTGTTTACTCCCATGCTGAATCAGCGAAAGGTAAGATATTGTATGAATCAAAACTCATTAAATGATTGGAAAAATCGCGTTAAACCACTTTCAAATATGATTCGAGGAGGGCCTCTTGAAAACCGAATTATCTCTAACAAAGAGATGAGATTTTGTTTGATCTAAAATCCCGATGATCCACAATCATGACAGCCGACCCCGAGGTCGAGCCTTGGTACCGCACCTGTTGCTTGTACGGTGAACATCCGGGCTAATAAAGTGTTTCACTAATCACTCAGCCACGCCCACTAATTACCGCAGCGGATGTACAATTAGTGTTCGAATTACCCTGAGGATTGATGAGAAAGTGTTAGTGGCTGACATCGCTAAGTACATGCATGAGCATGACCCACCTCGAACACTTTGGCGATCTAATTCAATCAGTTCTGGATGGGTGCTTTTTACATCAGGGTCAAATGCTTAAAGGAGCTGTCCGAAATTAAAGCGATTTTATTTTTTAATGTGGGGTCAATGCTATAGATATTACAAAAAAAACTATTTAAAAAAGGAATCGTGTTCCGTATAGTTTCCAAATATTAATCTTAAATCATCAATCAACAAAACTGTAACACGGGAGGTATAGGAAAATCCGAGGGAAAATCATTTCAATTTTAGTTTCTAACATTTAAAATAGCACACGTTGGTATTGGATAATTGAAATAATATTGGGATAATTGTTGGTTATAATTGAAATATAATGGCTTACCCAAATTTAGTGTTAGAAAAAAATTATATATGACCTGTATTGGGGAGACAACTCAATTTTTCTCAGAAACTAGACACGAAAAGTAGGTATTAATTTTTTCGAAGGATTGTATATGTCATGATTATCAATAGTTCATAAAAGATCTGAGACTTTGCCACTGACTACTGTACTATTAGAGAGATATGAGATGATATATACTAGGAAAACGCTCAGTGTAACGCGTTGGTGAGGGAGCACGGGGACATGCAAATTCTCGAACCGGAAATGCGTACACAAGCACAGAAAACATATACATCCATATTGAATTGAAATATGATAACTCAATCAACACAACATATTATTATGCTTTTCATTGAAACTTGAAAATAACATCTAAGCATCTAAGAACCCTGGTTAAAATAAAACAAATCAGATTCAATCCAATTGGCACTCGAAAACATTCATTTTGATACTTCATTACTGACAGATATTAAAAATGTTAATAAGTTCATACGTTCTTAACTGATTGGGATGAAATTTTGTAAAATAAGAGAAAATGTTGGTCTTAATGATCATGCAAAATATGAGTTTGATCTGAATTATCGAAGACCGTTTTCATTTTTCAGCCTATCAGGAGATATTTATTTAAATTTTAACCAATTAATAGATTTCAAAAAAATTATGGTCTGCAAACAGAGAAGGTTGGTTTTACATGTGTGCAAAATTTCAGCTAGATCAAAGTAAAACTCTGACCTGTATAGCCAAAATATGAAATTGATCAGATTTATCGAATACCATTTTCATTTTTCAACCTATCAGGAGATGTTTATTTCAATTTTAACCAATTAATGGATTTTAAAAAAATTTGGGGCCTGCAAACAGAAAAGGTTGTCTCTACTTGTGTGCAAAATTTCAGATCGATCGAAGAAAAACTCTGACCTGTACAGCCTCACCCAACAGAAAAAAAAAAAAAACAGAGGTCCGTGCCAAATGAGCCGAAAGGAGACGCTCGCTACGCTCGCTCAATTATATAGGCTCTCTATGTACTATAACATGGAAGCGTCCCCTATGGCTGGTTGAGCTACATTCTACTGAAAAGAAAGGAATGTGTTTAATTATGCCTTTTAATTTTCATACTGCAAAGTGAGAGCATTGTCTGAAAATGTTATGTTTTGTGTATTTCCGAGTTTCAAGACCGATATCAATTTTATTGCTTTCATTATCTTGGCGTTTCCTGTAGATATCTCTTCCTTTGTATTGCGCTTTTACTAATGTATCAATAATTTATATTAAATGAGCGAAAGCAATGAAGAAAAAAGTCTAAAATTTAAAATTTGTAAACCACGACATGAAAGAAGAAACGTGATAGAATCGACTTTCAGAATCAAAGACCACAAACTTTACAAATTATTGGTAAACGATTATCTCATTTTTGGCCTGCTAAATATAAATTTGGTTAATAATGTCTGAGTCTGAGAAATAATGGATTTCTATAAAAAGAATACGACCTAAGACTGAAGTAAAAATCAATCGGCCGACTAGGCGCCCGCTACCAGCGCTGCCAGCAGAATGTACATTCACCTCAGTGGTTTTGAAATAACAGTGATTTGTGTGATTCGGTAATTCTGGTATTGTATGACAGCAAACCCTCTCTCTCTCTCTCAGCTTACACTTTTGCAATTGACAAAATTGTAAGTTGCAACGAATTGCTACTTGCAATTGCAAATCTCGTTGAAATTAGTAATATTCTTCCGAAAAAAAATGAAACGAAAATTTCCGAATTGAAAAAGGTCATGTGAGTGTAGAATCACTTTTATGCATGAGAAAAAACAGGCGCGTAAGAAGGGGAGATGGGGGGATTATACCCCCCCCCCCTCCACTCGAGCAGGCTAACTCCCCATTTACCATACAAAATTTAAATTTAGTGTCCAAGAATCACTCAAAATTGTTTAAATTCTAAACAAAAACGCCCTGCAAGGCAAAAATATGGAGTTATTTGTTGTAATTTGAGCAGATTGTGTGATTTGAGCATCCTACAATCGATTTTAAAATGTTTATATTCGAAAAAATGTCATGCTGGCAACAATTGGAAGGTTTCTTGCTTCAGTTTGTACATTTTAAAGCCCCAGCATCATTTTTAACTGGTTTAAATTCTAAAAAAACGCCCTGCGGACCTAAAACTGGAGGGCTTAACGCTCCTTAGACCTCCCTTCCGGGTGTCGCAACCCTCTCTCCCCCTCCCCCCCCCCCCGTGATGAAAGTAGTTCCTACGCGCCTGAGAAAAAATACCTTCACAACTTTGGGTGCAGTAGTTTTGGCAATATCGTATTTTCTATGACAGTCACGCGATGCCACCAGAACACCCTTGCAGTGGGGTGGGGTGTAAGGGCCTCCATGAGAGTGGTGGAACGCCTCTGTCCCGTGGATCTGAGTGTTGTGATTGCGACGGCAGGAAGCCGCGTGGAGGCGCCACGTGGGCGTGTCAGTGTCACGTGACATGATTGTTGACTGATTGTGATTGATGAGTGACAACAGAGCGGCGATGACGCATGTCGAACCCGGGCCCCAGAGACAGGCGATCTTCGCGTTATTATTTGAGGAGCACGACCACCCAAGCGCTGGTGCTCGAACCCGGGACCTCTCACTTGCCGGGCGAGAGCTCTACCAACTGAGCTACCCGGTCGGACGGACGGACATTTGGCACAACGCACAACGCACGATAGTTTTACACAGAAAACAACATTTTCAAAGCTCTAGATGTTATAATGTAGCAGTGTGGGGCATTATTTCACCCGTTAGTGTTTTTAAAATGTGCTCATACTTCTGTTCGCATGAACAAAATCTCGAAAAAGATCTTTGGAGAACCAATGCATCCCGTGAATTTAAGATCGAGTAAACCCGATTGGTTGAGCTTTTTGCTTCTCCGTGGACTTTTGACAATATTTTCAACCTAAAACGCATAATTCCCCGAAGAGAAGAAGCCCGTATAGATTCCAAAATCACACCCCGATCCAACACGAATGTCAAATTCAAACCCATATTTTCGACTATACACCTGAGCAAATTGCTTCTGTCAGTATAACTATCTGGATGGCCCAGGTTCGATTCCCACGGCCTTCTTCCTGACTGAGGATTTCTCGTGGTCTCTCTCAGTCGAGGCACAAATGCCGGGAAGGTTCCCTACTAAAGGGCCACGACCGTCTCCTTCCCATCATTTCCAATCAATCGCCATTAGCTAGTTGAAGGACAATGAGACATTAAACACCGCTTAGAAGAAAACTATCTAATAGATGAGCGACTGCTTCCTTCGAATCCATTATTCCACTTTTATCTTGAAAAGGAACTGTTAGGTTTGCAAGCGATTGGAGATTTGTAAGGAGGAAAAGTCGACGAATATGACAGCTCTGTATCTGATAACGCCTGACTAATCCTTGCGAGTACACAGCAGTAACACACCTCCCGACAGTTCGCAAACACTTGGAGCAAGGCTTGGAGAGAACAGCTTCATACAGGAAGAGCCTTGACGACGTTCACCGAGGTGTTTGGTTGGGCAAGACAATTGAAGGGTCAGGGAGAGAACGCTAAGGGTCCATTTTTTGAAGAATATACCCTCGGTTTTTAGAAAATATTGCCACAAAGTCTTGAAAAACGCAATTGAAATATCGATTGGACATAAAGTTTCAACATAGAACTTCGATTATCTAGTTTCATCCGAATGTGACTCATAGCGTTCTTTCCCGTGTACCCTTCAAATTGTGAAATGCCCATCAGGGCGGGTTTCGTTTTTGGATTCCTGGAGCCCTATTCCGGAAAAAAGTGGAGTGAGTATGAGAAAAAATAGTGAGAAAATCGGTATCAGCCAATAGGAATCTAAGTCTGCGGGATTCCTATTGGTTGATAACAATTTTCTCACTATTTTTTCTCATTCTCACTCTCACTTTTTTCAGGAATGGCCCCTGGGACTGGAACCCAAATGAATATCGATTCCGGTTCCAGTTCCATTTTAATTCCATTTGGGTTTTAATAAGTTCCTTCAAATTCAGACAAAAAAAATACGTTTGGGTATGCACTGTAGATTGCATTTATATAACTAAGGCAATAAAATAAATGTCTAACATTAATTTGACATAGTGATTATTTATTTGGAAAAACTGTAACTGTTATACCTAAATTATTTCAGATTTGGAGGGCAAAGAAGTAAAAATGTAATTAAAATAATTGTTTAAGAACCTGTAACCGTTATGGATTCCGAATAATGTTAAATATTATTAAGGGTTCCGGTTCCGGTTCCACCTCAAAAATTGATATGGTTTCCGATTTCGGTTTAAACATAAAAGTAAGGGATTAAGGCTCTCAGAATTGGCGTTTGTATTTACGGTTTTTCCACCGACGGCTACCACCTTAGCGCGGTGGTGGGGTTTGTGTTGGCCAATGATCCATTGCAGCTAAGCCGGCGAGCATATGCTCATGTGTAAGGGCTACCCATGCGGGACAGATCAGTGGTGAGGTCCAGACAAAGATCAGCCAGGGTCGACCTACCCATGCCCTCCCTTGGATTTGCGGTCCTCTCGGACCGGCCTTCCCCCTCGAGATGGTGATCCCCCTGAAATCGGGTTCCGCCGGCCAGAATCCTCACACCCCCCGGTCCGTCCTCATTCCGGCCTGGCCTTCCCACCAGTGCTGGACTCCCCCGGATCGGGCCCGTTAGGCCCCCCCTCCCCATGTCCTCCACTTATGTTCAACAAAGTTAAATGTAAAAATTAATGTGCGCAATATAACCTCGTCGTTGACGCGCCGTTAAACCCTAATTGAGCGAGCGAAGCGAGCGTCTCCTTTTGGCTCATTTGGCACGGACCTCTGTTTTTTTTTTGTTTTTTTGTTTTTGTTTTTTTCTGTTACTGACGATATACAGGTCAGAGTTTTTCTTCGATCGAGCTGAAATTTTGCACACGTGTTTGGACATTCTCTGGGCGTTGCAGACCCAAATTTTTTTGAAATCTACTGATTGGTTAAAATTTAAATAAACATCTCCTGATAGGTTGAAAGTGAAAATGGTCTTCGACAAATCTGATCAAACTCATATTTTGGCTATACATGTCTAGAGTTTTTCCTCGATCGAGCTGAAATTTTGCACACATGTAGAGACAAACTTTCTGTTTGCAGACCCCAAATTTTTTTGAAATTTATTAATTGGCTAAAATTTAAATAAACATCTCCTGATGGTAGGTTGAAAAATGAAACTGGTCTTCGATAAATCTGATCAAAATCATATTTTGGCTATACAGGTCAGAGTTTTTCTTTGATCGAGCTGAAATTTTGCACACATGTAAAACCAACCTTCTCTGTTTGCACACCATAATTTTTTTTGAAATCCATTCATTGGTTAAAATTTTAATAAATATCTCCTGATAGGCTGAAAAATGAAAACGGTCTTCGATAATTCTGATCAAACTCATATTTTGCATGATCATTAAGACCAATATTGTCTCTTATTTTACAAAATTTCATCCCAATCAGTTAAGAACGTATGAACTTATTGACATTTTTAATATCTGTCAGTAATGAAGTATCGAAATGAATGTTTTCCAGTGCCAATTGAATTGATTCTGATTTGCTTTATGAACCAGGTGCTTAGATGCTATTTTAAAGTTTCGATGAAAAGCATATACCTACTTTAAAGTTGATATCATAATCAGTGCTCGAAGTGGGCCGGTATGGGACGGTATGGTATACCGGTACTTCTTTACACATTTGATTTCATACCGTTACTTCTCAGAAAAAACGGAATGCTTAAAATCAGATATTCTTGGAAATTTACGTAATTTTAGATTCTAATTTACTCGTATTTCATGGTTATCTTTTGACTGCATATTTCAAGCATAACTATGAACTATGAACATCCACTACAAGATAAAGTAAAATTCATTATTTAATTTAGTTGTTTCATCATGGTAAAAGACTAATCTAACTAATGACATGACAATGGTTGTCAGTGTAATTCTGGAATCTGGACCATCATCTAATATCGTACACCCCCCCCCCCCCCCCCTCCCCCCGCACGTGGTATTCTTATGTTACCATACCGCCACTATTTAATTCCTACTTCGAGCACTGATCATAATCAATTCAATATGGTTGTATATGTTTTCTGTGCGTTGTGTACGCATGTCCGGTTCGAGAATTTGCACGTACCCGTGCTCGCTCATCAACGCGTTACACTGAGCGTTTTCCTAGTAATCTATTTACGGTTTGTACGCATTTCAGATGCAATCTCATACCTAAGGGAAGCGAACACTCGGCCAATAAGAGGTCAAGGACTGTTTGGCGGGAAATGAGTCGCGATTCAAATCAGCCGTTCCTTCCGTCCACACCGAGTGATACGTCAAGTTCAGCTATCAACCGCTGGGGTCGGTATAATGTCCTGTAGGTTACATTATCTTCACTCACTGACGTCAAAGTGTTGATAGAAGAGAACCAAGTCGATGATAACAGGCGATCCTTGTTCTGCGCACAAGTTAGCAGACTTCCGCCCGCCATCTTGAGCAAATGTTCGAAATTAGGAACGTTCGAAATTTTAAAAAGTATTGAAAAACGTTCCAAATTACAAATCTCATGTGTCTTAAAAATTCTAATACTTTTGTTTGAAGTGAAATTTGAAATAAATAATGCCAGTCGACTTTCTGCATCGAACAGAATCTACATACCAAGGCTAAATTGATTGGTATTTACGTGTTCAAAGATTATTTATAAATTAATTTTCTTCCTTTTCACTTGACTGTTGAAAACTTCAAATCTTTAACTATGTTATCCCGTCCATCTTCGTACAAATATTGTGCTCTATTGTCTAGACTTGAATCGTTAATCTGGAAATACGTTTGTTATTAGATTTTCAAGTGGGATATCGATTTGGCTTCTACAAATCATATGAATAATGAGTTGATTTTCAGCTATGGCCAAAGTACATTCAAGTTATTACTCGAGGAAAGACGGGTTCGATATTACATTGATTGAGATATCACAGTATGCATCAGCGTAAAAACCACTGGCAGAATTATTGCATTTCCTGTAGGAATGGATGGTACAAATGTAAAATACTAATCACGCGAGGGGTGGGGGGGGGGGGGGGGGGTTGAACTTCCTATCAGTGCCCAAACTCTGAAGGATTTTTTTAGATTTAAAACATAAAATGGACTTCAAATAAAAAGCTTTTATATGACATGACTTCAAAGTTAACTTGAGACAATATAAAGTCTGCTAAAACTCGAGAAAGAAATGGCTCAGATCATTCAAGCATATACGATTCTTTTTAATTCAATGGCGGTACATACATCACTAATTTAATTATTATTTTTGTTATTGGTTGTCTTAATTAACTATAGCCATTTGGTAATTATCTTTCACTTTTTCATATGGGAATACCATCCTATAAGTCTGTGTTAAGTCTATATATGTAAGTCTAGGTATATAAGTATATAAGTCTAGTCTATATAAGTCTATAATTCTGTGTTTGGTTCGATTAATTAGTATCAATATCATGATAGATTGTTTCTTCCGATTGTGGATTTTATTTGTTATATTATGTTAATGTTATTATTTACCAATTTATATTTTTGTGTATAATACCACGGAAAAACACCTCCTAGGTGTTTCGTGGTCTAGTGACTGTATACAGTGTATTATTTATGTGTGTGTCTAAATAAATAAATTTAAAAAAAAAAGTTTTTTTTTTAATTTTTTTATCTAATTTTTTCTTAATTTTGAATTTTACCCGTGAGAACGGTTGCCATTACCTATAGCCATTACTGTCCGCGCCAACTAGAAGATACCGCTTTAGCATGGGCCGGCCATGCTAAACATCTCTAGTTGAAATAGAACAAGTTTTATTTTTGATATTTTTCATGAAATATATGAAAAATAAAACTTGTTTCACTTAAATATAACTTAAACTTTCTCAATAGTATTCCCAGAAAATGGGTTGAGATCCCTACTAAAGTACCCCTCAAAGTTGCATAACAGTGGATTAACTAAACAGCCGCATTTTGTGGAAAATGGACGCAGCCGTTAACATCTACAGCGGTCCCTAAGGGTTGCGATCCTATAACTGCAAAGCGGTAATCAAATCCTCTTGCAATGAGAGTTTGCTATAAGCTTTATACAGATTGCTATTCCGCTTGCAATCGAAAATAGTTGTAGAATCAGGACCCAGGACTCTTAACTTCCTGGATGAGTAATAAACTGAGACAACGATCGTCACGTGATCGTCGTGTGTGGACGTTTTGTAACAAATTGAGAGAGAAAAGTTGTTTCATAAGTGGGCGTAACCTTGATAGGATGTTCACATGATCAGTCGACAGTCAGGATTGTATATTATTAGCACTTTTTAATTTTTGCTTCATGCCATGTTAATTAGGCGCCGGTTATTCAACAAAACCGCTCGAAACTAGGAAATTTCCGATACGATTGGAGACCAAACCCGTTAACTAATTGATCTAAAATTTAAATCATGATTAGATAAAGACAAACTTAGGTTTATCACTTGGCACATTTTTTAAATTAAATTTCATACGGCGCCCAGCGAGACAAGAAAATAGACAATATTTCACCAAAAATCAACTGGTTAGCAACTGGTTAACTAATTAACAAAGCAAAAATTTTAAGGCCCGGTCTTTCAATACTCTGCTAAAGTCTCAATTAGCTCTTAACAGTTAGTTAGTGGTCATTCTAGGAATGCCATTGGTTGTTGCCATGGCAATATAGACCTAATTGACTGTATAAAAGTTAGCAAGGCATTGAAAGACCGGCCCTAAATGTACCAAGTGATAACCCTGAGTTTGTCTTTTATCAAATCACGATTAAAATTTCAAATCATTTCGTCAATTCGTTTAGTCTCCAATCGTATCCAAAAAAGTGCCTGCAACAAGCGGCAAAATCGCTCGCGCTATATACCGGGATAGTTCCGAATATAACTCCCCATTTGCATCATCTAACAACAACATCTCCGTGAACGTCGTGTGCAGTCTGGTGATATTGACATCAGGGAAGAACCACTTCCTGTCTGCATGTTCCTGCTTCCCTGTTGGCGCTAAGTGAGATCTCATGACATGTCAGACAGGAATAGACACGGCAGCAATTAGAGACGAAATCACGCGTCACTTTACATAGAGATGGCGGAGAAAACACGCTGCAAGAGCAAATTACTTTTTGAAAAATGTTGATGAATTGAATTTAACTTCACGAACTTTCAGGAAAACCTAACTGAAAGAGCTAATACAGATTTCAGTGACGTTTCCAGAAATTAATTAATACTTGGGAAGATGTACACTCGGCAAAACAAAAAATAAAAGCTCAGATCGAAAAAGAATTGCAACAATTCATTAAAATTGTACAACGATAATTTTTTTCTTTTGCCAAAAGTATAATATTTCATATTTTTAAAAATGTGTGTGTAGCGGGGGTGTATAATTTGGAGCAAAAAATATGAATGTGTCAATTTTTGAAGAACTCGAAACTTTCGTTTCAATTTTGAGAAATGAACTTGAACTTCCTAAAGGTTGCTTTTCTTCTAAGTTGAAGTTCAAGTGACATTATCAACAATGTCAATATCCCTTTCATATTATGAAATAAAATGACCGTTTCCAGATGACCCAACCAACCCTTTTCAGGGCCAAACGTCAACGAATAGTTCAACAATTCCTTCAACTTGTCTTTATTACACCTCGCACAGAGTTACTGAAAGAATCCATTCATTTACAGAGCAATTATAAACAGTTTAATTGATACCTATAAGTGTAATTAGCGTATTAATTGGAGTTGAAACTATTAGTGTTGATTACAAGACATGTGATTGTTGGGACGCGACGATGCACACTTGTTTTTGACTTAATGAATGAAAAGGAGAATGATGTACACGAGACATGAAGTGAGCCAACTGTGAGTTCCACATTCATTTTATTTATACTCGATCTGCAAGTACACTGAACTCGAAATGACAGAATTCAGAGCCAATTTCTCAGTTTATTTCATGGAAAGTACAGATCTATTTTTAATTTGGCGGCATGTGAAAGTGGTAAACCCACTATAAAGTGTTAACTGATGAAGAAGGTTTAAACAATACGAGATATTTCAATCATTGTAATCAATTATTTAAACAAAATAATTTTTCTGTGTCTTGCAAAGAGATTCATAAGTCTGCAGGTAGGTACACTCAAACCAAAAAAATGGTATTCGAAAAGAAAAGAGTTGGCTGCTGGCAAGGTTCCTTGACAATCAATCCTTGTTATTATCAATGAAATAAGAGCTCACCTACTAGAGGCAGATGATGCATTAACACAGCCTTCATGGGATGATGCCATCCATCCTAATCCTTTTCTTTTCGAGTACCGATTTATATTGGTTTGAGTGTACGTTGATAATCTTCTTTTTTTTTTATTAAATCCATATTCTTATTATTTTAAATAACATATAGGTATACAGTGTTGAAGCAAATAATTTTGAATTTTTATGATATTAATATAAAATTGATGTAAAACTAGATAAGTCAGTGAAGAAGGATGTGAAAAAAATTATTTCTCATGAACGTGAAGAAGTTCGCTTAAAAGTGCCTTTCATTCATGTATGCACTTCAGTGTTACATTTTACAACCTCATAAAAAATTGTGAATAATTCATTCAGTTGCAAAAATAAGAAGTAAGTAATTTCTTGGCTTTCATTTTTATAGTACATACAATTTTAGTACACATTCTTCAGAAAGAGTTTCAATTAACCACAAGAAAAATCTCCTTGAATCTGTACCCTTCTCCCCCCCCCCCCTCTCCCCCCCCCCCCCCCCCCTCATTTGTTTCGTCAGTTCGTGCCGACTTCTAAATGTTTGATTTAATTGCAATTAGATTGTAATTAGGAATTAGTCAAGCATTGATTGTGCTAGCTCATGGCTACTAATTCTCATCTATTATTTGAGATTAGATATGGTAGCTTAGACTGTATAAACTCGAAATCGTTCCGTGATGTTAGGCCCGGCTTTACCCATCTTTGATTAAAGTTTACTCTCGAATATCTCAAATAAACAATTATTGAAGCGGTGACAACAGAAACACCTGCCTCTTTAAAGTATGTTGACTAACCATTAATCAATACTTGAATCATAGTTTGTAACCGGCGAATTATTCAAAGGACAATTCATACCAACTAATCAAGCATATTCTATGAAAAAGAATTTTGTTGCTATTCATTATTGTACTTTACTATGACAACATTTTTACAAAAATCGCAAGAAAATAGTGACTGTAGTGTATAACGCTAAACGCTACATACTTAAAAATTTAATGCAACTTTTTGGGATTATTTTTGAAACACGGATGAAGTATAATTTTTCAATTTATTAGTTGACATAAAAGCATTTTTTCTAGACAAAACGATTTTGTATGTAATTTTATAAGTCCTCCGCTAATTAATAGTGGGTTCTCCAACAATTTAAAACAATGACATTAAAAAATACGTTAATTTGTATACCGTTTACCGCCACATCATATCCCCTATTGACGTATATTATACGGTTACATTTTTTGTTACTCAGAATAAGCGACCTTCATTAAACTAAAATGTGGTTAATTTTAAGTATCCTGTGCGTACTTTCAGCATCCAAACATATCCCGTCTTTTTATCAACAGCCACCGAAATGTGCAAAAACAACTTCTCTTTGCCGCCACTGCAGTCTACCAGATGAATGATCTTGAAGACTCGAGACTAAGATTTGTGCAATCAGCATGAATTACTGGTGGAGTTGATCGCAGTACATCTGTTATTAACAGAGCGTGAGCAGAATATTGATTCATGCTCAGAGTCTTCTGGGACAATCAGTTGAAATAGACCTGATTCAACAAATGTTCTTTCATCAGTGATATTGGTTGTTAAGGTGCTGCAAGCGCGAGCGATTTTTCTGCTTTTTGTAGACACATTTTGCGATACGATTGGAGACGAAACGGGTCGACCAAATTATTTGAAATTTTAATCGTGATTAGATAAAAGACAAACTTAGGGTTATCCCTTGGTACATTTTTAATTTTTTGTTTCGTTAATTAGTAATAATTAGTGGATTTTTGGTGAAAAATTAGCTATTTTCTCGTCTCCCTGGGCGCCGTATAAAATTAAATTTAAAAAATGTGCCAAGTGATAACCCTAAGTTTGTCCTTCATCTAATCATGATTAAAATTTGAGATCAATTGGTTTACGGGTTTGTTCTCCAATCGTATCGCAAATTTCATCGTTTTGCGCGGTTTTGTTGAATAACCGGCTCCTAATTAACAATGCAAGAAGCAAAAATGAAAAAGTGCTACTAATATACAATCAGACTGATCATGTGAACATCCTGTAATAGTTACACTAACTTATGAAACGATTTTTCTCTCTCAATTTTCTAAAACGGCCGAGCGCTAGTATCACCTTAAAATGCAAAGGTTTTTATGTTGAATTGTTTGGAAAGTATCCACCTCTATTCATCATGGAATAATTATGTCATAAAACATTTGTATAAATAGCGCGTTGAAATTACTTCCAACATACAAAAAGATACAAAATGAAAATAATATTTGTATAAGAATCCGATTCATCATTTCCGTCGAAAAGCAATAGCCAAAATTATATTCATTTTTTGTGATAGTGTATTTTATACAAAATTTGACTCAAATGATTTTCATTTTTAAATCAATTATAGTAATTTGCCAAATTATTAACTTCCTGGTGGTATCGAAGTGATGTTTATAAACGCATACCAAATTTCAGCTTGACCAGTGGACGGCTCTGATTTGAACGTAGACACAAGCCAAAAATTCAAAAAATAATGTAGATAAGAGAGCTGAAAAGTCGGATTTAGACGTTTGCTTCGCTCCGACAAATTTTTAAAAGATAATGGATTCTCTTTAGCTCATCCGTACCTACATCCGTACACACTAGAGAAAACTAAACTAGCAGACTATTTTACTACATTTAGGTCAGCATTTGACTTACATTGTCTCATAGACTATCAAGTGCGCTCATGAGCTGCAATTGTCAAGTGAAGAGGATGGAGTGTGGGGGGGGGGGTACCACGTGATCGCTAAACGCCCTTTACACACACCATGACAGAAGTCGGCCCACAACGCAACTGACTGCGCTGCAACTCTTGAGATTAATTAACACTTTCAATTAGTGTCATTAGTGAGTAGGGTGCAACGTCATCGAGATGCATTCGTGTAGCATGGCTAAGTGCTATGGAAATGCATTTTGTGTGTCGGGGCAGAAGGGCGGAAGACCATTTACTCGATTTTGCGTTGCAGACTTTTGTAATACGTAATCAAGCTCTATCAATTGCATTTGACAGTTGTCAACAAATACAGTTATATTGAAGTATCCTCTTACACAATTACTCATGTCACCATTACAAATATGATTGGAGTAACCCAGAAATACAAGCTCACCTCAAGAACCATTGAAATGGACTTCCGTCCTTCTACCTCTAATGTATGCTAAGGGTCAGATTGGGGTTGTAAACATGAAGAGCATTGGACAAGACAGGAGTTCATGGATGGGTGACGCAAGGATCTTTGCCAGGAGGGTAGGAAGGGGGGGCGGGGGGTGCGTAAAGAAAGTAGGTAATAGATTCAGGAGAGAAGAAGGATGCTGCCCAGCTAGCATTATCGTTTTTGGTTAGCACGCCCCGCAGAGGTTTTTGGATTTTTAAGACAATATAAAAACGAATTTGGGATGTTGATGCTCTCTTTTGGGGTCGAAAAGGTTAGAATCACGTAAAATATGATCTGATGAAAAGTTGACAATTTGCAGTGTTTACCTGCAAAGTGAAAATGTTACTGTCATCGGTTTGAAGATAGTGAACCTACCTTATCTATGCGTTTAGAATATTTAGAGAAATATCGCAAATAAAATACATTTTATAAAACTTGTTTAAAAAATGGGCTCTGTCTTACTCTCGCTCTGGACATGGACATTTGCATGGACATTTTATACGTTCGTAATACTAATGTATAATCATGTTTATTAAATTGTTTATTAAATTGTGTAAATTGCGATCATAGAGATAGGAAATATTTCTTAATCGACTTTGTACACTAAAAAGTTCGTTTATTGAGAAAGTTATTTTGAAGCTCGGGGAATTTCAGCAGGGGTTTCAAATTAACTTTTTAATCAATAAAGTAATAAAATATATTGATTGGTTTGGTATCCAATAAGTTCATTTTCAAAAACAGTCTATGAAGAGAGTTCAACAATTCAAAAGAGTGAAATCTCAGTGAAATAAATAATTGAGCGAGCGAAGCGAGCGTCTCCTTTTGGCTCTTTTGGCACGGACCTCTGTTTTTTGTTTTGTTTTTACTTTTGGCTGTTACTGGAGCAATAGAAGTCGCACCGTTTCACCGATCGATCTGAAATTTTGCACACAATATGTAGAGACAACCTTTTCTGTTTGCAGACCCTAATTTTTTTGAAATACATTAATTGGTTAAAATTTAAATAAACATCTCCTGATAGGTTGAAAAATGAATATGGTATTCGATACATCTGATCAAACTCATATTTTTCATGGTCATTAAGACCAACATTGTCTCTTATTTTACAAATGTTCATCCAAATCAGTTAAGAACGTATGAACTTATTGACATTTTTAATAGCTGTCAGATATGAAGTATCGAAATGAATGTTTCCAGTGCCAATTGAATTGAATCTGATTTGCATTATGTACCAGGGTGCTTAGATACTATTTTCAAGTTTCGATAAAAAGCATACTTTAATGTTGATTGAGTGGCTCATATTTCAATTCAATATGGATGGATATGTTTACTGGGCGTTGTGTACGCATTTCCGGTTCGAGAATTTGCACGTACCCGTACTCGCTCATCAACGCGTTGCCGTTACACTGAGCGTTTTCCTAGTAATATCTTGACGTGACATATCTGTGCATCCCCCAGCCCTCTGACAGATAAGACTTCTGTTCGTTTACTTGTGCATTAGTCCGCGTGATAACTGCACCCATCTGCACTGACTGTGATGGAAGTGATGATGAAATCTGTGCATCCCCCAGCCCTCTGACAGATTTGACTTCTGTTCGTTTACTTGTGCATTAGTCCGCGTGATAACTGCACCCATCTGCACTGACTGTGATGGAAGTGATGATGAAATCTGTGCATCCCCCAGCCCTCTGACAGATAAGACTTCTGTTCGTTTACTTGTGCATTAGTCCGCGTGATAACTGCACCCATCTGCACTGACTGTGATGGAAGTGATGATGAAATCTGTGCATCCCCCAGCCCTCTGACAGATAAGACTTCTGTTCGTTTACTTGTGCATTAGTCCGCGTGATAACTGCACCCATCTGCACTGACTGTGATGGAAGTGATGATGAAATCTGTGCATCCCCCAGCCCTCTGACAGATAAGACTTCTGTTCGTTTACTTGTGCATTAGTCCGCGTGATAACTGCACCCATCTGCACTGACTGTGATGGAAGTGATGATGAAATCTGTGCATCCCCCAGCCCTCTGACAGATAAGACTTCTGTTCGTTTACTTGTGCATTAGTCCGCGTGATAACTGCACCCATCTGCACTGACTGTGATGGAAGTGATGATGAAATCTGTGCATCCCCCAGCTCTCTGACAGATAAGACTTCTGTTCGTTTACTTGTGCATTAGTCCGCGTGATAACTGCACCCATCTGCACTGACTGTGATGGAAGTGATGATGAAATCTGTGCATCCCCCAGCCCTCTGACAGATAAGACTTCTGTTCGTTTACTTGTGCATTAGTCCGCGTGATAACTGCACCCATCTGCACTGACTGTGCTGGAAGTGATGATGAAATCTGTCCATCCCCCAGCCCTCTGACAGATAAGACTTCTGTTCGTTTACTTGTGCATTAGTCCGCGTGATAACTGCACCCATCTGCACTGACTGTGATGGAAGTGATGATGAAATCTGTGCATCCCCCAGCCCTCTGACAGATAAGACTTCTGTTCGTTTACTTGTGCATTAGTCCGCGTGATAACTGCACCCATCTGCACTGACTGTGCTGGAAGTGATGATGAAATCTGTGCATCCCCCAGCCCTCTGACAGATAAGACTTCTGTTCGTTTACTTGTGCATTAGTCCGCGTGATAACTGCACCCATCTGCACTGACTGTGCTGGAAGTGATGATGAAATCTGTCCATCCCCCAGCCCTCTGACAGATAAGACTTCTGTTCGTTTACTTGTGCATTAGTCCGCGTGATAACTGCACCCATCTGCACTGACTGTGCTGGAAGTGATGATGAAATCTGTGCATCCCCCAGCCCTCTGACAGATAAGACTTCTGTTCGTTTACTTGTGCATTAGTCCGCGTGATAACTGCACCCATCTGCACTGACTGTGCTGGAAGTGATGATGAAATCTGTCCATCCCCCAGCCCTCTGACAGATAAGACTTCTGTTCGTTTACTTGTGCATTAGTCCGCGTGATAACTGCACCCATCTGCACTGACTGTGATGGAAGTGATGATGAAATCTGTGCATCCCCCAGCTCTCTGACAGATAAGACTTCTGTTCGTTTACTTGTGCATTAGTCCGCGTGATAACTGCACCCATCTGCACTGACTGTGATGGAAGTGATGATGGAATCTGTGCATCCCCCAGCCCTCTGACAGATAAGACTTCTGTTCGTTTACTTGTGCATTAGTCCGCGTGATAACTGCACCCATCTGCACTGACTGTGATGGAAGTGATGATGAAATCTGTGCATCCCCCAGCCCTCTGACAGAAAAGACTTCTGTTCGTTTACTTGTGCATTAGTCCGCGTGATAACTGCACCCATCTGCACTGACTGTGATGGAAGTGATGATGAAATCTGTGCATCCCCCAGCCCTCTGACAGATAAGACTTCTGTTCGTTTACTTGTGCATTAGTCCGCGTGATAACTGCACCCATCTGCACTGACTGTGATGGAAGTGATGATGGAATCTGTGCATCCCCCAGCCCTCTGACAGATAAGACTTCTGTTCGTTTACTTGTGCATTAGTCCGCGTGATAACTGCACCCATCTGCACTGACTGTGATGGAAGTGATGATGAAATCTGTGCATCCCCCAGCCCTCTGACAGATAAGACTTCTGTTCGTTTACTTGTGCATTAGTCCGCGTGATAACTGCACCCATCTGCACTGACTGTGATGGAAGTGATGATGAAATCTGTGCATCCCCCAGCCCTCTGACAGATAAGACTTCTGTTCGTTTACTTGTGCATTAGTCCGCGTGATAACTGCACCCATCTGCACTGACTGTGATGGAAGTGATGATGGAATCTGTGCATCCCCCAGCTCTCTGACAGATAAGACTTCTGTTCGTTTACTTGTGCATTAGTCCGCGTGATAACTGCACCCATCTGCACTGACTGTGATGGAAGTGATGATGAAATCTGTGCATCCCCCAGCCCTCTGATAGATAAGACTTCTGTTCGTTTACTTGTGCATTAGTCCGCGTGATAACTGCACCCATCTGCACTGACTGTGATGGAAGTGATGATGAAATCTGTGCATCCCCCAGCCCTCTGACAGATAAGACTTCTGTTCGTTTACTTGTGCATTAGTCCGCGTGATAACTGCACCCATCTGCACTGACTGTGATGGAAGTGATGATGGAATCTGTGCATCCCCCAGCCCTCTGACAGATAAGACTTCTGTTCGTTTACTTGTGCATTAGTCCGCGTGATAACTGCACCCATCTGCACTGACTGTGATGGAAGTGATGATGAAATCTGTGCATCCCCCAGCCCTCTGACAGATAAGACTTCTGTTCGTTTACTTGTGCATTAGTCCGCGTGATAACTGCACCCATCTGCACTGACTGTGATGGAAGTGATGATGGAATCTGTGCATCCCCCAGCCCTCTGACAGATAAGACTTCTGTTCGTTTACTTGTGCATTAGTCCGCGTGATAACTGCACCCATCTGCACTGACTGTGATGGAAGTGATGATGAAATCTGTCCATCCCCCAGCCCTCTGACAGATAAGACTTCTGTTCGTTTACTTGTGCATTAGTCCGCGTGATAACTGCACCCATCTGCACTGACTGTGATGGAAGTGATGATGAAATCTGTGCATCCCCCAGCCCTCTGACAGATAAGACTTCTGTTCGTTTACTTGTGCATTAGTCCGCGTGATAACTGCACCCATCTGCACTGACTGTGATGGAAGTGATGATGAAATCTGTGCATCCCCCAGCCCTCTGACAGATAAGACTTCTGTTCGTTTACTTGTGCATTAGTCCGCGTGATAACTGCACCCATCTGCACTGACTGTGATGGAAGTGATGATGAAATCTGTGCATCCCCCAGCCCTCTGACAGATAAGACTTCTGTTCGTTTACTTGTGCATTAGTCCGCGTGATAACTGCACCCATCTGCACTGACTGTGATGGAAGTGATGATGAAATCTGTGCATCCCCCAGCCCTCTGACAGATAAGACTTCTGTTCGTTTACTTGTGCATTAGTCCGCGTGATAACTGCACCCATCTGCACTGACTGTGATGGAAGTGATGATGAAATCTGTGCATCCCCCAGCCCTCTGACAGATAAGACTTCTGTTCGTTTACTTGTACATTAGTCCGCGTGATAACTGCACCCATCTGCACTGACTGTGATGGAAGTGATGATGAAATCTGTGCATCCCCCTGCCCTCTGACAGATAAGACTTCTGTTCGTTTACTTGTGCATTAGTCCGCGTGATAACTGCACCCATCTGCACTGACTGTGATGGAAGTGATGATGGAATCTGTGCATCCCCCAGCCCTCTGACAGATAAGACTTCTGTTCGTTTACTTGTGCATTAGTCCGCGTGATAACTGCACCCATCTGCACTGACTGTGATGGAAGTGATGATGAAATCTGTGCATCCCCCAGCCCTCTGACAGATAAGACTTCTGTTCGTTTACTTGTGCATTAGTCCGCGTGATAACTGCACCCATCTGCACGGACTGTGATGGAAGTGATGATGAAATCTGTGCATCCCCCAGCCCTCTGACAGATAAGACTTCTGTTCGTTTACTTGTGCATTAGTCCGCGTGATAACTGCACCCATCTGCACGGACTGTGATGGAATGAAATCTGTCCATCCCCCAGCCCTCTGACAGATAAGACTTCTGTTCGTTTACTTGTGCATTAGTCCGCGTGATAACTGCACCCATCTGCACTGACTGTGATGGAAGTGATGATGAAATCTGTGCATCCCCCAGCCCTCTGACAGATAAGACTTCTGTTCGTTTACTTGTGCATTAGTCCGCGTGATAACTGCACCCATCTGCACTGACTGTGATGGAAGTGATGATGAAATCTGTGCATCCCCCAGCCCTCTGACAGATAAGACTTCTGTTCGTTTACTTGTGCATTAGTCCGCGTGATAACTGCACCCATCTGCACTGACTGTGATGGAAGTGATGATGAAATCTGTGCATCCCCCAGCCCTCTGACAGATAAGACTTCTGTTCGTTTACTTGTGCATTAGTCCGCGTGATAACTGCACCCATCTGCACTGACTGTGATGGAAGTGATGATGAAATCTGTGCATCCCCCAGCCCTCTGACAGATAAGACTTCTGTTCGTTTACTTGTGCATTAGTCCGCGTGATAACTGCACCCATCTGCACTGACTGTGATGGAAGTGATGATGAAATCTGTGCATCCCCCAGCCCTCTGACAGATAAGACTTCTGTTCGTTTACTTGTGCATTAGTCCGCGTGATAACTGCACCCATCTGCACTGACTGTGATGGAAGTGATGATGAAATCTGTGCATCCCCCAGCCCTCTGACAGATAAGACTTCTGTTCGTTTACTTGTGCATTAGTCCGCGTGATAACTGCACCCATCTGCACTGACTGTGATGGAAGTGATGATGAAATCTGTGCATCCCCCAGCCCTCTGACAGATAAGACTTCTGTTCGTTTACTTGTGCATTAGTCCGCGTGATAACTGCACCCATCTGCACTGACTGTGATGGAAGTGATGATGAAATCTGTGCATCCCCCAGCCCTCTGACAGATAAGACTTCTGTTCGTTTACTTGTGCATTAGTCCGCGTGATAACTGCACCCATCTGCACTGACTGTGATGGAAGTGATGATGAAATCTGTGCATCCCCCAGCCCTCTGACAGATTTGACTTCTGTTCGTTTACTTGTGCATTAGTCCGCGTGATAACTGCACCCATCTGCACTGACTGTGATGGAAGTGATGATGAAATCTGTGCATCCCCCAGCCCTCTGACAGATAAGACTTCTGTTCGTTTACTTGTGCATTAGTCCGCGTGATAACTGCACCCATCTGCACTGACTGTGATGGAAGTGATGATGAAATCTGTGCATCCCCCAGCCCTCTGACAGATAAGACTTCTGTTCGTTTACTTGTGCATTAGTCCGCGTGATAACTGCACCCATCTGCACTGACTGTGATGGAAGTGATGATGAAATCTGTGCATCCCCCAGCCCTCTGACAGATTTGACTTCTGTTCGTTTACTTGTGCATTAGTCCGCGTGATAACTGCACCCATCTGCACTGACTGTGATGGAAGTGATGATGAAATCTGTGCATCCCCCAGCCCTCTGACAGATAAGACTTCTGTTCGTTTACTTGTGCATTAGTCCGCGTGATAACTGCACCCATCTGCACTGACTGTGATGGAAGTGATGATGAAATCTGTGCATCCCCCAGCCCTCTGACAGATAAGACTTCTGTTCGTTTACTTGTGCATTAGTCCGCGTGATAACTGCACCCATCTGCACTGACTGTGATGGAAGTGATGATGAAATCTGTGCATCCCCCAGCCCTCTGACAGATAAGACTTCTGTTCGTTTACTTGTGCATTAGTCCGCGTGATAACTGCACCCATCTGCACTGACTGTGATGGAAGTGATGATGAAATCTGTGCATCCCCCAGCCCTCTGACAGATAAGACTTCTGTTCGTTTACTTGTGCATTAGTCCGCGTGATAACTGCACCCATCTGCACTGACTGTGATGGAAGTGATGATGAAATCTGTGCATCCCCCAGCCCTCTGACAGATAAGACTTCTGTTCGTTTACTTGTGCATTAGTCCGCGTGATAACTGCACCCATCTGCACTGACTGTGATGGAAGTGATGATGAAATCTGTGCATCCCCCAGCCCTCTGACAGATAAGACTTCTGTTCGTTTACTTGTGCATTAGTCCGCGTGATAACTGCACCCATCTGCACTGACTGTGATGGAAGTGATGATGAAATCTGTGCATCCCCCAGCCCTCTGACAGATAAGACTTCTGTTCGTTTACTTGTGCATTAGTCCGCGTGATAACTGCACCCATCTGCACGGACTGTGATGGAAGTGATGATGAAATCTGTGCATCCCCCAGCCCTCTGACAGATAAGACTTCTGTTCGTTTACTTGTGCATTAGTCCGCGTGATAACTGCACCCATCTGCACTGACTGTGATGGAAGTGATGATGAAATCTGTGCATCCCCCAGCCCTCTGACAGATAAGACTTCTGTTCGTTTACTTGTGCATTAGTCCGCGTGATAACTGCACCCATCTGCACTGACTGTGATGGAAGTGATGATGAAATCTGTGCATCCCCCAGCCCTCTGACAGATAAGACTTCTGTTCGTTTACTTGTGCATTAGTCCGCGTGATAACTGCACCCATCTGCACTGACTGTGATGGAAGTGATGATGAAATCTGTGCATCCCCCAGCCCTCTGACAGATAAGACTTCTGTTCGTTTACTTGTGCATTAGTCCGCGTGATAACTGCACCCATCTGCACTGACTGTGATGGAAGTGATGATGAAATCTGTGCATCCCCCAGCCCTCTGACAGATAAGACTTCTGTTCGTTTACTTGTGCATTAGTCCGCGTGATAACTGCACCCATCTGCACTGACTGTGATGGAAGTGATGATGAAATCTGTGCATCCCCCAGCCCTCTGACAGATAAGACTTCTGTTCGTTTACTTGTGCATTAGTCCGCGTGATAACTGCACCCATCTGCACTGACTGTGATGGAAGTGATGATGAAATCTGTGCATCCCCCAGCCCTCTGACAGATTTGACTTCTGTTCGTTTACTTGTGCATTAGTCCGCGTGATAACTGCACCCATCTGCACTGACTGTGATGGAAGTGATGATGAAATCTGTGCATCCCCCAACCCTCTGACAGATAAGACTTCTGTTCGTTTACTTGTGCATTAGTCCGCGTGATAACTGCACCCATCTGCACTGACTGTGATGGAAGTGATGATGAAATCTGTGCATCCCCCAGCCCTCTGACAGATAAGACTTCTGTTCGTTTACTTGTGCATTAGTCCGCGTGATAACTGCACCCATCTGCACTGACTGTGATGGAAGTGATGATGAAATCTGTGCATCCCCCAGCCCTCTGACAGATAAGACTTCTGTTCGTTTACTTGTGCATTAGTCCGCGTGATAACTGCACCCATCTGCACTGACTGTGATGGAAGTGATGATGAAATCTGTGCATCCCCCAGCCCTCTGACAGATAAGACTTCTGTTCGTTTACTTGTGCATTAGTCCGCGTGATAACTGCACCCATCTGCACTGACTGTGATGGAAGTGATGATGAAATCTGTGCATCCCCCAGCCCTCTGACAGATAAGACTTCTGTTCGTTTACTTGTGCATTAGTCCGCGTGATAACTGCACCCATCTGCACGGACTGTGATGGAAGTGATGATGAAATCTGTGCATCCCCCAGCCCTCTGACAGATAAGACTTCTGTTCGTTTACTTGTGCATTAGTCCGCGTGATAACTGCACCCATCTGCACTGACTGTGATGGAAGTGATGATGAAATCTGTGCATCCCCCAACCCTCTGACAGATAAGACTTCTGTTCGTTTACTTGTGCATTAGTCCGCGTGATAACTGCACCCATCTGCACTGACTGTGATGGAAGTGATGATGAAATCTGTGCATCCCCCAGCCCTCTGACAGATAAGACTTCTGTTCGTTTACTTGTGCATTAGTCCGCGTGATAACTGCACCCATCTGCACTGACTGTGATGGAAGTGATGATGAAATCTGTGCATCCCCCAGCCCTCTGACAGATAAGACTTCTGTTCGTTTACTTGTGCATTAGTCCGCGTGATAACTGCACCCATCTGCACTGACTGTGATGGAAGTGATGATGAAATCGACTTGCCACAAGGCGAAACACGGACAAACCACATCCTAATCAACAGCGTTTTGTCGGAACGAAAATAAACCGCTGTCAGCGCAGGAAAATGAAGGAATCGCATCGCTTTACTTTCAACTGTAAAACACAGGACACCAAGTCGATGTCATTAGTTCGTTCAGACGGTATTATTGCCAACTTTTGTAATGACACCGAAATTTTAGGGTAGGTACACTCAGCAAAATATAAAACGGTATTTGAATGAATCGGATTGGCTGCTGCCGCTGGTTGCATGACAATGAATTATTGTTATATCATATCAATGAAATTAGAGCTCATTTACTATAGAGTTAGATGACAAGTTAGCATAGACTTCATAGGATAATGCCGTCAAGTCTTTTTCAACCAATCCGGTTCTTTCAAATACAGTTTTATTTTTTGTTGTTTTTTATTTTTTTACGGTTATCATCAATTCTAGTAAACGAAACCGCAAGTACGCAGAAATGTAAAGAAACAGGATTAATGTCATAAAGATAAAGATTAAAGTAAGTTTTAAGTATAGTTATCAATAAATGATACACACATTTCGCAAAATAGAATTTTCGCAAAATTGAGGAATACAAGAAAATAATTTGATTTCCCAAAATAAATTATCCTTGGAATCAATTTACATTCTGCTACTCCCCTGACACATAAGTCAGTGGCAAATTACATACAGAAGATAACAGAGTGTAAAGATACTTACATAAAAATATGACATAGGTGTGCTATGATAAGCCGGAAGATAGCACGAATGTCATCAGATGCAAACACAAAATAACAAACTCAAGTAATTCACTTCAAAACACGGTCTTTCAAATCAAACCACTGATCCAACACACACACAAAGAGAGACAATGCTTATTGCCAAGTCCAGCACAATACGTATTATTCAGAAGATTAGTATTTATTAATTGAAGAGATTAGTCATTGGATAAAACAGCTTACCACACGCAATGTTCTCACTCAGTCTGACACAGAATGTTCGAACCATTTATGAATTTCAAGATACCGCGGTTTCTCAATACAGCATCGTAGTGCGATCTACCGGCGTTTTGTGAACTAAAACTGTCAAAGTAAACTTACTCCGAGAGCCAGCGCTCGTGTTGTTTTCTGGTACTATCTTCTGGTTTCAGCCGGTCAAACAATCACCTGTTTCTTGATTACTGAAAAAATACACTTTTATATTAGATTGTGGCTCATTTTGAGAGATCATAGTCAAATTTGTTTACAGTATAATATTCAGTGGTATTCATTTAGCAAGATTTACTAGGTAAAAGGTATTGGACAAGGTTTTTGTTACAAAATGAAGTAGTTTGATGCTAGTTTCTGCATATCTGGATTATGGTTCCTCGGGATTTTCAAATAACTGCAATTTTTACATTCACTCCAAAATGCTCCAAACGTCACCACATCATTTAAATTTTTTTAATCACATTTACAAAATGCTCATAATCATCGAGAACAATATTAATTTATTCCATAAATTTTTTACCGTTTATTTAATTAGCGCTTTAAAAATGCAAATGCCCCTATCTCGACCCTGAATGAACTTGACTATGAATCAAGATGAAACCTAATCCTTGTGTCCTAATATTATTACAGCGTCCAATCAGTTAGTTGTGTGCGGCCGACAATAGTCGACTTCCTGTCGACTCCAGCAAGAGCAAGATATAAATACATATCAGACCATGACGAGAAATACGTGTTGGGTCGAGACAAACGGCGTTACATTGTAGAACAATGACGATTATCCCATCTCATGTGTACTTGAAAACGTTCCAAAAGTAGTACACAATGCTGTGGACACTTGAATTTAGTCTCGAATATTTCGATTTTTTGTCCTTTTTTCATTCCATATTATGAAGTTTTTGGTATGATTTTAAAAGGCAGTGAAATATATATTATTTTTTTGAACGTTTGATGTATAAATTACGTTTTTCGCTTCAAAATTTGAGAATACAGAACGTAAAGCGTAAAGTACGTATGGAAGTACTCGTAACTTTGAAAATTATTCTTTAATTTCGCCCCATAATTTTTGATTTCCAACAATGGTTGTAAAAATATACTAGGAAAACGCTCTGAGTAACGCGTTGATGAGCGAGCACGGATACGCGCAACACCTTGAACCGAAATCTTGTATGAAAATCTTCAAAAATTCCAAAAATATTGGTTCCAATAACCATACAAAGTTTTAAGTCGATCGATTGAACCTTTATGATTGAATGGTTCCTTGTTAATTTTCAAAAATCACAGGATCTTGTTCCAAAAATATACCTGGGACCACTCATATGATATAAGTGTGTGTACACAATATCAGATCAATCTGTTGATTATAAGTGTCATAATTATGCGTTTGAAAGTTTGGAACATTGGAACTGAGGCGTCAATGTTGCCGTGATAGCAACAAGCAAAATGTCCGTAAAATGTCAATAACTTTTGGATTTAAACACAGATGTGTCTGAAAATTTTCAAAAACACAGATAATGTTGGTCCCAATGACCATGCAAAGTTTTAAGTTGATCGGTCAAACGGTTCTAGTTGAAATTTAAAAAATCACAGTAAAGATGGTTTTAAATTTTAACCAATGGGAGGGTTTGGCTGAAACTTTGTTTGATTGGGTAAAATGTTAGTGGCAATGACTTGTCAACATTTCAAATTGATCAAACAATCAAATCGAAAGATAATGTTTTTAAAATTTGAACCAATAAGGGGATTTCAAAAAAATTAGGGTCTGCAACGCCCGGAAATGGTCAGTACATGTGTGCAAAATTTCAGCTTGATCGAAGAAAAACTGTGACTTGTATATCGTCAGTAACAGAAAAAAAGAAAAAAAAACAAAAAACAGAGGTCCGTGCCAAAAGAGCCAAAAGGAGACGCTCGCTTCGCTCGCTCAATAAATAAAAAAAACTGTGACAACATTAATACCTGAACAGTTTGCTTTGAATTGAAGTCATATTATTTGGAACGTTTTCGTTTTTTAATCTTGCGATCTATTGTTAAATTAATTGTTTTGGAACGTTTGATACCAGTTTAATTGTTGTAAAGTGTGCTGTGATATTCTCCATGCTTGTAAACCTGCTGTATTCTCTAGATTCTGTGCGATGTCAGAATGATAGCGACTTGGTTGGGGGCGAGCTTTTGATTGATGACTCGACACATGGTAGTGGAAGACGGGGGGTGAGACAGACAACTTGCCAACAGAACCTACATTACATCGCATCTCGCTCACAGACGTTACGAGGAAAACACTCGGCGTAACGCGTTGATGAGCGATCATTTCATGGAATACATTTTGTCAAATATTTCAAAACAAGCATAAAATGTCAGTAAAATGTCAATAGCTCATGATGTTTTTTTACAGATTTGTCTGAAAATTGTCAAGAACACCTAGATTCTTGAGGATACCAATTACCAATTTTAAGTTCTGTCAAAAATGTTCCATTTTAATGTTCAAAAAATCCCAGGATCACGGTCAAAAACTATACTCGGGACCGCTATTATAACATAAACTCATAATGACGTTCAATTTTCAAATCATAACTCTTTAGAAAACACTGCCTCCGGTGGCTCTCTAGATAATTGAAAACATTCGAAAATATGATGGCAGCAGATCATTTTATGGGTGAAAAGTTGATGACTCCCAAAAATGTCCAATTCCAACATGAAATAAATTTGAAATAAATTGAACTCTTATTTCATTTTCAATTTTGCTGGAATTAGTTCTATAAAAAGGCAACAGATTACAGTACATTGCTAGTTATTGCTCACATAAAATATCATTTACAAATAAACCATGATTATTATACACGTCTCACTGTTCTGCAGTTAGTCAAATGGCGACCGATGACAGATGTTGACGAATGATCTGTCATGCATTACTCTATGGCACCTCCCCATCATTCGCCTCTCTGAGGGAAACCAAGCCAATGATTGCGAGTCTAGTGCTCCACACACTGAGCCACCGCTTGATTACGACGTGAGATCGACGTGTGGCGAACACATGTTGTATCATTCCTGCATTGTTAATCAGTGTTGGCTACGCATCGTGCACAGTGCAGCTCCATGTTTGGTCAGTGGCTTTTTTCTTGTTTCTTATTCCAGATTATTTCTTTGTGAGCAACAGTCTGTGAGGTGTCGGGAGATGTGTACAAGGACTTAGACATGTTATGGAGAACTCAGATTTCCTGGCGATTTGCTAGTTTTTTGTAGCTGACAGGAATAGAGATGTGTAAATTAAATAGAAGTCAAAAACTGAATTGAAACTATTATTATGCATGCTGCATACAAAATAAATAATATTTTCGTCCCTTGCAAAAGAAGTCAATGAAATTCAAGCAAGATACTCAATAAAAACTATTTAAGATTTAATCATATTGATAGATTATATAGATCATCTTCAATTTTTACGAAATAACGATAACTTTTGTATAATAATTTAATTATTTGCAACTGGGAAAGTAAGTATTGGACATTTCCTCTGCCAAGCTAGAAATGATACCGTACGTATAACGCCATGATGGGTATACAAGATTTTATATCTAAAAGTTACCTCGCGGAAAGCGTGCTAAAACTCTAAGCATGTTGTGAATTGAATGCACAAGAGTTGCTTTAATTTGTTGGACATACATCAGTTTGTTTAGGTAAAAGAGCAAATAAAACCGCAATTGCATTCGTGCCTAAACAACAATTACATTAATGTAATTACTTAGTTATCAGCTGAACTCCAACAGAACTGCAATGTTTGAGCGAGCGTCTCCATTCTGCACTTTTGGACACTTCCTCTGTTGTTTTTGTGTGTGTTTGGCCCGACGCCACCGGTCACATTGTTTTCCGATCGAGCTGAAATTTTGCACATTCTAACCTGATCGTGTATAGTTTTTGAGAGCTGACCTCGGATTGGTTCAAAAATGAAAATATCTCCCGATTGGTCGAAAAACCAAATTTTGCAAATTTTGCATGGATATTTGACTACCATTTTCTCTTATATTTCAAGTGTTCAACCCAATCGGTTGAGAATGCGTCAAATTTTCCCACAAGCTGACATCTTCTCAAGTCTCATTGATTTTACTCTATTTATTTATTTATTTATTTATTTATTTATTTATTTTATTTTATTGTACACATTATGGTAACAAATGCGATGTTCAGCATGAATTAAAACAAATACAGTGGCTACTCTTCCACATGACCATTACACTGTTATGCAACTTTTAGATACCCATTTTCTGGAAATGCTATTGAGAAAATTAAAGAGATATTTTAAAGAAAAAAGTTTTAGTTAAAATAAACAGTACACAGTAAACAGTTCACTTGAAACGTCGCTCAAATTAAATACTTAGAACTCATACCGTACTGTTTATTTTATCTAATAATGATGTGTTAAAGTGTTCTGAAACATAATGAAACCATGAAAAAAGTTTTATTTTTAATAAATAATACAACTTTTATTATTTTAAGTATTTCTTACATTTTCTTAATAGTACCCAGAAAACGGGTATCTGTAAGTTGCTGTAAGTTGCATAACAGCGGAGTAAATAACGAGCCTAGGATATATGTCCGCATTTTGGAAAAAAATTTACACTAACACAGCCTTCGGCTTCTACAGCGATCTCAATTAATTGACAAAATGAGTTATTGACTTTGTGCAGTTTGAACCCACGAACACGTCACCAAACAGAGCCGTGACGCATCCGAGGTTCGAACTCGCGTCATCTTTCACATTCACAACATCGTGAAAGAGTTCAAAGTCAAGGAAAGAATCACCCCATCTCCTCTTCCCAAAACCCCGTGTCAACATTGTCATGCGTTTGCCCTTGTAGCAAGCATTGACCCGTCCATGTCGATGACATTTCATTTCCCCCACGTGCTGAGACTTATTACCTACCTATACAGATCAATCAAATATTAACTCAAGATATTGCCAAACTAATAATTTTTTTCTTCGGTGCCGGATTGGCGACCGAACGTATTACATTGATTCTCTATTTACTAACTTCAGTCTATAAGTTTTCAAGCACCGAAGATTTCACTATGTTCCGAAAATATTGTTATCTTCTACATTTTTATCTTTATTTATTGTAGATTTCGTAAAGGATCCAGAAGAATCAACAGCAAAATGCATGTTTCTTTCTTCAGAATAAATATTTGAAAATTGTGTTATCACGTAGTAGTGTTATTTGCTTTCTAGAGACGTCTGAAAGTCTTGAATCCGATGTGCGGACTGTTTTCAGATTTAGTGTAACGCTTTGATTTATTTGGGTGCTCTTTAAAATTTAAATGTCACCACAATTAGGTCATCGTAAGCTTAGGCAAAGGGTTCATCACAATTAGGTACTCTTAAATTAAAACAGTGACAAAATTTACAGTTTATACAAAGATCTTTTCACCAAAAATCATAACTCGCTCATTTTGTACGCTTCCAGAAAGAAGACGGTACTAAATGTATGAGATAATTCCAATTTACAATATTTTGATTGATGTTTTAGAGATATCATTAATTTCTTAATAATTTTACCCTATTTCGAGAATCGAGACTACAATGCACAAATATATAAAAGTATAAAATGCCAAATGATTCAACCAAATCAAAACTAGCTCAGAAGCGGCGTCAAAATCAAATAATTCATAAAACATAAAACTGAGGAAAGAAAATCTAGCTTGTACACATACTCCATTAATTGTAAAGCCTGAATGAATCAAGTTAGAAGCCCGGTATTACCAAAGCTAAGATAGTCCGGATTGACTAAAATATTGGATAAAAACAAATTAATACATTTAATACATTAATTTTAATTTAATTATAAATATTTTTTTTTATTTGTTATTTTTATATTTTTTAAATGATTAATAAATTAATAAAATAAATTGGACTAAAAAGCTTGGCCAGTCGGCATTGTGTATATTATAAGGCTTATATTGTATTTTATTCTACTTAATGTGGAAATTGTTTATATTAAATATATATGAGATAATAATAAAAATTGACTAAATTGGCCAATCAGATACTTCAAAATGAGTGAGGCCCGGTATTAACAAAGCTAAAGTGTACTGGATTAACTAACTTTTGGATTAAATTTAACTGTTTCAATCATTTTGTCAAGGTATCTGATTGGCTGTGCCGCCAATTTAGTCCAATATTTAGTAATTCCGGCTCAGATTAACTTTTAATACCGTCCCTAAAAGAATTTAATTTATTCCAAAAGTTAGTTAATCCGGCAAAATTTAACTTTGGTAACACCGGGCCCTAACAAATGAAAACACAGCAACATAACATCTAAGTGAAAAAAATTATTGAATTACAAAAATGAAGAAATGAGAATGAACCAATAGAATTTCGGATCTAAGAGCTTGTACCAAGATTGGATGTCAAATCCAAAGGGTGGTGCAACTGTCACTACTCTACTAATTCTGTTCCTCGACTACCTTGTTCTAAATGTTTAAATGCCCTCTCACCCCACATCACCGGGTTATCTCCTGCTGATAACATCAACAGTGAACGACCAACACCTCGTCTATTGAAAGCCAGAGTATCTCCGTGGGAATAGCTGCTCAGTGCTCTGTCTTATCTCCTTTCACCTTACAAAGCAATCATTTGTCTCGCTCAGCAGTACAGTATCACGTGGTGCCGACTCAGGTGGGGTGGAGGGGGTGGGAAAGTGGCGCTGATATGACACAGCCAGTGACGTCATGAAATGCAATGCTGCCAGTGACGTGACGTCCAGAGTGCAATATACTGATGGAAAGCAAAGGTCATTCCAGGAGTGGATGATTCCATTCAATAACGAAGTCGTCAATTTATTTTCGCACTCTGTCTCTTCCTCCCCAAATCTACAACAAAAAGACTCTAGAAGATATTCGGAAAATCAATGTATTCAATTTTTAAGAAAATTTTGTAAAATCAGCTAAAGACTTTTAAAAGAGACGTAAAGCTCTTATAAGGACATAAGAAATATTACATTCTTGATTGAAATTCCTGCCTGCACCGAGAAAGCGTGATAAATACACATAAATGGGCTTCATTTCTTAGGTAAATCTAAACATTTTAACATATTTTAAGTTACTTGAAGACAGGTAAGCCTAAGTGGTTCGTTCTACCATAAATATAATATATTCAAGGGTAGTACTTTCTTGCTTCTAATGATAACATGACACAATTGGGCTGTTTATGTAGATTCTATTCCCTTCTTGCTTGGTAAAGAAAGTAGACTCAAACGTGAAGATGCTAGAATTAAGAAATGCAGTTGTACTATTTTCCTTCAAACTTGAACAAAAAAACGAATAGATTTTATATAGCCACTTGGATGAAACTATCAAACTCCCAACCTACTTGAACTGAACTGCATCTCACTATCATCCCAGAGGACCATCTGCTCGCCGAGAATCCAACCACTTCGGCTGCATAATTCCAAGCAGAAGCGTGCCCGTCGCATCTCAAGGTGGCATTTCTCAAAGACACAGAATGCGTTACGTTAGAAGCTTTTTTCTATCAACCAAGCGCGTGCCACCTGCCTGTATCAACTTTAAATCTTTGGGGGTCTACGCATGCCATACATTTCCATAGGGTCAGTCTGAACCCCCAAAAAAAGAAACTATATTTCTTGATATTTCTATAGTCAAAGTCTTTCTTAACGTCTTTTGTGTCTTCTTTTTTGTTGAAAAGAAGCTGGGAGACTTGTGTAAGGGTACAAAGACGTAAGACATGTTGGTGCTTGTTACATTCGGCCAGGGAGATCCCACCTGCCTTGTCCAATGATCAGATATGATGACATAAAGGTGGCCGAGGAGTCTACAATGCGTTACGCACTTTTAGGTGGCTGTGGAATTGTTATGGGTTTTGAAGCATCTGAAGATTATGCCCTGATTTCATCTGCGTGCAATTCTAGGTAGTTTGAAAGATTCGAGATAATCTATTACAAAGATATTGTTACATACAGTTGTATGGATATTGCTATTGGGAGGGGGGATTGCAAATTGAGGCGTAAAATTGATGTCATTTTGCGTCATGTTTTAGAAACTGAGAAAGTCTGCCACATGAATTGTGACTTTTAGGCAATCATTAGACCAAGTATTTCGCGTCATATTTCAGTATTTTATATTTCCTCAGCTGTATACAAGAAAACAAGAAAATGTTTCTACAAAATTGAAACATTTCTTCCACCCAAGTACACAATGCCTGTGCTTGGTGCAATTTAGAAAAAAAATATGGAGATGATATGGCATCAGAAATATACAAATAAGTGTACAAAATGAAAAGAATGAAAAAATATGGTATAATACAACGATGAGGTTAGCAGAGAAGGCAAAAACAGAAAAAATAAAAATATCGCCAAATGCAATATGCAGCTGCCGTTTCTTGATCTAAAAATGCACTTTTCTCCGTAAACTATAAAATCCTGGTGTAAATCAGTTCTCTCTCTCTCTCCCGTCTATAAGCGTCGCATCAGGTGGCTGTGGATCAGTGGGTCAGGTGCACCAGTAACGCCAGGTGGCGCCAGGGAGATTAATGATGGATAATGATAGCCCGAGGGCAGATGGACATATGCTCTTCACTCACCCTCTCCACACGCAACCAAGAGCACACCAGAGTCGCTCATAACGGAGCTTCGTGCGAATAGAACGGGAATTGGAGAGAAAGGGTTAAGAACTTTTCAAATTATTATAAATTTAGATGATATCTTGTGTTTTTGTAATCTTGTTAGGTAATCTCGGCCTTTTGTTTTTAATGCTATAAAATTTCGTAGTTGGAAAAGTTTATGAAGACGTTTATGTTTATCTGTAAGAAAGCCGGGAAAGTTAACTTACTCGAGCTCTGTGTCGTGCTGTTCTGAGTGTGGTTCGACATGATTCCTTCATATAATGCTTCAATAATTCATTTCTTTACGATCTTCTACATTGAATCGACATTTTTTAATCACACACTAAAGATAATTATTCTGTGGACCACATTTAGAAATGTTGCTATTTCATGATTTTGAGATGATATACATCTTTTTAAGTTTTCAACCTTGATATCCTATTTGTTTTTTGGATTAAAATGTGCATCTTTTACGAATATGTTGTACCGTTAGCTCATTAGCAAAATGTCCATGTATGAATTACAAAGACAATGACCAATCTACAATGCAACGCATTACCATTATACTGTTTTCATTTAATATTGTCATTCCACTAGAGAAATTCCAATTTTATTGACTGCTGTCCACAATACAGGGTTGACCATTGAGATCCAGCTTACTAATCAATAGAAAATACGTACATTTAATAACTAATGAAATATTTATTATATCATATTATATTATATTGTATCATTGTTATGTTATACCGTGGTGTACCTATATTTTGAAATTGAGTTGCTGAGAGTGCCTAAAGCGAAATAAAAATATAAAATGGAGAGAATATTTGCGAGTAAATGATGTAATGAGTTTTAGTGTTTAACGTCACACTTATCTACAACTAGGCCAATGGCGAGAAATGTATGATAATGATATTAATAAGTTCAATCAGTCAATCAATTAATATAATAGTGAAATGAACAGTTTAGTTGGACCAATCATTTACCTCCCGACTGAGGAAAACCACGAAAAAGTCTGTGACTTCAGAATTTTTTAATTTCAATTTCAATTTGTTTATTTTTTGCTAGTTTTATTATTACATGTATTAGACAGTTCAATAAGAACTATATACAATTTATACCATTTATAATATATACAATAATACAATTTACTAAAAAATACATTAGGTACAATAAATAACTTAGTTCAAGTACTAACTACTCCAAAAAATCTTTAGTCGAATAATAAAAGTTGCTTGGAATCGAACCGGTACCTGTAAAGTGCAAATTACCTACCACTGAGCCAGCTTGCTCCGTATTATGAATTTAACTTGAACATAACAGTTGAAAGCTAAGCTTTATAACCCTTTTATGTCTAATGGCAAATCTGTAATGCGGGTAAGCAGAAGGCAATGTCATTAGCATACATTTCAGACGTTACAAGACGAACAAGACTACCCACTTGTGTTGCAAGTCACTGAACTATCACGTGTCTAAGGGTTGAAACAACCCCTTCCTGCTCAGTAGTCTTGTTTATAAATACCCGATGCTTTGTTTGTGGCGGGAAACCCAAGGCTAACTTCTTGCATCACTTAAAAAACAACAGTTGTTTCGCCTAAAACTCGGAGCAAATTCGATGCAGATGTCGGAGTGAATTTCGCAAAGGGCCCTATAAAATGAAGTAGGTCTTAGCAATTAACTTAATATGGTGAATTGTAAGGATGGAACCCCTTCTTCTGCTCGTCTAAACAAAGGAGAAAGTGTCTCGGGGTCAAATGCCCATCAGGGTCATGCAAAAAGTCTCAAGGTTTTGAATTCGTTTTGTGGTTGTTCTGCGGTATCTTAAAATGGCATACTAAATTAATATTTGTTAATTACATATTCGGGTTTTGATCTAAAGACAAGAATAATTTATATGAATCGAAATCTTACGTTCATCATCACTAACAGAAGGGCAAATAAAAATATGTATAATTATTACTTTTCATTGTGGTCTTACAAAAGATTTAAATAACTATTTTTAATGTTTTTTTTCTCGGACTTTGGATAATTGAGGCATAGCCAATACTTTTCTCTTTGTATTATTTAAAGTGTTTAATTTATGTTCTATTTAAAAAGCCTTGACCAAGAGACCCACCTTTACAAAATCATCCTGCGGCTAAATCTTTACTTTCATTGAACAGATGCTGAAAGCGAATTAACTCCCTTCCTAGACACAGATTATGTAATCTAATTATTTATTATGTTATTCTCAAACACGACCAAAAGAAGAATAAAAGTATCGTCATTTTTTATATCAATTTTTTTACCGTCAACATTTTGACCTTATTTCTTTGACTTCCATAGGGCAGATGTTCCCAGAGTCTTGGCGGAAGGGGGGGGGGGGGGGGGGGCAAGGGGGCACACGCACACTAATAAGCAGTGGGCAGTTGTAAGAAGAAGAAGAGGGTGATGCAAGATCATGTCGGCCTCAAACACCTGTCCTGTTGCCCCCGGCTCCACGGGGGGGGGGGGGGGGGGGGGGGGGGACAACACACACGTGGCTGGCGAGGAGGAAACGTCAAAATAATGATAGCGCGGGCTTTTGACTTCTGTGATGAGGGCCATACGGAAGAGCAAAGTAGTTATCATTTTTATATGTTTCTAGCCACCAGGAGTTTGAAAACAAGAATAATGACAAGGCGATTGTTTGATGTTTTAGGGGATTCTTTGAGGTAAATATGGCTAACGATGCAATCATTTTATTTAAGCTGAATTGATGAAGTTTCCTGTGATGCTTTTCAGCCAGGTCCTTATTTCATTATATTATAAATAAAATTAATAATAACAATCATACGATTCTTTTGTAGATTGGTCACAAAATTTATCAAACTTTGTTTACTTATAACTTTAGTATTTTTGTTTGTATAAGGTCGCCATAGACTCTTATTTGTACTGTAATAATTGTAATACCTATAGCTTACCTTGGGGATATTCTTTCTTATCAAAATTGATTTTGGGTTACTTATTCTCTAAAAATATCATGAAACATGTCCTTTAATTATTTTTCCCTTCAAAACTTGATTATAGACAACTTTATTTCCCTCAGTTTATTTTCTTCTCCAGTCAATTATTGTAATTTGGGAATCATGATTAAAACCTGGATCATGTTTATGTAAATCCTGGTTCTCGGAATGAGATCATGAGATTGAAGACTCACACCTGCTCGAATTGTTTTTGTTTTCCCATCAAAGCTTGACGTGGTTTTATTCTGTACAGAAAGGATATGCAATGTGCTTTTCAATAAGTCTTTATCACTGACATGATATTCATTGTAAACTGTTATCTAACACGCTATTCCTGATTTCAATGAGATCGTGAGAAAAGTGGAGTACAGAAATAAATCAGATCATTTTGAATCATTGGACTGGTATAAAATATCTTGTCTGAGAAAATATAAGGAAATTAAATGTATAGGTATGCGAAGAAAAATAATTATGGAATTCTTGCTGAAACTGCTAAATGCAACCCATCAAAGAGGATAAACAAATCTAATATTCGTCTGGGAAAGTGAAAACTATTATTTTAGCATAGAAATTTCCCTATGTGATAAGAAAGAAAGAAAATAATAAATATTATTGTCTTTATTTATTATCACATTATTTTACATGGTACCTATGCCAATACGTCACCAGAAGTAAACCAGCGAATATCACTTGCGGGGTACCGCAAGGCTCAATTTTAGGTCCACTGCTGTTCATCATATTCATAAATGACCTTCCGTTTAGCATTGTAAATTCAGAGCTTTTTGCAGATGACACCAGCATACTCATCAAAGAGTCTACTTTTGAAAACTTATAGATAGCGCCGAAAAAAGTATCAAAGAAACAAGCATTTGGCTTAAAACGAACAAATTAATCTTGAACACCGATAAAACAAATATAATACAATTTCATACAACGCAGAAAAGCAAAAGTCTTAATAGGGTTACTTCAGTAAACAATTCATTGGATATGACGAATATTTCATCAGTTTGTCATACAAAATTTTTAGGTTTGACAATTGATGAGAATTTAAATTGGTCGCGACATTGCAGTACCATTGCTAGCAAATTAAATTCGGCGTGCTTTGCTATCAGAACTATCAAATCATAACCTGACACAAAACTGCTAAATTAGTCTATCACTCAAACTTTGAAACACACCTCCGGTATGGCATTGAATTTTGGGGATTATCTCCACATGCTCACAAGTTATTTATCATTCAAAAGAGAACTCTCCGATCAATGTGTGGGGCTAGGACCACTTGGACAATGTCATACCACATTGTAAGGAGCTCTTCCAAGTACATAATATTTTAAAATTTTATAGCCTTTACTTACTAGAAGCTATTTCATTGGTCAAACGTAATATCAACACACAGGTTTTTAGTAATTCCGTTCACAATTATGATACTCGAAATAAGGATAATATTCATACCAAAGGATGTCATTTGTCTATTTCTCAAAAAAACTCAACGTACATAAATGCTAAATTTTACAATAGACTACCAATTAGAATTAAAACCATAGAAAAATTTAAGCACTTTTAGTATGAGCTCAAAACTTTATTAACCAAGAAAGCTTACTACTCAATCAATGAATTTCTAGTGGATACATCTTTGTAGTGTGTTCAGTGCATTATTGTACATTTTTTATTGTTGGACTATTTAATTAAAATATATATTTCAAAACAATTTTAGTTATTAGGGTTTTTGTAATTGTTTAAATGTACATATTATTTTGTACTACCTGACTTTACTGCTGTGTCGGTATGTGTATCTTTCCAAACACCTTTGTTAAAGGTCAAATATGTATTCTTGTACATTATTGGAAATAGAATTGATTTGATTTGATCAATACCTCTCCAGGTGATGTATACATAAAATAACCTAAAAGTACTGGACATTGAAGGAACACAAGGGAACAATTACATTCACATATCTACCTATTATTATTATCACGTGAAAAACACAACAGAAATGCGAGTTTAAGAGATTTCAAATTTATTCGGAAATTATAGGAAAAGATAAGTACATTTTCTTGTATACAAATTGTTATGAATAGATATGTAAATAAAAGAATATGTTTTCTTTTTTTAGCAAAACAATTTTGTTAAAACAGTTAAAATTGCTCTTTTTCATAAAGAGAACTTACTTCAATCGAAAAGATTATATTTCCATAAAACATTTTTCATAAACTAAGTATCTTGAAAATTAATTTCCAGATAATTTACTTGACCAAAAGTGCCAAAAAACACGAGTATAATTTTCTTTTCAACCGTGACTTTTGTCTGTTTTATTGCACAATATTAATCCATAACCATAAAAAATCGTTTAAAACGCAGAATGCATTTCCTTGCCCACTTTACCACCCGATATAATATTATCAACATTTTCTCAGAATCTTTCCACCAACAGATCCATGGCTGATAGAGTTTCGATTATTAATAATGCATTTCGTCACGAAATTCACTTTATAGAAATCAGAGTCCGACAAAAAGGCGTTAATTCCTGGAATCGAATTGCATGACGTGAAATAATCATCCCGACAATTGGAGCCTGCATCCGTCGGTAAGTTATTTATGTCACCACAAATATATCAACCTATTAGCTTTTTATATTAAATCTGTTAATAGATTCAACCGAAACGTTGTTGGAAGCAAATCACCCGACTTGTTCAACTTCCGGATTATATTATTATCAAATTAAAGTTATTCTTATCATATCCGGTCGCCATTAATTTCGCAAATTTTATTTTTTGTGAATTTGTCACCATATGTCGTAACTAATACGTGTACAGTGGTAGTAATCTAGGTCTGATCCTAAAGGCGTATTTTAATTCAATGTTCGGTGTAATGTGTATTAAATTATTATTAAAAAAATCACATATTTAGCAAATAATATTATTCCTAATTCACGCATATTGATTTTTATCTTAGTGGATCAAGTTGGCTTAGGCAGAAGCACTTTGGCCAGACTTCGATTCCCGAAACCATCCCTCCTGACTGAGATTATTCTCTCAGTCGAGCGGCAAATGATGGGAAGGTGTCCTACTAACAGGCTCCTCGGCATCCAGCCTCACATGACAATATCTTCTGACTTCCCAGCTGATCAAAATCTAACGGGGGACAGTGCTTTCTGTAAATAAGTTATGTAAGTAATCATTCTTGATTCTTTCTTGATAGCTCCTTTTAATTGATGCTATTTCTGTCTTTATTTTTATTATCATTCTTTCAAAATACGATTAAATTACCTGTCCCCCAGTAAAATACACAAGAATGAGTTTGTTACCATCTATTCTGCCAGTGTTGTGAATAGATAATATTATTTTTATCTAGATTCGAGAAAATAAGGAACACAACTGACCTCTGGTGGATTTTGTGGTACTAGGTAAATGGCGGCTATCAAGGGCGCATTTGCATAAATATAAATACAAATATTTGATATAGTTGTTTGTTATGGCTAAAAAAGTAACTTTATAGCTAAATATCAATTAATTACATTTGTTTTTTTGTTTTTTCACTGCTTTATGGAAACACGAAATCTAAAAAGAAACAAATTAATATGTGGACCTGATAGTAGCCATCTTGCCAGAAGTGGCTCCATCACGTATCACTTATTTGTGGGAAGATAAAGATAACCAGCCAAAAATGTATCTAGATAAGATAATAGATAAATTTCCAAGAAATCATCATGATAATAAATAAAGATAAAAAAATAATTAACTAGATAATTGAAATAGACAATAGATAATTTTTTCACCAAATACTACTGTTCCTTATTATTATTTTCAAATCCTAAATTCAGAATTCGAGTTTTTAAAAAATGGGGCCGTCAAAGCAAGTCAACTAATGCGAGTAAACGGAGATGATTTTCCTGTTTCATATCATCTGACATTTGAGGTTCGAGCATTTTCATACGCACAATGCATTTTTATTTTTTTATTTTTTTATCTATGTAGATAAAGATAACTAATTATTTAATTATATAATAGATATAAAATAATTTTCTAAATAATTTTATCTAGATAAGTCACAACTCTGTATTCTGCATCGTCATCTCCCCACTCCTTGTCACCTTCACCAAGTTGCAGTGCAGTGCGACGTTAAACACCATTACATCAATCTCTAACTCCGAATAATTCATATTCACACGCTCCACATAGTTATCTCTCCTTCCATCGATATTCCTCGAAGCAGATACCACATCGCAAAACAAAAACCAAGCCAAAAAACAACTGACTCTCCATTTCCCCTCTCGCACACGCAATAATCATGCTGTGACAATTCTCTGTCAAAGCCGAGCCGACAACCCTTCAGGGTCGCTGCTGACGTCACAGATCAATCGAACCCGACCTGGGGCAAGGATTCCCTGCTCACGCACGAGGTTGCTTTGTCTACTCGTCTATACATCATTGATTGAGACGGCTAATTCAAGACTCCATGTTGAGAGGTTCGATTCGATGCGATCCTTGAGACGATCAAATAATTAGTTCGATTCGCATTGTGTTTCGAATGTTGAATTGGAGTTTGATGGCTTTGTAGTTTAAGGGTTGGGGAGGGTTAGTCACAATAATTGGATAAGTACTAATGTAATTAAAAGTATAAGCTTTCATTGGAAAATTAGATTTTCTGACTTACCAGCTTTTCCAAGTTAACCCCTTCTAATGTATCTGTCCATGTCTAGCAGTTATACCGTTTCCTTTTGTATGATTGCTCACTTTTAGTACTTGTGTTTGCAAAACAGTGTCAATATGTGAAATATAATTTTTTAAACATTACTATCTCCTAAAATTATTTACATTCAGTAACAAAATAATCAATATACAAATTCGCTATATCTACCAAACAAACATTTTTAAAAAAATCCAGGATACTTTTCAGTTTTCTTTTTTCACCATGTTTTCAAATAATTTAAATTTTGCCATTTTGATTTTCTGAACAAAAACGCGTATATATAAAACTTACGATATAAGTAATCTGCATATTTGCATTGCAAGTGCACATTTGATAAGCAGTAAGTATAAATAAAGTGTAGTCAACAAACAAACTAATCTAAGTGTAATGTTTTCAAATGTGTGCTTATGAAATCCATCAAAATCTTTTGACAAGTTACCTGATAAAACACCTGACACCTAAAGTGAGCCCACTCCTTTTTATAACTCATGCAAAACAGATAGCTAGAATCCACACTTTAAATTAAAACATTAAAAAATCTACACACATAGAAACACATCACCCTGGTAATTGTTTATAAATTACATCGTTTTCATAATTAAAAAGTCATTTAGTAAATCCCTGGGGCAATATTGCGCTTGACTTTTTTCAGTGGTGTTTGGCGTATTTTACTGCTGCTATACTTTATCAGGGAGACAGTTTTATACAAGCAGCAAGCAAAGGGAAGAGGAAATTATCACGTTTCTTATAGCCATGAAAATTAAGCGTGACGATGCCTTTACAAAAACTCCAGACTAAAATATTGCTTTAGATTTAAATGAAAATTCAAGAGAAGAAAAGTGATCACTTGAATCACTACAGTCTGAAATATTTGCAGTACAAATTAAATAACCTCTAAATAATTATGAATTTACGTTTTAATTTTAATTTTTAATCTAGTTTTGTTTGCGTATAACGATCATACTAAATTTAACTACTGATGAGCGAATGCATTCGCCAATAGAGCTTGATCTAAGCTAGATGGTAGCCTAGAATGTGAAGTTTTACGTGCACTTGACAGAATAAAAAATGATCGGAGAACACATTTGAATGACTGCCGCTGCTGGTCATGTTCGTAACAATCAATGCTTGTTGTTATCATTGAAATGAGAAGTCAAAACATTTATAAAAAAAGCAATCATTTTTAATTGTGCCAAGTATACCTAACTAATTATCATTATTTAATGATATTAGTTCATTAGTTAAATGAATACTTTTTGTATAATTAAGGATAAATCAACTACTAACAAAACATAACACAAATGTGGCCGAAGGTGCATGGTTTGACGTTCAGTTTTGTTTTGAAACCGCTTTATTGTAAAAGCTCGAGCTTCACTCGAAGTCGGATTGATGATTGATCAATCCGTCGGACTTCTTCAGTTGCGTGACTCGACGCTTAATCTGCAGAGAGGTGGTGAAATTGATTAATTACCTGTTAATTAGCCGAGTGATTGCGTCACTGATTGTTGTGGTTTAATTAGCCCTGGAGGAGTTCATTTACACTTGGATCCAGAGCAGTTTGGATGATTCTGCAAATAGGATTTCAGCTCAAATCATTGAAATGTCGGTCCGCCCTTCTACTTCTGATATACAGATATTGTTTATAAAGAATATCTCTAATTCTCAGTAAATCTGTACATCAGGAATTCTGCCTTCATATTTGTAATGACATGTGATTGTGTAAGAGAATTCTTCAATATAGGTAACTGCATTGTTGACAATTGATACTTCCAGATCCATGTTAAAAGTGTGGTCAAAAGTGCATGGTCATCAGGATTAAAATTTCATATTTTTTTTCCATTTTGAGATAAACCTGTCGCTGTCTTTGAAAGTTATGCGTGTTTGGAAATAAGTGTCAAATTTATTGAAGAAAGTGTCTTTCGTTCGAGAAAATAAGGAACACGACTGACCTCTGGTGGATTCTTTCGTACTATCCATAAGGGGGATAATGGAGGATATAAATGGTTTATTTATGTAAATAAATGATATAAAATTTGCTTTAGTTGTTAATGTTATGGCTGAAAAAGTAAACTTGTAACTAAATCTAAATTTCGATTGTTTCTCCTTTTTCACTGCCCTATGGAAACACGAACATCAAAATAAAAAAGTGCATCTAAAAAGTTTCCTGCCAGAAGTGGCTCCATCACGTATCGCTTATTTGTTCGAATACAAGGCTCGCTTATCAACGCGTTACACAGAGCGTTTTCCTATGGGCGGGAGTTTCAAATCTTTGCACAAATGACGTCATGCCCTCATGTGTAACAATGACATTTAAAGGGATACATGAGATTTTCCAATTTTCCAAACTTGCACCAATAATCTTGGAATATGCCAAGTAGTCTTTCTGGCTGAACTTCAACAACGCTCTTAGTAAGATATTCAATATGCTTGCAGTAATATTCATATTATTGCTCACTTAGAGAGAGTATTGAAAAGTTTTACGATCAATCAATAGCATGGATATTAAGGTGCTGCAAGCGCGAGCGATTTTGCCGCTTGTTGCAGGCACTTTTTTGGATACGATTGGAGACAAAATGAATTGACAAAATGATTTGAAATTTTAATCGTGATTAGATAAAATACAAACTTATGGTTATCACTTGGTACATTTTTAATATTTTGCTTTGTTAATTAATTAGTTGATTTTTGGTGAAAAATTGTCTATTTTCTTGACTCCCTGGGTGCCGTATAAAATTTAGTTTAACAAATGTGCCAAGTGATAACCCTAAGTTTGTCTTTTATCTAATCATGATTAAAATTTGAGATCAATTGGTTGACGGGTTTGGTCTCCAATCGTATCGGAAATTTGCCGCCTAATTAACAAGGCACCGATCAAAAATGAAAAAGTACTACTAATATACAATCAGTCTGATCATGTGAACATCCTATCAAAGCGACACCAACTTGAAACAAATTTCTCTCTCTCAATTTGCTAAAACGGCCGAGCGCTTGCACCACCACATTCTCAGTGCATTAATGACGCACAAATGTTATAGCAAATAAAATCTCAGCTATAAAAGATTTAACTGCAGTTTAAACCTACCAACACTTAAACATGCAACCAGCCAATGCACTGTTGAAGGTACACTGCGTGGTCTTATCTTACGAGGATATTTTTCTTTCTTATTTTCTTTTTGTCTGGCGCATTATATTGCGAGTATAAAAGATAATCCCAATAGAAATATATTTCGCACTCGTTCCATATCGTCTACACTGGTACACTCGGGATAAAATATAAGCTGTCAGGACTTTTCAAGGAAACTCAAAGATTTATTTGACGACTTTTATAATGAAAGTTTTTTAGTGCTAATCAGGGCTAAATGTGTTAATATACCACGACATTTTTATATGTATTGTTATTTGTAATAAAAATTGCGTTTTAGAATAGAAATCTGATATATGAAATAAAGAACTTGCATAATTATCTTGATTTTAATTGAAAACCATCTTACACTTATCTTAATTATAAAAGATTTTTTATTTTATTTTAGACTCTTTCAAAATGTATGCAAAGTACGTCTACATTTCTACATTTTGGCACAGCTTTGGCTCAGCCATGCTTTCTTACATGCTATTTATTTATAATTGTTCACAGAAAAAAGTAAACACTAAAAAAATAAATGTAATTATTAATTTACAATATTAGTTTTTAGTTATAGCCATGAGCATTTCCATCCTTCCATTGCAAATAATGCTTATTTTAAGTGTCCACGGGAGTACATTATATCCCCATCCTTCCATAAAATTCAAATTGTGGTAGGACACATACAATTCCGGTATTTTTTTGGCACACACATCTTTTTTTCTCTTTCTTTTCTTCCCTGTAACTAGTCTAACCATACATAACACAAAGAGCATCTAGCGTCTGGTTCAGAAAATTCAAAGAAAATAATGCCCTTTTGAAAATTAGGGTATATAGCCATGGCAGTGCGTAAGACGGTGAGTGGGGAAGGGGGGGGGGGGGGGTTCTTTATAACGCAACGCGACCATCTGCCCCAAGTTATTGACCTGGCCCCTCTCTCTCACCCCCTTGTTCGCGTCTACCCCGGCAACACCTGAAGCTTTGAAGACGGTGAAATCAAGAACTGATCGCAATGCACGCACTAGTTACTTATTGAGAGAGATAACTGGACCCTTGTGTGAGTGATCATTTGTGGAGATAGCAGAAGGGCCAGGTGGTGGATAGAGTGTGGAGGTGCCGGCTTCTTCCTGACTGAATGCACCAGCCAGCCACGCTCAACAGAGCCAACGATTTTATTTTAGTGTTTTTTTCTTTCTTGATTTTTAGTATGAGATTTGTGTGCAATGATATCAAAAAAAACGTTACAAAAATTATCGATTCTCGCTTTTTTTTAAATCATTAAATAAATCAGATGTGTTTAGACTTTTTTCAGATAATATTTGTTTATTGTTGATTTTAGTTGCGAGATTTTTTAAAACAAAACACTTCACTATATTACAAAATTAATAATTTATTCATTCGTGTTACGTAAAATTATGAAAAGGTACAAAATATGGTAATTTGAGATGATTTTCAAACGCTTTCATTATTTAAATTTTTAAATTTTTATGATACTATGTGCTCACACGAATATTATAAAAGCCTCATTAAATATTCGATTTAGATCAAAAATAAAATCCCGAATTTGAGAAGAATATAGAATTTAATATTCTCATTGAGCAGCATGAACCAGAAGTAATTCATTTTACAAATCTGATATAAATGAATTGCTGCCATTGAGGACCAAGTTCTTTCATTAGACTTGAATTCTGTTTTTTCTAGACTGAAACTTAAAAATATAATTATTGCAGCTTGACATTCTGCTGAGAAGAAGCATTTTATCTCAAACATAATCTAAATCTCTGAACAATTGCTTCATCCAGATGCAACAAGATATCAACATTCTTCCTAAAACCATTAAAACTTGTGTTATTATTTAAACGATTCACTAATGATGTTAGTGACATTAATGAAGTAATCTCGCTAATACGCTTGCTCGGACAAGTTTTATGATACCGTTCTTTAGAAACATCCAATAGAGAGGCAATTAATTAAACAAAAACAGGGAGATTCTCGGAGAACTGGGAGTATGATAAATCAATTATTGACATTGTTGACATTGTTACTTTGACTTCATAGAATTATGTTTTTGAAATAAGTAAATCATCATGAGTTTATAAGGTCGTAGAGGTGAGTCTGGAACTTAGAAGTCCGATTTTGAATTGCGTATCTTTGGAATCATGTCAATTAGCATATCAGTTATAAATTGGCTGGAGTTCACAAATACAGTTATACTGAAGTGTTATTTTTCAAAACTCAAGAATCGTTGAATTTGACCCCGTGTGTCTAACTTATGATGAACAGAAATATAGAAGTCAGATGGTTCAACCACACACTGGACGACCGATATTATAATAAAAAAATAATAGTTGGCACAATATTTTCCCTAGTACATTATAGATAATTAACAAAAATGGATTTAAATTTTGCGGTCGAGCAGAATTTCAAAAGAGACCAATTGTATTTCACACACGTCGAAGTCATTACCCTGCGCAAAAAAACTAATTTACTATTCATCACGACATCAATATAATAACATAGAACCTGTAAAATACCCATCTTCCATCTGTATCCATAACAACAAAGAAAATCTAAACATAACAGATGAAAAGTAAAAGCACCGTAATTGCCCCTCGAAATATATTCGAAACACCTAATTAAATAAAGGTGCCTATAATTAACCTAGTCGTAACAATGAAACACATATAGGTTAAACATATTCCACTCTACTTATAACTTATTATGTCATTTTGTTAGTTGATCTAGGCTCCAACTGTACCAACAAAGTCAGGAAAATTTAGATTCAATTTAGGTCATTACGTATGAAAGTAAAAACCCACTGGTGTTTCGTATTTGTTAATACAACAAATTAAATGTTGGTCTTTTAATTGAAACTATAGAGGCAATTAAAACATCTGTTAATTAATTGTTTCCAGGAATATCACGGTGTAAAGAGTTGAATGTATGTAATAGAAGAAGGAAAAAGCTTGATTTATGGTTGCTCTGTTCGCCGACAGAGGGTTTTAATCATGTTATGGTAATTAGGACGAGATTATACTCTGTGAATTATTATTATCTAGGATCAATTTCTTTGATTCGAATGAAATGACAACTTAATTCTACGATATTAACATAATATTCTTTTCAGATAAATAGTTGTGCATTTTGTAAGTGATGCATGAAATTGTGGTGCTTTTTTGCTGAATTTAATCTACATATATGTATGTATTTTGCAAAAATGTGATGTTTTTCCCCAGTTTGTCCGGATTATTTTGTGTATGAAAAAGAGGATTTATTTTTATGAGGGAAAATGTTCCAGGTTTATGCTTGGTGGTGATGACGTATTTTGTTATAAGGCCCTTCTCTTTCATACCTCCAAATGTAATAAAAATGTAATGAAACCATTATTAAAACATTTTCACATAAGCTCTTCTAAATTGATGTAGGAATATGCCTACCAATTTGAAGGTATGAACATTTTTTATGAGTTACTTTGAAAATCTAGACTTGCAGAACTGGCATTTTACGTAACATTTGGTTAACATTATACATTATTATGAAAGTGTTGGTGAACTTGAATATGAAGGGTATAAGGGAACAATGAAACAGTCACTTTTATTCAATTCTATGATAAAAGCATCTAAAAAGTAAAATGTACTTTGCTTATATATTGAGAGGCCCAGTTTAAATATTCTAATTAATTGTATCAATAATGTCTTACGAATCTAGAGCATATTCTGAAAACTCATATTATTAACCACTACCCTTTTGGATTAAATTCAACTGTTTCAATCATTTAGATGTATCTGATTGGCTATGCAGGCAATCTAATGTACGTGGTAATACAGGACCAAATAGTCGTAAGTTCATGGAGAAAGTTGGCTCAGGCAAATGCTCCGGACTTTTATTCCAAAGGTCCGGGTTTGATCGCTGACTTTAGTCTGATTCATGCTGCCAAGGAGGCCTCCTACATCCTTCATCATCATCATCATCATCATCTCCCTATCATCATCATAAGCATTCATCGGTCGCCACTAGCCTACCTTCAGAAATGTATTTCCACTAAAATAACAATAATCATTAAACCAAACAGTTCCATCTGTCAAACCATCGAAAAGATACAATAAAAAGCATTGGTCCTAAGAGGACACTTCCTGGTCCGAGATCGTCTTTGATCTTCGGACACTTTTACGAGGGGCGCGTGTGCACCTTAAGAATCACAGCAGATGCTGCAATCTTCTTCCCAGCGCACGCTCTCGATCCAAAGACGTGTTATTCTTGTTGGAAATATATGCACCGAACCCACCCTCCTTCTTGCGTCTTCCATTGAATCGCTCTGCACATGCTCTATTGTATGAACGGCACTGGAGGGAAACGAGAAGGGCTCGCTTTCCTTTCTTATCTTTTCATTCTCTCTCGTACTTCATCAAGAATCTCTTCTTATGTCTTCACCTAACATGTTCAGACTGGTTTTATGATACCGCATGGATAGTTTTAGCGGTCGCAAAGAGCACTTGGTAAAAGAGAACTTGGTGAATTCATGAGCTCTTGTAATGTGGAATGGAATTGTTGTCATCAATTGTACCGCTTTCGAAATAATTTTTCGAAGTTCTTTTTGGTTAAACTGGATAATCTATCTTGGTATAGCCAAGTTTATTTTATGTGACTGTTTCAATGTTTTCGCGTCTGATGCAATTGTAAGTTTTCTTCCTGTCCTTACAAAACAGTTTCTTCTTTCATGCAGTCAAATGTCGACTTATATGTCGACTTATTCTATGACTTATCGTCGTAAGTGAGCTTGGCAAAGTAAGTTTGTGAGACTCCAATAGCGTATTCCGCGGGAGGGGGGGGGGGAGGGGGGGGGGGTCCCGAAATCAGACCTTTTTCATCTAAAAAAAAATGGAATTAGAATTAATGGAATTTTATATATATTTTATATATTTATTTATATGCAATTTTATATGATTTAAATAACAAATTGAAACAAATAATTATTGAAATTTCTCGAAAATTAACTATCAGAATATGATTATTTAGCGTACCCCTGCGTAATTTAATTAGTTCAATTAATTATAATAAATGATAAATTAATTATTTATCGTTCTTTTCAAATAATTCTAGTAAATTATTTTAATTATTGTTACTTTGTTGGGTTAAGCAAAGGATTGAGGAATTGATTAAATGTCTTCAGAACCAATTTAACAACACAAACAAGACACATTTTCAATTATAACTATTTTTAATAATCATATTAAACAAAATTAAATAATTGTAATAACTAAAATAAGGCGGGTTTACATAGATTTGAACTATACAGTATCAAACGTAGAGTACCAAAAGTTTTTGGTGCTCACGCAGTGCATAAATAAAATCATGTATAATTTAGTATCCTCCCTAAGAAGGTCTCTTGATACACTTCCTCTCCTTCTCTTTGTATCTCCTCTTCTTGCACCTACACCTCTTCTGCTCCTCATTGCCTCTGGTCAGCGAAACACTGACCTTCTCGCTCCCCGATGGTCGGTCCTTGTCCTGCCTGTACAAGGTCACCACCTGCTCATCGTCATGACCTGCAGGAGGTGGACCGTCCTCCTTCTTCACCGAGATCTTCACCACGATGTCGTTGTCGCGTGGTGGACAGGAGGTCGTACTCGTGGCTGCCTCGTCATATGCAGGACCGTGTGCAGGACCGTGTGCAGGACCGTATGCAGGACCGTATGCAGGACTGTGTGCAGGACTGTGTGCAGGACTGTGTGCTGGGGTAATGATGTCATAAGGAGGTGTGCTGGACGTAGAACCATATGATGGTGTCCCGTTGTATTGATGGTAGTTGCTGGCTGGAGGTTGACCTTGATACGGCTGTTCTTGGGCAGGTGGGTAGCTTGGCTGTTCAGGCTGTTGATAAGTAAGTTGTGATGGTGGCTGTTGGTACGCAGGTTCATGTGCAGGCTGTTGATACGCAGGCTCATGTGCAGGCTGTTGATAAATAGGCTGCGCAGGCTGTTGGTACGCAGGCTCATGTGCAGGCTGTTGGTACGCAGGTTCATGTGCAGGCTGTTGGTAAGCAGACTGTGCAGGCTGTTGGTACGCAAGCTCTTGTGCAGGCGTTTGATAATGAGGCTCATGTGCAGGCTGTTGGTACGCAGGCTCATGTGCAGGCTGTTGATAATGAGGCTCATGTGCAGGCTGTTGGTACGCAGGCTCATGTGCAGGCTGTTGATAAATAGGCTCATGTGCAGGCTGTTGATAAGTAAGTTGTGATGGTGGCTGTTGATACGCAGGTTGTTGGTACGCAGGCTCATGTGAAGGCTGTTGATAATGAGGCTGTGCAGGCTGTTCATACGCAGGCTCATGTGCAGGCTGTTGATAAGCAGGCTGTGCAGGCTTTTGACAAGTAGGTTGTGCAGGCTGTTGATAAGCAGGCTGTGCAGGCTGTTGATAAGCAGGCCCATGTGCAGGCTTTTGGTACGCAGGCTGTGCAGGCTTTTGACAAGTAGGTTGAGCAGGCTGTTGATACGCAGGCTCATGTCCAGGCTGTTGATACGCAGGCTCATGTGCAGGCTTTTGGTACGCAGGCTGTGCAGGCTTTTGACAAGTAGGTTGAGCAGGCTGTTGATACGCAGGCTCATGTCCAGGCTGTTGATACGCAGGCTCATGTCCAGGCTGTTGATACGCAGGCTCATGTGCAGGCTGTTGATACGCAAGCTCATGTGCAGGCTGTTGATACGCAGGCTCATGTGCAGGCTGTTGATACGCAGGCTCATGTGCAGGCTGTTGATAAGCAGGCTGTGCAGGCTGTTGATAAGCAGGCTCATGTGCAGGCTTTTGGTACGCAGGCTGTGCAGGCTTTTGACAAGTAGGTTGAGCAGGCTGTTGATACGCAGGCTCATGTGCAGGCTGTTGATACGCAGGCTCATGTGCAGGCTGTTGATACGCAGGCTCATGTGCAGGCTGTTGGTACGCAGAATCATGTGCAGGCTGTTGATAAGCAGGCTGTTGGTACGCAGGTTGTGCAGGCTGTTTGTACGCAGGTTGTGCAGGCTGTTTGTACGCAGGCTGTGCAGGCTGTTCCGGTTGTTGATAAGCCGTCGAATAATATGAGTCATCTGCTGCATCCATCTGGTACAGCGGCTTGTTCTCTTGTGGCTGCTCTGTCGGCTGTTGCTGTTGATATGACGGCTGTTGTAGATAAGCAGCCATTTCGTCCACGTAGCTCGGCTGTTGATACTGCGACGTCGGCGGATCGACGGCGTCCTGCTTGGCTGCGTTGGCTTTCACGTAGACCACCACTTTGCTGCACTCTTGTCCCACGTACTGGTCGACGTCCTCCGCGTCCCGACGTCTCCGCCTCCTGTACGCGTCCTCCTCGTCGTCGCCCTCGTCCTCCTCGACGTAATCGTACTCCTCGGCGGGAGGATGTTCAACTTCTTCGTGCCCTGAGCCACCCTCTTCTCCATCTGTCTCCATCTCCTCTGCATGCTCTTCTTCGGGTTCTTCGTTCTCTTCTTCTTCGTGATATCCGGCACCATCTTGGTCATCTTCTTCATTCGCCTCTTCTTCACCTGTCCACTCATCCCCCCATTGGTCGGTGACGTGGACCCCTTCATCATCCTCCTCCGTGTCCTCCGTTTCACTCGCATTGCTGTTCTGATCGTGGACGGCGTCCTCGATCTCTTCCCCCACCGCTTGACGGGCTTCACGTCGCAGAGGGTCGACGGCGTCCTCGAAGACGTCGGCGCCGAATGTGAACAGGAGTTGATAGTCGTCGTGCAGCGAGGCGGATCGCTGGAGACGTCGCTTGATCGATTTCGACTGAAACATTTGGGACAACATTTTGAAATTGATTTTAAATACAATATTAAAAACTATCAAATATACTCTCCTAGAAAAAATAAATCTTCAGCAATGAAAGGAGAAATATCAAGACATGGTTGGAGAAAAATTCACTGAGCAAATTCAAAATTATTGAATATCGAGTTCATAATTCTCATAGAAAAAAAATATGCCTGGCACATAAATTTCTATCAAATCGGCAACTTCTGTCGGTTTACACAGCACCAAGTTTTAGTGCTGAATGTTGATTTTTCTATTTTTCCTCTCAGTTTCTTGGTTTTGATTATTTTGCTTTCCGACTTTAATAAACTATTTTGTCTCGCGTTCTTGGTGTTTCGTGACATCTGAAAAAAATGACTAATTGAATGAAGAATTCAGAATGTCATGCAGAATGTCCAGTTCTGTACATATCTTCGATGTCCAAAAGACGCAAATCAATAACGTTGTAGCAGGTTACAACTTTGCGTATAGGTATCGAGGATAAAATTCATACTCTGAGATTCTTTAAAACTGCCTTTTTGGCTCAACTGTATAGCATTTTGAGTTCTCGGAACCCCATAATTAATTGTGCAAAACTGGATTTTTCGGCGTTTTCATGTAAATATTGAAATATAAATTTGTTTATCTGATTTTAATTAAGGTGATACAAGCGCTCGGCCGTTTTAGACAATTCAGAGAGATAAATTGTTTCATAAGTGGGTGTATCTTTGATAGGATGTTCACATGATCAGTCTGATTGTATATTAGTAGCACTTTTCATTTTTGCTTCTTGCATTGTGAATTAGACGCCGGTTATTCAACAAAACCGCGCAAAACGATGAAATTTCCGATACGATTGGAGACCATACCCGTGGACTAATTGATCTCAAATTTTAATCATGATTATATAAAAGACAAACTTAGGGTTATCACTTGGCACGTTTAAAAAAAATCATACGGCACCCATTGAGGCAAGAAATATAAAAAAATTCACCAAAAATCAATTAATTATTACTAATTAACGAAGCAAAAAATTAAAAATTTACCAAGTAAAATGTAAAATGTAAAATGTAACCCTAAGTTTGTATTTTATCTAATCATGGTTCGAATTTCAAATAATTTCGTCAACCCATTTTGTCTCCAATCGTATCCAAACAAATGCCTGCAAAACGCGGCAAAATATCTCGGGTTTCTCACTGATGATTTTCCAGCAACGAGCGTACCGTACGTACTTTCAGTGTCAACGACAATCCTCATTTCATTTTTGTTTAGAGGCGTAATTTACTAAAAGCATATTTATGTTTTTTTAACTTTTTCCATTATAAAATGTTGACAAAATGTCAAAGGTCAGCTGAAAATATAATTTAAAATTAAAAAGAACGCTGCGACAAAGATATCATGTGACATTACAATTAATATTTGTTAATTTAATAAAACTTACCTCAATGGAAGGGAACAGAAGTAGCCCAATGGCCAGACTTGTGAAGAAAATGAGATTCATTTTCGTCGCTTGTTGCGGACCTCCGCTAAACTGTCTAATTGTCAACTAAATCACAAATAATGATTAAGACGTACTTATATAAAAAAATGTCACCTTGAATAAAGCAACGTTAAAACATAGTTGTTTATTAAAAACTAGTAAACAATGAGGTCGTTCACTGTCATTCACCTTATTGTCATTATACTTTAGAACTTGACTCATTGTTTGGCTTATAGATTTTACGTTATAATTATTATTATAATATGTTATATGTAAAATTATTATTTTGCATTTTGAAATTCAACCGTTAAATCAAATTCAAAAACTTGAATAGAATGCTCAATATTATGCAAGATCAATAGCTTTACTTGAAGAACAGGAGTAAAAACAACATTTTCGAAGATTTTGGTTAAAACATGCTTTTATTCATTTTCTAAATCAGTCTATGATTTTGTATCACGGAACAGGTATGGCTTAGTGGTAACGCTCTGAACTTGTATTCCAGAGGCCCGGGTTTGATTCCCGTGGCCGTCCTTCCTGCTGACTGGGTTTTTTTTCGTGGTATTCCCTCAGTCGACAGGCAAATGTTGGGAAGGTACCCTACTAATAGGCCACGACCGCCTCCTTCCCACCTTCCATCCTTACCTACTCTGCACCATCATCTCCCAATCATCATCATCATAATCATTCATCCGTCGCCATTAGCCTCGCTGCAGAACAGTGCGACGTTAAACCTCAATTAAAAAGGAAGATGTTGTATCATATGCCTGGTTGATGACCTGGTAATTGTATACTCGTATGTGTAGAAGGTTTTATCATTTCACAAAGAATCGACAGAAAATTTGCAGCTGTTGCAGATTCCTTGCGACTATGTGTCGCAAAATGCATTCAAACAGCTGGCATTTCCTTTCTGCGCAATAATATTATTGTCTCGCATTACACATACAGTGCAGGTAGCGCAATGTAAACATTAAGACGAATATCACCACAAGAAATGTAATTACATTAGTTTATCACCTTTTATAGAGAATTATTATTGCTCAAGGTAAAGAGATAACCGAAATAAAACTTAAATAATGGAGACTTTAGCCTTCGAAGTTATAAAACAATGCTACTTTGAAGTGTATTATGTAAATAGTTTACTTTGGCAAATTTGTAAATAAGTGTGCAAATTATTTAAGCACTTACATTTTTTATTTTTTTAATTGTTGAAAAAAAATTATCGGACCGTATAGTTATTAATCATGATTGTAGTAATGCATTGTTATCAATGTTAAACTAGGGCTAATGGAGACGAATGAACGATTATGATGATGTTAGTGAAATGATTATGAAGAATAGCTGTGGATGGAAGGTGGGAAAATAGGCAATTATTCCTGCAGTTTCACTCTTGACTGAGGAAAACCACTCAAATACCTCAGTCAGGAAGGAACGACAAAATCGAACCCCGCTTAAGTTCTGGAGTGCAAGCCCAGAGCCAACTCACTTGTACGGTGTTTTAAAACCTTCAGAGGTAGAAGGACCGATGTCCATTTTCTCAATTTTGCGTTCCACCTTTTGGAATCTCGATCAATGGGCTTCCACGCTGCCATTTGCTCTCACTACGGATTGTCACTACAATTGTCCTTTTTCCCTACCACGCATGTCTGTACAAAATTACAGATAGATGACAGCTCACTTTAAACTTCTAGTATTTGAAATATAATGCCAAGCTGTTTGTTCGGAGTGAAGGTAATTGTTTTAAAATTTAATATACTACTTAAATGTATAGAAATAGTTTCAATGACTTACTTTTTATACTAGAATATCACTTTATGTTAAACATCTTCTTTTGTTTTCAATTCAGAAAAATCTAGCAAATGTCAACAACATTTGATCTGTTGCCATAGCAAAGGGGTACAATCGCACCTAGCTCCCTCTATTCTAAGCTTGAAGTGTGGAGCCCCATTGCAATTTGATTGATGTCAACAAATACAGTAAATTGAAGTATTCTCTTACACAATGACCCATGTCACCATTACAAATAGTTATGATTAGATACCACAGAAGTAAGGTGATACTAGCGCTCTGCCGTTTTAGAAAATTGAGAGAGAAAAATTGTTTCATAAGTGGGAGTAACTTTTACAGGATGTTCACATGATCAGTCTGATTGTATTGTATATTAATAGCACTTTTTCTTTTTTGCTTCTCTCATTGTTAATTAGGCGCCGGCTATTCAATAAAACCGCTCAAAACTATGAAATTTCCGATACGATTGGAGACCAAACCCGTCAACCAATTGATCTCAAATTTTATTCATGATTAGATAAAGACGAACTTAGGGTTATCACTTCGCACATTTTTTAAATTAAATTTCATACGGCACCCAGCGAGACAAGAAAATAGACAATATTTCAACAAAAATCAACTAATTATTACTAATTCACAAAGCAAAAAATTAAAAATGTACTGAGTGATAACCCTAAGTTTGTCTTTTATCTAATCACAATTAAAATTTCAGATCGTTTCGTAAACCCATTTTGTCTCCAATCGTATCCAAAAAAAGTACATCCAACAAGCGACAAAATCTTTCGCGCTTGCAGCACCTTTAATCATTGACATGGACAAGAGCCTTCTAAATGAGGTACAGAATTTGACCATCTTATTCCCTGCCGAAATGTTGATGTGAAATCTCCCCATGATGAGGAGATGAGTGTGAAATGATTGGTTTTCATCCTCAACATCCGGTTCTGTCTTCATCATCATCAACAAGTAGACCTGTGGGGTTGAATGTTGCTATCATTACTCATCCAACACTGCAATACCCTCCCAGTCCTTCGCAAGTTATTTATTACAGAGGCAGTCCCGAGTGCACAAGTATAATGATTACGAAATATAATTATGATTACCTATGTGGTTAGTGTTTTCAATTTGGGCGCTGGATCAGGGATTAGTTTTACCGTTTGTATTTTGATTTTTGAATGTTTGAAAATTATTTTTTGTAGTTACATTGATTCTTCATAGCTTTCTTGTCGGTATGCTATTTGTTGCAAGTGATAGTTTAAAAGCACAGAATTTTTTAAATATAGAGTTTATTTGTTATTATTATTATTTATTTAACAGCAACAGAGATTCCACTTGTGATATGATCATTTTTGGACATCACTGAAGCTTCAGAAATGTGAGAAGATCAAGTTGGAGACAGAATGCACATTTGTGTGCAAGAGTTTTGTGTTTGTATGACATCCATGTGAGTGGTGCAGAAGGGGACACAGTGTGACAATGGGGGGGGGGGGGGGGGGACTAGAGTCACAAGGGACGGCATTTTACTTTCATTTGATAGGTCAGGACCTCAAATATCTCTTACTTACACCGAAAACAAATAATTTTTGATAAATTGAAAAATTGATAAATTTTGCAGTCAGACAAATCCTATTTGGGGGGGGGGGGGGGGGTGAAGTAGTGTGACAAGAGGGATCTGGGGGAGTCAAAATCCTGGAGAACCTTCCTGACTGAGTATTCTTTTATTGGTTTCTCTCAGATGTTAGGAAAATGATGTCAAATTTCCTTAATAGTAGTCCACGACCGCCTCGACCATTCTTCATCATCGTCTCCCAATCATCATCAAAATCATTCATCTGTCGTCATTATAGGCTGGCTCGACTTTATACAACACTTATTAAGAGTTGAGTATCAAACCTATAATTATTTTGACCGACCCTTTTCATTAAAATATAACTGAGCATTTGTTTGAAAACTTTATCTTTATCCACCCTGCATGAATGCTAAAAGATAATGCTGCTGAATGTGTTATAATGTCGTGTTCGAATGTTCTGTTTGAATAACTCTGATCTAGATGTGTGTGTGAGATCAACATCAACACCCCCATGCGCGCGCACCCGCCGCGTTTCAATCACACATCTTCACGGCGCATGCGCACACCTGTCGGTCACGTGGTCATCTCTTTAGCATGCACTGGTCTGCAACTGCTCAGTGGTCGCGGCATATTGCTAGGGCACCGTCCCAGCATTTGCCTATCGACTGAGGGAAACCGCGGGAGTCGAACCTGGATTGCAAGTCTGGAGCATTACTGTTCCATACTCATAAGCAATGAGAGCTTCCGTCCTACCGTTTATTACAGATATTTTCCATCATCATCTTCCTATCATCATAGTTGTGGAACAGTGCAACGTTAAAACACCTTCTAAATCTGGTAGGACGCTGTAGGATCAAGAGATCCGACCTCAACCCCTCCTCAACCCCTCCTCCACCCTTCCACAAAAAGCGATGTGCTAATTTGTGTTTTCTAATTTGACCATCTCCCCATTCCAGGTTTAGTCCCCATTTTAGCCACTTGCTGATACGAGGCACAAGTAAGCGCCATTTTTTAATCAGAAAACGTCATAGGGTTGTGTTTGGGCACCCCTCCCCCCTCATGATAGGAGACTTTCCAGCATCCTGACGACTCTATGCCATAATATTCTTCATGTACAAATGTTAAATCTTCTTTAATTTTCTGTCTTCGAAATGAAGTTCGCAAGGAAACAAAATGGCAGGTGATGCTCATTACTTTTTCCTCTTCAACACACAATAATTTACAGCTCTTTATTTGTCCTCAAACAGGATTTTCTTCACATTTCCCCAATATCAATAGACATTGAACACTCATTCAATTATGATTGGTCACACCATCCAATATGGCGACTAATTTATAACCTGAAATTTGTCATGGCAATAACCAGAAGCTCACTGAAAGGTATTTCCCTCCTTTGTATAACACAGCCTCACAGAACTTATGAAAAAACCACGAAATTTCCAAATCAAACCGCATAAAGATTATTAGCCTAGAAGTAACAGATGGTGCTTCACTATTGGTCATCGCGTTCTCTCATTGTTACAAAAATCACCCTTAATTCGAGAACACAAAGGCGTCAAGGAAAATTTGTCTCCCCAATAATAAACGAAAAAAATGATGATGAAAAAAGAATTGTTTGTTAGGGTGACCACATGTTGGGAAAGAAGAGTTCTTATTAAAAAACGATCACTGTGTTTCTAGACGGCCGGCCAGACGGTAAAAAGAGAAGAGGCGAAAAGTAAAAGTTTCTTCGGATCGCCGCCAGATGGTGCGGCGTGATCGCAATGAAGAACAGATGCTGGATCCTCCACAGATTACATCAAATATTACGAGCTTTTTATGTAATGTTATGTTTTTGTAGCTATGCCTTTTAATTTGTATGTTGAGTGGATGTTTTTAATCACATTTAAAGATCTATAAACCAATACGTATATATTTTGTTTATAAAAGCTCTACAGACTAGCTTTGTATACATAGTTATATACATTTGACACATTCGCAAATAAAATATTTTATATTCATTATTTAGCAAAAACAGGTTAAAATGTTATCTAATTAATTGATTTTGGTTAGAAGATGATGATCCCTAATGATATAACAGGCTTATTGACCGGGACATAAAAGGGATTACACTTAGGTTATGCTTTTGGTACCACAGTTTTGGTGCATAATTCATAGCATTTTAACCATTCTTTCTCTGGAATACACTTTTTAAGAGATGTATAAATGATATCATTCTTGATATTATATTCGCTAAAAACTTCGCTAATTTCATTAAACATTTGTGTGTTCGAAATTCTATAGTGTTAGTTTGGACACCATTTAGAGTTTGGGCGTCCATCAAACTGTCAATTTATAAATACAACATATTTAACACTTAATTGACAATTGTGTTTATTTACAAAGCAATATCTCAACGAAAAAGGAAAAACAAAAAGTGAGATGAAATTAATCAGCAGCTCTTTTCTCCTTTGATAATTGGGTAAATAAGAGAGACACAAGATAACAATAATTTCCGAGTGAGAAGGATAGACAGACGGAATTCTATCTAATCTTGAGAAATAGTGACAAATGAAGACAAAATGAGCAGAGCAGTGATAAAATCTGCTCTCTGGGTGGAATAAACGGCTGATTTCTTCCGAGAATGAACGGGCGAGCGACAAATTGTGACAGCTAAACTGTTTTGTGGATTCGTCTAGCATTCAGAGTTCGCCAGGCTGCAAGCAAGGAATTCCAAACCAATTTAAACAACTGAGCTAAATAACAGAAAAGATGTATCTGTATACTGGTACCGGGAGAAATGTTGAATATAGGATAGGCTCCCGTTATAGAATAGTTGTAGGACCGTTTATCTCACAATCGCAGGATATTTATACGCATTTTACAGACGGACAGTTTACCGACAATACAAACTACGTTTAAAATAGCGACCAATATATAATATAATATAATGATTATAGTAGAAAATATTGATTGCGTAGACTTTTGACTGAAGCCTTGTTGAGCGATAGGCACTGGTTTTTAAGTGCCTAATGTTACGTAGGTAGATGTAAACAAAAACACATTGATTAAAATTCCCAGCAACATTTTTAAAACGTCAGTCTGTCAATCTAAACGTGTTCTTTAAATATTATGTTTTTATTGCTCGTTTAAGAGTTAATTTTAATTAAAGTAATATAATTCCGAACGGATTTTAATTTTAATTTTAAAGCTGTAAAAAACGCACAAAAATCGCACGTAATCACAAGAAATTCTGCCTTTTGAGTGGATACTTTCTCTTCTCTCATGGTGGCGTATAGTTTATTATATTTTAATACCCACCATTCTTTACAACTGTCTAACAGAATATAAAAAGATCCACTAAGGAAGATTTTTTCCCATTCTATTTCTAGAGATTGTCCCCACGCTATGAAGTCGTCTTCCTAAGCCGCGACATATTATTTCCGTGTAGCTGCTCGCACTTCTGGTCCCCTGATACTTGTCGCACCAAAGAGTCATTGCGCACCGCATCTTCATCGATCATAGACTTTGAGGGTGTTAGCGCCCTTTCATTGGTCGAGCCGCAGTCAAAGAGCTTAGTCAATCAACAAGTCATACTCACACTCACACTCACACTCCAAACATTTTCATTAATGTACACTGTGGAAATGGGGGGGAAATATATAAATACCGATCTTATTATTCTTTGGATGGTATTTCAAACAAATTTGTCACATAATCGCATGAACTCTGTATCTCATAGGTAAAAGTCGGATGTCCATTTCAGTGTTGATCGAGGTAAGTTCAAAAATCCATCACCAATCATATTTGTAAAGGTGGTAAGAGAGTCATTGTGTAAGAGAATACTTCAATAACTATATTTTGTTGTCATCAGTCAAATGGCAAATGACAGAGCTTGATTACATCACGTCAAAGTGGAACGCAAATTTGTGAAAATTGACTTCCGCCCTTCTACCTCGGAGGTGGGTTACATAAAATCTTCATTTCAGTTCTTGTTTTGTACTCAACGATTGATGAATGAAGTAGACAGTTCCCTATAAAGCTTCATTTAAACGTCAAAATAAGAATGGCAATGAAAATCAACAATAAAAGTATTTTTCCTTATCCCATTATCCTCATCATAACTAGGACAACAGTACGAAAAATAATTTTGAACGCATATAAAAAAGTGAGGAAAAAAAGACTTTCTGAGCATACGTCTTGAAAACATACATCTCAATTTCATTTCATCGTCAGAGACAGTTCTATTACGTCACAATCCATTCTCAACTCCTTTACGAAGTATGAAAACGATAATAACAATGAAAATCAGTCAACCCAAAAGCATCACTTCTTTCGATTACATTTACAAGTTCGCCAGAGATTTCCCGGAAAGCGCCACAGATAAAAGCAAACGTTACGATGTGAGAGAGGGTAGAAGAATGATAGTTGCCAAGAAGATTGTGAAACTTGCTTGTCTAGACTTCTGTTGCCCTGACAACGTGCCAGCAGCTGGATGGCGGCAAAGCTGGAGACAATCGATCAGTCGGTGCATGGAATCCGTTGCAGTTAACAGACAATCACAACAGACGTAATGAAGTTGGTGATGTAGCAAATTGCATGTGGATTCAAAAGAGTCGGTAATATGGATTAAATTGAATGCACAGGCAATCGGAAACTTTAAAATGATATTAATTCATTTTTAACTCGGTCACTTTGTGTTCGTAATCCAGCCCTTTACGAGAAAAAATGATTTGTTCTTAGCAACACATAACTTTAAGTATGATTTGTACTCAAATGGAAGGTGCTCAAAACGAAATTCAAATGAATTTAATAAATAAAATGAAAATAAACTCAAAATCAATGATTTTTTTTGAAATATCGTAGTAAAGACATTTGCACGTCTCCACCAAGACTACACTCAACGAGTTTGAAGATCACCGCTAACATCTCGGTATTGTCTGAGAGACGAGTCGAAAGCTAGGAACAGGCACAGAACGTCAGAGCAAGTAATTTCTTACAATATTACGCCCATTTTTTCTGTATACTCAAAATTAGTATAGTCAGAATGGGGATATTATACAAAGTATCCACCACAGTACCAAGTTCCTCGTAATACATCTAATCTGATAAATCATTTTTAAAGACAATATTATTGTTTAGTAGGGAATTGATGGGGCCACCATGTTAGAACGTATTCGCCCATGGCTCATCTTCCATGTCAATATGATCGTTGTAACATTTTCCCGGGTTCCAAATAAAATTTGTATTTCATTTATTTATTTTCTGTATTTTTCTTATCAATAAATGGGTAATGGGTAAATACTTCTTTTTGATAACATTAGAAAAAAACGTGATGTTAATCAAATTATTTGTAATTTATATTTTAATATTTTCCTGAATTAAAACAACGATTCGATTGTATAAAATAAAATATACTTACTCTCTAATTAAATGATAGCTTGGCTAAACGCCTACTATGAACCAAAATAAAGACAATGACTTTGAGGGCGTCTCGCGACCGACATATTTCCTGTACTATTTCCTGGAATGAGATCTATGAATAGATTCAGTGGACACGTCACTTTCTGGCATCTTATCCCTTGTTTGTGACGTCAGACCTGCACTTGAGTTCCTTCTTAGGTGCGACGAACTGCAAGCTTGGTGATTGTTGGAAGAAGAACAAGAATCAAGATGTGATGCGGCGATGGATCAATGATTATTTAGTGATTTGAGATGATGATGATGATGATGATGATGAAGAAATAGAACCTTACCATTATTTGCAATTATATCTATGAATGAAACTTTGAAAAATCCTCAATAATGATGGATGCCAGTTGGAATTGAAAATGGAACAACGTGTAACCCTTAAGTACCTATGTGTAATTATCAATATCATTATTATAATTTGGTAAATTATTTATTTATTTTACTGTATTGTATTTGTGATTGTAGTGTTGTTACCGAACGTCTATGTTCTAGCAAATAAACAAATACGGTGGCACAAAAAATCACCCTGAGTGAGACGTCACTATATCGAAACTATTATAGATAGGATTCTGACATTTGTACACATATAAGAAAACATACCAAAATTTAATATGTGCAAGTTTCAAAAACATTTCTACTATAGGGAAAAGGTTACAGCTGTTCAATTTTGGTTGTCAAAAAATTGATTACGGAGCTCAAATAGCGCGCGTCCAGAAAACTTCCAATGGACGGCTATTTCTTCAAAACTATGTACGATATCAAGCTGAAAACTTCAAATTATATTGATTGAAAGAAGATTAAGATCGATTGTGTAAAAATTTCAACCAATATCAATATATGGAACGAAATTTATTGAATCTTGAAGTTGAGCTTAAAAACAGAAGAGATGGGAAAAAATTCCGTTTTATAGCGTGTGTAATAAAAGTTAAGAAATAATTTACATATTCTGATTTTACGCTCAACTTCAAGATTCCATAAATTTCGTGCTATTCATTCAAATTGATTGACATTTTTACACAATCGATCATAATATATTTTCAATATAATTTGAAATTTTCAGCTTGATGTCGTACGTAGTTTTGAAGAAACATCGTCCCGTCCATTGTAAGTTTTCTAGATGCCCGCTTTTTGAGCTCCGTATAATCAATGTTTTGACAACCAAATTTAAACAGTTGTAACTTATTACAACTACAATAGTAATGTTTTTGAAACTTGCACGTATTAATTTTGGTATGTATTCTAATATGTGTACAAACTTCAGAATCTTATCTATAATAGTTTCGATATTATAGTGACCTCTCAAATCAGGTTTTTATTTGCGCCACCCGGTATATTACATATATATTTTTTTGTCTGGGGCTTAACGTCGCACTGTTCTGCAGCGAGGCTAATGGCGACGGAAGTACATATTATACAACATCCTCAGGGCATCTTCATGTACATTATCTAAATTAGGTTTTAACATACAATTCACTCAAATTACACACTTTTATTAGCATTTTATAACAAACAATTGATTTTGTGTTTATAAGGCTGGCCAATTTTAATTTTCAATATAAATAATTGCATTTTTCAGTAATTTCCTGAAAATAAAAATAACTGAAAAAAGTATATGCATGGCACAAGGAGATTTCTGTTTAATTTTGTGATAATTTTATGTTTTAATATAATTGAACAAAAGTATGAAACTCCAAACCTTCGACCATCCAAACTGCACAGAAAACAATCCATTATAAGAATAAGATTAGTAGTTAACCTTACTAATTATGTATTAGGTACTTAATATCCCAAGATTTCCAGACAAAGAATTATAATTATTTCATGAATTTAAACTCAGTTTAATATTTTACCCACTCTGAAAGTGTGTCAATCCACTTTTATTAATTCTACAAACGTAGATTAAAAATAATTCATGGACAATTCATCATATCGACAATTTCGAGGTTATGTCGAGCAGTCTTGTCTCTTTGTCACCACTCCTATCTCAAGATGTTTACGTGAATCCTCGCCTCAACATCCGGTCAAGTATCTCTTGGGATATCAATGACACCTAACCTCACCTTATCACAGCTAACCTAACCTCACTCGTGCCTAGCGAGATGTGGAAGTGGTCGATGGAAATCTAGCGAAAACAAGAATATAACAAGAGCTGTGAGGATGTGGGGTTTGCTTTATATGTATTTTGCAAGGTTGTTGATGCTTCCTGGACAGTTAGTTGACCCTTGACATGAAGACTTTTCGCGTGGCCGGATTCTGTCCATCCATTTCCGTTTCGCAGTTGGATGGCAAGGAAATGGATATGTATTTTAACCATACATGACTTGGATAGTTACGTTATTTTATTTTATCAAGATAGAATTAAAATATCTAGGTTTAAATTATTCAAAAAATATTTTTAAGATCTTGTCTACATCTCTTTCCAAGATAGTCAATTATTTGATGATGATGATGATTTATATTTAGCACATGCACTATTTACATTATTTTTTATTATGTAACAAAAGTCACAATTTCGAGTTCTCATAGGTACATGAAATACCTAAGTCTTCATAGTAAACTTTTCATTGTAAATATAAACAAATTATATTGCTAAAATTTGAGTTTCGAGCTTGAAATTCTGTTCAAGTACATAGGTGTCGATGGGCTAAAATTATTATTTATATAAACTTTAACATTACATGAACTGATTCATTAATTATTTTAAAACTAAAATCTCTAAATAAGTTTTATTTTATAGCAATTTTTGAATTTGAATATATTTTCAATGAGGCAATATTGTTATATTGGGCTATTTATACAATCAATCTGAGCATCTGGATCTGAATCTGAGTTTTTACCTCTTTTTTGTTGTCAGAAACAAGTTTAACCATGTTCGTTTGAGCTAATAGCCTTTTTCTGTGGATTCTATTCTCATTCGCTCATGGTATATGTAATTGTCTCCAATAACAAAATACTTTTCAACATAAATCTTGATTGTTATTCGAACAAAGATAAAATATTATTGAGAATCTTTGGTTCAGTTTAGAAAGTGAACAAAATTAAATTCGGTATAATTCTCCTCTGGTCATCGAATGACACATGAATGCTTGATATTTCAACCCACACTCCAACCTAACATATGGCAAGCCAGCAACAGTATTTATTCCAACTACAACTCGTGTTTCCATATACTCAAGATACAAGACACGTGCCGAAAAGTTTTTGGCATAATTTCACTCCTTCCTGCTCCAATTACCTTTCCCGCCAATCTCGCAAAACACCTGCGCCAAACGATTACTCACAGCACCCGCCATTTTAGACTTAATTTCTTTTGGCGGGAAACACGTGGGCCATTACTATTAGGCAAGATGCAAAAACACTATTGACCTCATTAATACAGTATTTTGTGGAACGAATTAAACTTAATTTGTTTAGACCTAAACATCTTCCTCTAATGATTCGAGAAGGTTTCGATATTCGCACTGAATTCGAGGCAGCGATCGAACCTTATCATGAGTATCTTGCTTGTGGTTTAGTATGATTTCTATGTAAATACAAACAAATATTAATCAGTCATGTTCAAAAGCAAACCTAAACTTTCTTTTGGTTTTGGTTGCTGGGAAAGCATCCAAGAGATGTATCGTAAAAAATTAAAGTAGGTAATCCTGAAATTGAAAATGGAATGGAATATGCAAAAGTCGCCAGTTATTGAGGTATTTAAAACTTGGAAGCAACAATGTACTGGGTTCGAATGTTTGAATATTTTAAATTTCAAATTAATGTCACAAACTTTCGAATTTTAGAAACGAACAAAGGCTCTTTTATGGGCATCGTGTTTAGTTGAACCTAACCTAAAAATGTGTAAAAAACCTGCGTCTTGAACCATTTTCTCTCTAATTTGGCGGGACCACTTGTGGCATGTTGCGACAGAAGGCGACGTGTGACTTCCTGTAGTAATTCGACTGGGGACAATACTTCATTATGCATGTATACCTGTCTATTGTTTACACTACACATATGGTACGTGCCGTGCCGATGCGCGCGCGTGCGCATTATCATGAGTCACAACACCACGGCACGTACACTGTCAATGATCTAGAATACTTAGATAGACAGACAGCCGATAGGTTTTAATAAACTGCCTTCGTTTCAACATTTTCGAATGAAGATTGTTTTCAAAATGATAACCCATCTTCGAACCTTTACATACCGATATGTTTCAAATTTGAGGAGAGACAATTGGACAAATTGAAATACACGCACATTTAGTAATGCTGAAATTCATAAACAAGCCGTAGGTATACACTCGGCACAACAAAAATTGATCGGTGAACAAATTTGAATGACTTCTGATCATGTTCACCAATCAACGCCTATTGTTACTATCATTGAATGAGAGGTCTCCTGCTAGATAGAGAGAAGGAGATCTCATGGACTGACTTCTGATGGTGCGATCTAACATTTTTTAATCAATCAGTTTTATTGAAAGATCAATTTTAGTTGTGCCAAGTGTACGTGCTCATTTTAAAAGTTAAATTAAAGACTTCGTGTTTCTTGTTTCTAAGATAAATTGATTTTAAAATTAGTTCTACCCTTCTTATAGAGGCCAAATAAAATCGCTTAGTGTGTGAGAGAGAGAGTCTGTACGAATGAAGTTCTATTTCTGTAACGATGTATTAAAAGACGATATATTAACAACAAAAAAAACTATTAGAGAGATTTACTTACGCTCAATCAAGGAATGGATGGAGAGCAAATTAGCAATGACGCTTGTGCCATAAATTATCAAAATCAGAATGATATTGATATTGATATTGTTCGTCTATATTAAATATATTCATCATGCTCTGAATTGAAATAATAATTGGAATCATCTTTTTGTAAATTATGGAAAGGAAAAAAAATCTAATTTTTTCGAGTATGACTTTTGGTATTAAACATGCTCCCGACAACTTTGAATTTTCTAACCAATACGTTCAAAAGTCGTAGAAAGAAAGTCCTATAAAGTCGAAAAGTGTCTATGTCTCAAAGTATGAAACATCTGTTCAACCATTCAGGTATTTTGTTGCTCAATCACATCTATAAATAATGATTTCAATGGACCCGTCATTTCTGTTGATTGAGACCGATATCGGCTGTCTTCACAACTCAATGCAAGAAATGGGATGGGTAAAGAACGCGTGGTTTCTCCGTGTTTTGGTTCAAGTAACAGGTTGCAGTTAATTGGAGGGTGTTTTCATGTGACTCCACTTGCCAGCTGCCGCGGTTTGGAACTATACATCTATAATCATTTTCACGATTTAGAAAATCTCTCGAGAAGGGGGTTGTTTTTGTTGAAGTCTCTTATTAAAGGGGTGGCGAGAGGAAATTGAATTTGGTCAGATTTAAGGGTTAAGATTTATTTTGGTGGAGGTGCCGTGCATGAAAGGTAAACCTTTATTTCGCGGGCTTTTAAAATTTTAATATGTAAATTCGTATTCACTGGATGCTTAAAAAATTATTGCATATACTTTATGACATTTCAAAATAAAACTAGATATTCAAAACACACACTATAGGCTCCATTACTAACTACTGTAGTTTCGCAATATATTTGTTGTATAAGAAATGAAATAATTTTTAATTTGGTGGGTTTTATTTAAATATCAGCCATTTATAGTCAAGCTCCTCGTCAAACTTACATCACATACGACATAAATGTCATAACATCCTGTCCATGTTGTCAAGCATCAAATATTGCGATAATTTCATATTTTATTGAGTCGCTAACAGGAAATATTAATAAATCTTGTCTATTGAAGTTTGAAGAACGCACCATTGTCTCCAAACAAGACATTTAGTGACAATAAGAACATAAGAAGACTGCTAATCATGTGGCACGTGAGTCATTGTTTGATGTTTTATAGGTGGCTCGACATCTAGGTCACGTGAACGGACATTGCCGACGGACTTTTTGCCGACGGACATTTTGCCGACGGACATTTTGCCGACAGCCTCGGACATTTCCGGAGACTACAATTAATTTTATTTAAAATAAAAAATATATCACAACATTAAAAAATAAAAATAAAAAAAATATCAAAAAAATATCAAAAATATAACATTTTTTTAAAGTATTATGGACTTCGATAAAAAACACATTTACTATAAAATATGGGAAGAGAAGTCTTGGAGTCGATGCTGAAGAATTTTTTATGAAGGGATTTTTATGTGATCTTTAGCACTTAGACTGAGGGAATTCATTAATATTATTGTATTCAGTACAAAAAAATTACGTAAGTGTACTCTTTACCCTCGCTTAATTAGTTTTTATTTATCAATTATTTAAATTATACTGCAGTCTTCAAATTAAAATATAATCCCATACCAGGCTTTGAGGGAAATCTCCTATTGGTTATCAGTGAATGTACAGTTTATACGATCAAGTAAAAATTTTGCATGGTCAATGGGACCAATATTTTGCCGAATTTTACTAATGTTCAACCAAATTGGTAAAGAAATTCAATAGTAAAAATCATTTTAATTCATTTTTAATACGAGTAGACAGAATGTATTTGTTGATAGCAAATGTTCCGCAACCTGATCACTTGCAAATGATTAGGGTTTGTTTTCAGTCCAGGTTCTAAGAGAACAGCAACTCATGCTCGAATATGACTCGCTTATCTACGCGTTACACAGAGCGTTTTCCAAGTACTGACTTCGTAATACATAAAAATATTCTATTTAATTCTTATTTTTGAACAAGTCGCGAGATAGTTCTGGGAAAACATTAGTCCTCCCTGTTCGTCACTCTCCATAGAATAATCCCCGAATCGCCTCGCAATTCGCGAGAAACATCGCCCGGAGTCGGAATCATCTCGGAGTTCGCGAGAAACATCACGGCGCATTGAGAGGGCAGTTTTTGCGCTCATCTTGGGAGACAGGACGCGCGAACTGCTCAGCTGCTCGGATTGTCACAAAGTTGACACAGGAAATGCTAATGTCACATGAGTGTTTTTATTTATACTTCTATCGTGTTGCAGAGAGAATAGCAGAATGGAACTATCGACTTTTTCATGTGTATAATTAGCGACTTGTGGTGGGGGTGGATTGGCCAACGTCGGAGGTAATTAGATGATTTGAAATAAGAACATAAGCTTTTCCCAAGTCCCAATGCAATCAAAATAGACTGGACGGAGAGAAAGAAATAGAAGTAAACGTTCATTCCACAATATCATATGATATGTTGTAGGAACAACTCTAATTTCATTTTGGAAGTCACTCCACACGAAGCCATTGGTTTGGTCAAGACAACTAGACCACATTTTTATTTAGGTAGAACATTAGTATCGTTAAATTTATGTATAAAACATTGTATATTTATTTACCTATATTGAAATATGTATGTAATTCGAATAGAACAGTACTTGGGAAGAAAGATCCAGTCCATTTTTGGAGATAGAGTAGAATTATATCAAATGGACTTGATCGTTCTTCCCCTGTATCCTTCTGGTCAAAACAACTGTTATTCATAGTTGGAAGAACAATAATACTTATTGTCCATTGAACAGCTGTATTCTTTACGTCAGTCGTTTAAAGGAGTCGTTTCCCCCAAGTTATTCCGGATTTCAATATTGCTTTAAAACCAGTACTTTTTTATTTCGCTTCTCTCACATTACTATAATATAATAAAATATAAATAAAACTAAATACAACAAGATACAGAACAAACTCATTCAGAAATGCACATTACAATCTCTTTGCACTTACTCAGGCCTAGTTATTCCTGTCGCCCTTATCCCCCCCTCTACCTCCCCCATATCACATGTGTCCGATATAACACAATTATTAGAGATTATCTGAGACACGCACCGCTAATAGAGATATCAGTGTTGATAATTCATATATTATAGGCCTAGACCCCTGTGGAGGGGTTGATGGGGGTTGACATCCCCTAAGATAGGGGTGAGCTGGCTTTCTGATCGAGCCAAGTTCTTGTGGGCTCATAGGGACAAGATCCAATTACCAATACCAATTAAAACGCCTGAGGAACGAGCGATATCTCTATCTCAGAAGTAGAAGGGCGGACGTACGTTTCAAAAATCCAGTAATTCTGTCTTCATCCAATCATTTTGTAATGGTGACATGAGTCATTGTGTAAGAGAATACTTCAATATAACTGTGTTTGTTGACATCAGTCAAATGGCAATTGATAGAGCTTGATTACATCATTACAAAAGTGTGCAAAGTAAAATTAACAAAATGGACTTCCGCCCTACTACCTCTGAGACACAGATATGTTGAGGGATTCAATAACTCTTGAAGCTTTTTACAGATTTGACTGAAAATTATCAAAACATCTAAAATGTTTGTCTCAATGACCATGCATATAGGTATTTGAAGTTAGTCTGTCAGTAGGTTCCATTTTATTTTCAAAGAATCAAAAGATTCTATGCAAATTTCAGTTGGCACACCTCTGGGTGGTCTTTTGGTGTGCAGAATTGCAGCTCGATCAAAGAAACGGAGCAACCTGTATGGAAGCAGAGACGGAATGACATAAAATAAAAGCGAAAAATTACATCGTTCCAAAAGTGTCGCAGGAGGCTCAAGTACAGAGAATTAGCAATTTAAAAGTAGTGTATTAAAAAAGTAGTATTTAAAAGTGCACTATATTTGCACTCCACGCTCTAGTGAGTAGTGAGTATATAGGTGTGTGGGTACGCAGTAGGTACACATCAACTGCCAAAACAAACCATTTGATATTAATAAAATTAATATTTTTTAATAAACCGTCCGTGTACTCACAGGTGCAAAAATCCCCAAATACCATTTTTTTTTTTTTTACACTACATAAAATATATAAGTAATAATTTAGTAGTAAGAAAGAGAATGTATAAACTTATCTATGCAAACTACAATAACAACTTTTATGATTTATATGTAACCAAAGATTGATTGATTGCACAATTTGTATTTATCAATACTTAACATTTTGAATGATAAATTATTTTGTTAATAAGATACCTACATTTTTAATGCTAGCGACTTGGCCCCTGCACAAGCCTGCCAAATGATAAGTTGGCCCTGTGTGAAACATGCATCAGCAGCGAATACGTCTAAATCGCTGCATGCATCAATATAATTCTCCCATCACTTGCGCATTGAACTTCTGAGACGCGTGTTAAATATCGCGGGCAATTTGTCATCGCTTCTTCATTCGGAAAAGCTGTCCACATCCCGACGAGCCAATTTATTGTGAGTGATCACTTTGCGTGTGTATTGACAACTGCTATTTGTTTCACTTTCAATGAGTGACGGAGAAGGTACCGTGACATTTGCATGTGGGACAGAATGCGATGTTTTTTAGACGGAACCAAATGTATATATCAATTGATTTCATATTGAATTTATATTATGATATTTTTCAATAATTTTAATATAAATTGTAGAAGTATTTAGTATTAGTATTAGTATTTTACCCATTAAGTACCCATTAGTATTTAGTAAAGTATATATTTATCTTTGATTTGTAAATATAGTTCTTAGTACTTACAATTATTATTTTCCCGTACTGATAAGGATTTTTTTTAAAGTATACATTAATTATATGAAAACCGACCTAAAAGATAATATAAATTAAATTCAAAATTTATATTTATACGACAATATATACGACAATTATTAGGTTATTCCCAACAAAGCCTAAATGAAAATTCACTTGAAAAAAACATTTTCCTCGCCAATATAAAAAGTCAAAATCGATTAAACTCTCCCAAAGAGGTACATTTACTTTCACTCTCTCAATAGGAATACATTTCTCCCGTCATAAATCACAAATTCCCATAAAACACCTTCCAAAAGATTAATGTCTTCATCAAGGCACGATATCATTTTAAACACTCTATGAAAAAGACCCAAGACTAAAACTAAATATACCATAAATTATCAAAGCCATAAAAATGTACTAAATAAATTACAAAGACATTATTATACTCTCGTCGTCAGCTTCTAATCTTACACTCCTAATTGTGATGTATAAAAAAGTTTCGATGTTTTTTTACCAGCACGTGTTACAAACAGCACCCCCACAGTGACACAGATTTCGCCCAATTGTATTGTCTAAACTAGAAAATCAGAGGAAACGCAGCCAATTCTTTCGAGGGCATTTAATAATAGTTACAGTTTAACAGCGACGTCTGGTATCATGCCAGAAGTACATGTCTAGGAATGCGGTAGTCGAGATACAAAACTTTATGAGAAGAAAAGAGACGAAAAAGAATCTACAAGGTGAAGATTATTTTTATTCACGTAACAAGCGATAAATTTCATGGTTCATCGGTATTTATAAAACTTAAAATAGGTTTTAGCTGATCGAGATCTAGTTCTGAAGTTCAGGACACGTCATAGAGCTTTAATAGAAAGCTTTTATTTCTGTTTGAAAGCTACACTTGGAAAATGAGTTTATATTTGAATCAAGAGAGATACGGAATATAATTAGCTCAGCTCTTCGCTTGTAAAAGTATTATGTTTCTTTTGGGTATTGTATTTATGTGCATTTACACTTTTATAAGTTTCCAAAAAGTAAAACAATTGTTTAACTTTTTTTGTTTAACTTTTGTCTTTTTTGTCCCTTCGCTGATGGCAGTAATTTAAGAAATGTGTAGCTTGAAATTTTTAAGAAGCAATGTTGAGATTGTAATACATTTTTCACTATTAAATTAATAAATTACAAAAATTTGTTTCCACTATTCAAAATTCTTTGTCACCTAACTCATTATGACTTTTCTTGAATTAAAAACACACGATGTTCGTTTTTTTTCATGTGAAAGCTTTCAAGTCAGCTCCCGCAGATTTAGAAGAGTGAACTCGATTCAGATTCTTTGCAACATAAAGCAGAATTACGTTTTAAACTTTAGATGCGCATTATAAAGTGCATCGCATCGCATTGATTGGATGGAATACGTTGCAATATCTATAAACATGTATTTTATTATAGTGAAAAAAAGATCAAAGAAGACAACAACAAAATAAATTTTGAACTGTGCATTACAGAGCCCGTTGGAAAAGATTGCGCTACGTCGCCAATTCCACATGGGAAAAGGCAGAAGAGAAATTATAAGAATACATTTTGAACTTCAACTTATACTTAGTGAAAGCATGTTTAAAATAAAATCACAGCGTTTTCGACATCAACAACTAAAGTGTCGACTAGCGTAACCCTTGCTTGCGTCTGGAACACCACAAGGGAGAGAAGGCCAAGAGACGGACGGATTCACTCGTTAATTAGCTGACGGTATGATTAGCTGATTATTCTAAGCGATGAACCCGTCTGACATCTGGCACCTCATCGCCTCCGACAGATTATAACACCTTCATTGTTCGCCCCTTCATCTTAAAGAACACACACAGACTGTTGAGACGTCGCTTCGCTGTACCACTGTCAAGAGGATTCGAGAATAACTATTCATTTCTTAGTCTACTGAACCTGAATCCGGTTGAGCTTCTTCGCTACTAAGTGAACTTAGGAGCTGTTAAACATGTCACACCCACAATAATGGAGCACTTTATGTAGATTTCATGCCCAATGCCAGAGTTGTCAGATTATTTGACACTGGATTAACTTTAAGCTGTAAAAAAGCATCTTAATGGAGCCCATTTATGTAGAATCTAATCACCTTCTCTATGATAGGATGATATAGGTATTCTTGTACAGAATCATGTACAAATAATTTCTAAATATCGATATACTTGCAAAATTGTGTCCTATTTTATAAGTTTTGATGTTTGTTTTGATTTGAAGTGAAATTTATTTTGAAGTTGGCTCGACGAACCTGATACGTCCATATTCCACCATACAATTCAAATTAGACAATTTCAATACGCAATAGACGATTCCTAAAAGTATCTGAGTGGTTCTGGTTTCTGAAATAATTCGCATGCAGTTTGATTTCCAGATATATTGTAGTGTGTAACTCATTGTTGACACACTACATTAGGTAGGTGGAAATCAAACAGCAAGTGATATTTTATTAGAAACCAGAGCCACTCAGATACTTTTTAGTTTTTATGGAATCGGTTATTATTGGAATTCAGAGTTTCACTCAAAACAAAATTTCATTGGTGAGAATTTCAAATTGTCCAATTTTAATTTTATACTCGTTCTATCCATATGGATAACACCAGAAATTTTAAGATACTTAAGAAATCTCAGGTTTGAGCCCCGGCTCAGTCGGATATTTTTAACTTCGCACATTCCTTCCTCATCCTGACTTCACTAAGTTAAACCCAATGTCCCTTTTTATATATTTTGAATAAACGTGGTACAATTTTTAAAAAATTATCAAAGTAAAATGTTTGAGATTTAATTTCCATCCAAAGTTTACCGTAATGAAATTATTCTACAAGATGTAAGGAGGTGAACGCTTGAATTCACAACTTCTTTGCTCTTCAGTTGTGAATTCGCGCGCCCTTGCAGCTGAAACAACCCCTGGTTGTTCCGCCATCTTTCAACCCCTTCTCAAACAGATTCCACGTCCCTCAAGTAGACGGGCTGGAATGAAAAGTCAACATTCAACAATAGGATGATTACACTTCAAAACATTATGCACATTTCTGTCTGTGGGAATGAGTTGTTGTGGAAAGTGATTTTTTTTCTTCAAGGAAATGGAATATATTTGTTATTTGAAAGTGGTGAGACTAACTTTAGTCGTCCAATTTTTTTTTTTTAAAAGCCTGTTTGTGTGCCCAATTGATCTTAGGGCAGTAAGTCGACCTTACAAATTCAGAGAAAGCACCAGAAAATAAGTTTTTCTCAAGAAACTTTCAGAAACGTATTCTTCATTCTTCGGAATGAGATGGAGAGAAATGCTCCAGGATAGCTGATCTAAATTACCAGTTTCATTATTCAATTATACTTTGTTATTGTTCCTTCAGTTTTGTGACTCTTAGCTTTTCTCCAGAATAATCTACTCCTCTAGCACTTTTCTGTAAAAGATCAGTTGATTAGATTAATGATTGGGTATGATCATGAGCACTAACAGAATGACTGGGGGAGAAACATGGAACAAGAATATTGAGCCCCCCCCCTCCCCCCCCCCGTTACTAAGTCACATCGACACTTCAAAACATATAACAAATTACATACTCAAAAACCAATTTTTATGAGGAAATGGCATAGTAAACGAGTTTCACAGTAAAATATCTGTATCTAAACAGAATTGGTTTTCCACACGAAAAAGCACAGTTTACTAGGATAAGCTTTGAAGTTATCGAAAGTCTACTTTGTAAAGCTCAAACAAACAGTTTTACGACATCAAAGGAACATTTAACTAATGTCGTAACGGGGCCTTTTTATGTGTATCTATTTCCTCCCTCATGGTGCACAGAACTATTTGATCATCTAAAGAATCAATTACCCCCCCCCCCCCTCCCCCACACATGACATGGCCCTGTCTGGCTCGTTGCGATTGCAGTGACACGAGGTAGTCGACCTGATGCTGTGAGGTGTGGTCACCCCCCCCCCCCCCCCTTCCGCCAAGCTGACCCACCCACTGCACCGTCACATGACCAACCTGTTGCTCCCTATCATGACGTCACCCCACAGCTATGACGTCACAAGGCGACTGTCAATTCCAATGAGCGTTTTCTTCGGGGGGTGAAACACGATTCACCTTTCCCTCAGAGAAAATACCCCCAATGACTCGCATATCGTTTCTTAGAAATCAAGTCAATACTTGAAATCTTGATTAAAATATTTGTATAATACAGTGATGCAACAAGCTATTTTCTTCATGTAACACAACTTTCAAACTAAATATCACGAGATGACAATAGAAGCTACAGAATGGCTCAATTTATTGGGACGTTTATGTGATTAACAAAGTTTACTTGGAAATTCAGTAGGTAAATCTGAATCTTCGACATTACATCCACACATAAATACCTAAATAACTCCAATCATTCTCTTGCATAGATAATTCCTCATTTAGTTGTCAAGTGATGAACATGTACCCACTTTTAGTTTATTGCACTTGCTAGTTAATTTTCTTGCTACATCAAAATATACTGTCATAATAATAATTCACAAATAATATTTCAACCCCAATAATAGTAACTTTTGAGAAACTTATATCGTCTTAGACATGTTGAATCTCGATGTGTTCTTCTCACAATATTTGGACATAATAATTGGTCTGAATACCAAATCAAAAATACATTATATTTAAGATGTTATGAAGATATAATTGATTTACGAACTTAATTGTCAAGAATAACAACAATGGTGTCATTAATCCCCCCCATCCCTTCAAAAATCTTTGCAAAAATAAACAATATACCTAACTGTTCCACAAAAGAGATTGTAAAAAACTCAAAATTTGACCTGAATTTGTGACAGTCCCAGCTCCTTTATCCCCCTTTATCTGTGGACCAAATGGAGCCAACTGTAATTCACCTGCCAAACATAAAAATAAACAAAATTGTTCCACGAAATAGCTGTAAAAATTGAAACTCCGAGCTGAATAGTGACAGGTCCAGCGCCCGCCCTGCCTGGACCAACTAACTCCAGCCGCCTGATTGGCTGTCAATAGAACACATGTGACATTGACAGAGGTCTGAGAATCACTCGAGCAGTCCGCTAAATCCTTTGAGCACCGTAATGTGCACGGAAACCCACCCGTCCGGAAACTAGAATCCAACAGGGTGGAAAACAAAATTTTGAGTTTGGGCGCCACATGGCTTTTGCAAGACAAACAAAACCAATCGGTAACGTCCAGACTTCTTTTCAATATAAAATAAGATATATTATTTTTAAGTAGACGTGTTTGTAAATGTTCTGGGAATTGTGCAGGTTTTTTGATATTTTGCCAGGTGTAATAATTGAGCTAGATTTTTAGTCTGAGCTTTTTCTAAGAAAGCAGTGATTTCGGTCGGATGGTAAAGTGAGATATTTGCTGGGTAGAAAAACCCTTTTGATGTCTAATAGTGCACCAAACAGTGAGCCTGCTCCATTACTAAAGATAATGGGAGTCTAATCACCATTGCAATAGTCCCTAATCGTCTTCTGGGTGGCAAATGCCAGGGGCCCTTGTCATTAGGGGGCACAGCACTACGAATATGATATGGAAATGTAATACATTTTTATTGTATTTTCAGATTTGTTGTTTGTGTTAAACAGGCCCCATATTCTTCACCAAACCGAAAATCATTTCGGTCGGATATTATTTCAGAACAATGCTATCCTTATGGCCGTGAAATGATTTCGTTTTCGTTATAGAATAAGGGGTCCTATCAGGGGCGTGCGGTGCAGGGTATGCAAGGTAAGCAGTGCGTACCCACTTATTCTGAGCTGTTAGTATTTCTTTAAAAATAAAATTAATAATTTTTAAATGTCATTTGAACGTTTTTTTTTTATAATTGTTGCTCTCCTGCAGTAAAAGTATTCTTTTTGCCATCATCATAGTTACGTCACAAACGTACTCGTACGCGCGCTCAGCGTCGATGTTTTTCAAGGGTAGGTATAGTGGAGTAAGCACGGAGGAACCCTGCGTTCGCTCGGATACGAAAGCGCGCGTTCGTCCCGAGACGAACGGTTGTCTCTTGTCCTTTTTGACCATTGCGCCATAAGCCTGTGTTGCATGCAACTCAAGTGGTCGAAACGCTGTGACTCTGGATGCGTTTGCCTGCTAAACCACCCCATGCAGAGGGCGCACCCAAAACTCAGACTTGCAGCATAGCTTTTCAAACACATGTGTTGTGAGTCAGTCGTGCACCAACTTGTCAAGTCTTTAGGTTTTAGTTTTTTTTGTATCCATACAGCCCTCACAATACCTACTCAACCCACACAGTACCATACAAAATACCCTCACAATACCCATACAGATTGTTTATCAGTGATATTCTCTCAATTTTCTTCAATTATACAAATAAAATGACTATTGAATAAACAGTAACGGATCTACGGAGAGAACTTTCATTGAAATAGGATACTATCATACTGGTGAGTATATAAACTTTCATGTATTATGTAACAAAACCTGGGTTAATTGGGGCGCAGTTCAGTTTTCAGTGATTTTTTTAACATTATGTCATAATCGCATCTACGAAAAAGATGAGTCTAAACCGCGTAAAAATGCACCAAATGCAATTGCGAAATAGACAAATTTTCCGGGCCTACGCGGCCCGGACCCGCGGATGACTGGGGGGGCCCTCCCCCCAGACCCCCCATTGATGTCTTGTGAAACACTACTTTCTGCGAACCCACTAAAAAAATCCACCGCACGCCACTGGGTCCTATTGTCGATTTCACGAAGACCTCATGCCAATGCTCTGCAGAAGTTGATCATAGATATTTGCGGATGTCAGTCCTCAACACCACAAGACCGTGAGCTAATAATCTTATGGACGGAATCCAGTAGACTCTGGGCACTGGCTTCGATAAATCTAGACATTATTTTGAGCATGAGGCTGAAAGTAGTGAAGTTGTGAGTTGTGACAAGTAATGTGACCGTCGGTAATTAAAAAATTGTTATTTTAGTATTTGTCTAACTTACATCTGCTTTAATTGTTCCAACATTACATTTTCCAACAGCTACGTGTCAAATTTCGCTGGCCATGCTGACCACTGTCTCTTTTAAGAGGATTACCAATTAAATATTGCCTCTACATTACTGAAGACAAGCTTTTTAGATTTTATATGTCAAATATCACTGTC